>JAAWXA010000041.1:5362556-5926670 GCA_038090715.1 Florisuga fusca | reverse complement strand
TCCTTCCTGCCCCTGTACTCGGCACTGCTGAGGCCCCACCTCGAGTACTGTGTTCAGTTTTGGGCACCTCATATAAAAAGGACATTGAGATGTTGGAGCAAGTCCAAAGAAGGGCAACAAAGCTGGTGAAGGGTTTGGAAAACATCCTTCATAAGGAGCAACTGAGGGTGTTGTGGCTGTATAGTCTGTGGAAAAGAAGGCTGAGGGGAGACCTTATCACTCTTTACAAATACCTGAAAGGAGGTTGTAGGGACAGTGGCCTCTTCTCACTGGTGACAGAGGACAGGACAAGGAAATGGCTTCAAGTTGCATCAGGGGAGATTTAGGTTGGATATCAGGAGATACTGCTTTACAGAAAGGCTTGTTTAAGTACTGGAACAGGCTCCCCAGGGAGGTGGTTGAGTCTCCATCCCTGAACGTGTTTTTATAAATCACCTGGATGTGGTGCCTGGGGACATGGGCTTAGTGGTGGGTCATTGGGAATAGGGTAATAGGGTTAGGACAAGGTTGGACTTGATGATCTTGAAGGTTGTTTCCAGTCTGAACAATTCTATGATTCTATTACCTTTATTTGCTTAGATGCACCATCATGATTATTACTGCACAAAAAATGGAAGTAAGCTTGTCCCTGCCCAAGGACCTGAAAGCTCAGTGACTCATGCAACTTCCCTTTGAGATACCTACAAAGCAGTAGCTGGGGGACAGAATCTATTACCATCTTCTATTCACAGAAGGATTTTCTCTTAATTAAATGGGAGTTAATATTGAAGTTAGTATAAAAATCAGGTGTTGGTTTTAGTGTCACATGTCACATTGTAGAAACTATTCCACCATGTTAGTATTACAAGATTAATTCTTAGGAAGTCATACTGAAAAGCATCAGTGTGGTGGTAACTGGAGAATATCCTGTAGTCTTAGTATCCATGGCAAAAAAAACCCCAAACCCCACCTCAACTGGATATTTCCCTGTGACTATAGTTAAATGTAGGTTTCCATAGCTGGTCTAAAATGCCTCACTGGATTAAAATGGTCTGTTTGCAAAGAAACAACCTTTAGAGGGAAAATAGACCACCTAGAAAAGCCTGAGAGTAGCGTGATCACTTTAACGTGGTGGAAATAGCAACACTCTTTCACTTACCTGTCCTATATCTATGGCTGGGTTCAGACTGGTGCCAACATCCATAACAATGTCTGTGCGAATATTCTAAAAGGCAGAAATAAAGAATAAATCATCATGAAATACTGAAACTGGTACACCATGGTCTTGTATGAGGAGGAGTAACATATCTAGCCACTATCCACACTTAGCCAGTGTTCAACAACCTATGTCAGGCCAGCTCTTCATACCAGCCCTTAATCCAAGTTCATCATTAAAGTAAATCAAAATAATTCAGTGCAGATTTCCCCAGAGATACAATAGACCAAATTTTGTTTAGTTTCAAGCTGCTAGTATTAGTGCTCTGTACGTGAGCATAACCTAGGTAAGAGCCTGATGAAATTTTTTTTCCTCTCTCTAAAAGTCTTCAGTGCTATTTTAATTATTAACACAATTCCAATATGTTCCTGTTCCTTTGTGCTAACACAGTGCTTCTATCTCTTATGTAAACAAATCCAATAAGTTTTGCAATCATTCATTACACCTCCTAATACCCCTGCAGG
The DNA here is from genome assembly GCA_038090715.1 of Florisuga fusca. NCBI lineage: Eukaryota > Metazoa > Chordata > Aves > Apodiformes > Trochilidae > Florisuga > Florisuga fusca. The sequence continues at coordinate 5,925,011 of JAAWXA010000041.1, read as the reverse complement.
GTAGATTATTATCGTTTTATTATACTTTATGGATTGCTGCACTGGGAAATAGAGGAGTTAAGCAATTTACTGAAGGTCACACCAAATCAATGACAGAGCTAGGAACAAGTTCATACCCAATATTTGTTCCACAATTGTCCCTAGAAATGTTTCCTTCATCTAAATACAGAAGGCTATTTCACTGCTGAACCCCTCACCTTGTGGTCACCTGTCAGGCAATCTATCTCAACCTCAGAGCAAGCAACACCATAACTGAAGTAGCAGAATGGTTTCCCTTCATTCTTTTCAAAGTTGTAGCCAAGATCAGGAATTCTTCATACAAAGAAAAACAAAACCGCATGAATACAAAACCACATTCCATGGTGAAAACAAGTACAAACACATTGCAGCTTATCAAAATCCTTAATTCAATTTTGAGTCATCCTTTCCATCAAGCCCATGCAAAAATGAAAAGTGTAAACAAGTATAAATAGAAAACCACTAAAGCTGCCCTATATTCCAAAACTTGACTGAAACTATCAAACTATTTTAGCTGGCTTTATTTTCCCATGAAACCCTAGCCCTAACCCTAACCCTAACCCTAACCTAACCCTAACCCTAACCCTAACCGTAACCCTAACCCTAACCCTAACCTAACCCTAACCCTAACCCTAACCCTAACCCTAACCCTAACCCTAACCCTAACCCTAACCCTAGGCCCGTTATGATACTGTTATGAACTTGTTCCCACTAATCCAGTAGCAAATCTTTTGCTTTTAGAATGCAGTTGAACATTTTTTGGAGATCATTAAATTTCAGAACATAATCAAGTTGAAACAGAAGCTGGACTAAGCTAAGAACTGATTTTAAGCATAGTCATGGAAAATTTTGTATCTGGCTACTCATGCTTTGTCTGAAAACTGTTTTATTGAAACACTGATATTCATTTGGTTAAGAGAAACACATTTCAAAGATGCAACAGAAATGAGATCGTATTGTTTTCGTTCTGAACAGGCTCTTCTCAATGCTGTGCTTAGTTTTTTATGTCAACCTCACTGCCCCAAAGTGGATGGATCTCTGTTTACTTCTCCCGGAGTAAAGCTGACTGAGCAAAGTGCCTCAGTTCAGAACTCAGCAGGAATCAGCAAGAGTTTTAAGTGAAAAAATGAAACTGAAAACACTAATACCTGTTCATGCCACAACAGGCATGACAGGATACTGCTCCAGAAAATTGCAGTTAGTAGATTTGTCCTCAAGGACAGTTCCTGACCCCTTTTACACTGCATGGCAGTTCTAGTGCAACACTAAGTCACGAGGATGACACAGAGCAGAGCCCCAGGCAAAGCTCTGATTTCATGTATTACTCCTCAGACCTAGGTCAGCTAGACTGAAGTTATATCTACTTCAGATTTACATGAGGTCTGAACTTGGCCCTGAGAGCTGTGCTCCATCAGGAACAGATTCCCTCCAGCCAGAAGCATGTTAACCTCAGCTTAATATTCCTAGGAAACAAAGGGAATGCAGCCCTAATTTAGAGCAGTGACAGGGGATAGGGGCTGTAAATCCTCACAAAATTTCTCTGGATGCAACCAAGTAAGATCTGTGCCTCTGCAATGTGAATATTCACTCACCTATAAAACCCCGTGGCTGACAGGCTAACACAGTTCTCATAGGCAGCTTTAATCTGGCAAAGTGAACAAGAGTTTGAAAACAGTAATTGACCAACCAATCCCTGCAAAATAGTTACCCCAAACACATTTTCAGGAGAGCATGAATAGAAGGTGTCCAGTGACAAATAGTTGTCATAAGACCCAGCACCAGCAGTGCCAAGAGAAACATCATTATGCAGTTGCTTCTCCAAATAGCCCCATCAGCAGCTACCAAGGGCAGAACTTTCCAGCTGGCAGAGAGGTAAGGCTTGTTCTTGCTTGTTTGGATCTCAGCTACAGGTAAGACTTTGAACATTAGGGACAAAGGTTAAACTGACAGTCATCTTGACTTCAGTGAGGCTAGGGGATAGCCTGATTTCCAAATCACAAAGCGGAAGCTCTTCCCATGGAGATAAAAGCTTAGATCTGAAAATGGTCTGGGAGCCTTACACCACACCAATCTCTTGTTATTGAGGGTACAGAGATATTGGAGCCAAAGACCACAACAGGAGGTGCATGGCACCTCAACAGTCATACTTTTGACAGAACCCCTTTCACTGCAGATCAGGTCTCTTTCTGTCTAACACTGTAGCCTGACTAGATACAGCCTGAAAGATACATGTAGCCACTCCAGACTTCTATTTGGTCAAGTTTGTTTTAGGCAGGCCCCATGATCTGGAGAAATCTCAGTTTATGTTTTGGGGATGACCTCTTGCAAGTTTTGGTTGCTTCCCTTGTCAGGTTTCTGTTTCACTTTCTCTGCTCAAATCTTTGCTAGTGACATGCAGAAGGCTGAGAGAATATACTTGAATACAGGGTTTGACAATTAAAACAATGTCTGACAATGCCCACTTGTCTCACAAGTAGATACAAACAGCATACCCAGTCTTCCCAGGATCCTCTGGGATTAAACTGTTTGATTGGCTCAAGTCTTTTTAAGATAGTTTGACATGCATTCTAGAAACAAAAAGAGAAAGCATATTTCAAGATATAAAGTCATCTTATAGTATTAAGGTCCCATAGATATTTAAAAGAATCATGTTTAAATTAATATTGCTTTTAGTACTTTGGTATACCATAAAAAGACACAAAGTTCACTAACAGATGTCTTGGTATATGGGAAGAAATGTTGACTGAAATGTATTTCAAAGGAAACTAGCTGTGCTGCTAGCAGAAAAGAATCCCAAATTCAGAACTTCCTGGACTATGACACAAAATATCAGAAGTTCACCCACTTATACAGTAACTTTTTCTGTACCAAATGATAGCAGGATGTCTTAGCATATCTAGCAAGATGATCCCAGAATACTGAAAAAAAAAAAAATCTAGCAAAACGTCCAACTTATTCAGACAATCTTTGCAGGGAATAAAAACAGCATGATGTTTTTACTTTACAGGTTACACTTCCCCTTTTTAAAACATGAGAACGGCCAGTATTAAATTCTTCTTTCAATGGAAAAGTCACATATTTTGCAAATATATGCACTGGTAACGACCCCATGTCAGAGATGGTCATGACCACACCATTGCTACAGAAGGATGTTTGCTCTGAGTCTATCAACACTGAAAAGGTCTTTGGTCCTGGAGCACAGCCCACAAACCATCTGCTATTAATATTTGCATCACAATGTATTTGTTTTAAATATGGCCATATTCATTACAAAGAAGCTAGCTATTTAAATAGATGCTTTGTTCTGTTCATTTTGAGTAATCACAAACACTTCATTCTATATCTACAAAAGGATTGAAGGAGAAAAAATTGTCATTCATTCTCTAGCAATGCTAGTAGCTATAGCAGGTAAAGAAGTTATGATATATCCTTAGCCTGGAGTTGTCTCTTGATGGTTATGCTTTCCTTAAGGCAATTTCTTTAAGGAATAGATAGATACAAATCAACTTTTCATGTTCTGGAGCTCTAGCTTATAACCCACTAGCTTAAATAACTCAGTTTCCGTACATGGACAGCCATTCCATTGATGTCCGCGCTGACAGACGCAGCTGTCGGGGAGGTATTTGGAACAGTGTTTGTGCTGGTCTCACTGATGTGAATTTTGGAGGTGGGAATTCCCAGTGACCTGCTAGCAACCTGCAGAGCAAAGGTAAACAATTGGTAGGCAGCTGCTCTTATACATGAGCACTGTCAATCATTGCTTCAACTACTAGGATCCACACTGCAAGCTTTGCTATCTCCCATCCTAACTTTCATTTTTCCTCAAAACTCAATTGACTGGGTGACTGAGAGCTCCTCAGAACATTGTCAAGCTTGCCATTCACAGACTTAATATGTGCAAGCACATACATGTTCACTTTTGCTACAGTGCCAGACATTCACTTCAGTATTGTGAGAGGAAAGTCGTCTCTTAACAGCTATGCAAATCAGAGGATAAAGAACCCTACTAGATTTTCCCCCTTCCATGTCCCTGACAACACAATCTTGATGTCTTTTCTAACTACAAAGGCATTAACATAAGAAGATAAATATCTGCAATATGACTAATTATTGTATAAAATACGTGTAAACTTTAGTTTTACAGAATGAAATAATATTGCCAGAGAAGCTAGATTGTAAACATAACCTGCATCATCTACATAACAAGAGTTAGGATGACAAAGAAGCTAACTGTCATATGCAATTGTGATAATACTCTGAAAATCTTGCACTGCAGCTGAAACAATTAAGAGGAACTAGTAAGAATATATTACCCTATGCATGCACATATAGGAACTGTCAAGCTGATTTTCCACAAGGCAATACTACAGTACAAACATAATTTTCCTGAAAAGATATCTCATTTGGTTAAGTCCAAACTCATGATTACCTGAATCATTTTGGTATGAAGTCCTTGACCCATTTCAGTCCCTCCATGTGTAAGTAACACAGAGCCATCTGTATACACATGGACCAGAGCTCCAGCCTATAAAAGGCAACATTAATTTGAGAGTTATCATAAACGATTTAGTGAAGTACTTGCAGATTTCAGTTAAAACTATAGAGAGAATTAATTTGGAACTAGACCAACACTTCTTCAGTGCAATTAAAGCTTCTACACTTGAGGTGAGTTCGGTTTAATCTCACCAACTCTCTACAAGTTCCAGTGATATAACAAACCTCAGTCAGTATTTTCAGCTCAGAATGCAGGTGAAGCAAACTAAACCTGCTCCTGTGAACCAGAGACACACCCTTAACCTGAATTTGCCAACACCACTGACAGTCCATCAAGTCCATCAAACACAGGAACAATGCTTTGATTGTTGAGGGAGAGGGACTAGGCAGGGAAACTAACACAATACAATACCATGGAAACATAGCTGCACTGTGGTGTCTTTTGTATGGCATAAACTAGTAACTGTTATGTTACTCTTTTGGTTTGAAAAATGTGTGCTCTTTCTTAATTAATTTACTACATCCCTGAAGAGCTTCAGTTTAGTACTAATGAAGGAGGGCCTGGGGAAAGCAGAATAAATCTAGCTTCTCTATTAAGAATATAAATGATGCTTACTGACCTGGTTCAGGAATGGGACAGTGAAACTGATGCCAAATTTTGTAGGAATGATGCACATCCCTCTTTTCTTCCAGCGATTCTGCCTGATAGGAAAGAACGTAATTTGTATATTCATGAGATTTTCGTTGTAAATCAATACTATGCTTCCCTTAGACAGCTTGGGCATAAAAGTAGCAATGAAATAGCTGAATGCAATATAGAGTTATCAGCTATGTTTATGAAAGATTTGCTTTGTTTATGGACTCTGACAAGAATAAACCTGAACTGAAGATACTCTTCTTGGCTTTATAGAAGCAATTGTCTGGAGTATTCACTTTTCAATTGCATATACAAGCCAATTAAAAAATAACACAAGGGAGTGGAAAGCCTAAAAAATTTACCTTGATTGCTATTTGAAATTTCCAGCCATACTCAGCAGACCTCCTCTCCTTTCTACATTTCCCTCACAAAACTGTGTCATGGTATGGTTTTTTTTTTAAGCTACCAGCTCACTGAGGGAGGTTCCTTTCCACGGTGAGAATGAAGGAATTTTCAAAAATAGAAAAGTTCAGAATTCACGGTGTGATTATAAGGTCTGACTTCACAAGAGGCTAAGAAAACTTTAGAATTTAGTAATCAAAAGGTCCACCCAGTACCAAGAAAGCTTCAGAGCACCTACTTGTTGAATTCTTCAATTAGTATCTTTCTGGCATGATAGCTAGAGCTTGACAAACATTCATCCCAGCATCTTCGCAGAGTAAATCCCTCCAGCTTTTGGTTAAAATGTGTCAGGTCCCCTTCATTATAGAGATTGAGCTTCCGTACCTTCCCAAAAAGACACATGAGGGACATAACAAGATAATGTTTCAGACAAAGTAATTTTGAATGGATGACATCAAATGTACGTTGGCCCTAGTTTTATCCCTCTGCTCACTGTAAAGAACAACATAATTAGATATTTAACTTTTTATGGGAAAATGGTGACTAAAATATAAGGGTGGAAATTTTCAAGAGAGACTGGGACTTAAGCACATTGTTAGTAAGATGAGAGCACCTGGTTCCTTTGGATTTTTAAAAAATATCTATCCTTAAAGCAGGTGTTACAAAATTGAAGCTGTTGAGGGAATTTAATGAACCAGAATACAATCCATGTTATAAGCCTGAGATCTTCCTAGGGGCTTAGCAAAAATTAAACAAATGTTCATGTTCCTAATAATTTTCTGTGGGTGTGTCCAGATCTCAGAGCTTGTTCAAAAGCAGCACTGCCCTCAAATGTGTCAGTGGATCTGTACCTCCTCAGGTGGCAGGCCACACTTCTGAGCAAGGTCACTCATCCAGCACTCAGCAATCATCATTGCTTGGGGCCCTCCAAAGCCACGGAAGGCTGTGTTGGAAGGCAAGTTGGTCTTGCAGACTATTCCCACACTGCTGACATTGGGGATGCTGTAGGAGTTATCCAAATGTAACAGGGCTCTGTCCATAACCTGGTGAAGAGAAGGAATGGAGAGGGACCTATGTCACATGAATCATATTCCAGATTTCTCACTAGCTGTCAAACCCAGGCTGGAGAGCTCTGAAGGTAATTTACAACAATCAGAACTTCCACTTGCATCCTACAGGGCTGCAGCTAACAGACCTAAATGAGCACAGAGGTGCAATGGAGTGTCATGCAATATTCTCCTGAAGGACAGGACAATAAACACACTTTTCTGTTAGCACTTAAGATCCTGGGACAGATTGAGCTTTAAAGTCTATTGCTGGCCCTGGGCTCATGCTGAGGCAAACTTCCCTGCCATTAAGTCACCTGCAAGAACCAGAATCTTCTTTCAGTCATACTGAGTAAAGTTACTGAAAAGAAGTCTTGCAGATATCAAGTGACTTAGCAGCTGGGCTACAGCAGTAAGGGCAGCTATATGAACTTAAGATTTTCAATAGCTATATCTAAACTTCAAGCTTTATGGTTATTTGTCCACTAATTGTCCAAAATGGGAAATGGCCATATTTCAGGCTTGCATTCCCAGATTTCCCTTCCAGCAGCAGGAGAGAGAGGAGATAATGCACATCCCAACTTTATTCCAACATGGGAGTGCTATTCAGTCCACTGATTCTGACACAAAGACACAGTTCACATAGATGTACTCCTAACAAGGCCTTTAGTTTACGCAAAGACACTTGCCTGCCATTTTGCTCTGCACAGCAACAGCTACATTGGTAGCATCAATTGTGGTGCTGGTAGAGAGCTCTTGCAGTTCTCTCCCACTCTTCTATTTTTGCAGAACATTATCAAAGACTCAGTGGACTAGAGAAAGGGACCTAGAATAAACAGGACTGACAAAGGGCTACTGGGCTGGTCACTCATTTAACAGTACAGGTTTTTACTCATCAGCACAAAATTTCTTAGAGGAAAACTCAGAATGCAGGCCCATTCTTTCCCTTAGTGCTTGTGAACCCAATATAAGCTTCAACCAGTCCTTAACAAGCTTGTTGATTCAGCAACTCTGCCCTGATCAGCATACTGAATTGGGTGTTTCTTATTCCAAGGAATTAGTTTTTCCCAAAGCTGGGGAACTATCAGTTATCTTGCATTGGGCAACAACTTTCCCATCATAGCCCTCTGTAATGCAAAGCAAATTTTCTCAAGCCTTTTGTCAAATCCAAGTTACTACAGCATTATATGGCATATGCCAAGGAAGGTTAGTTGGCTTAGACAGAAGTTGTAGAAGGTCTAGGAACCCATAAGATCTGTTTTCAGTCATGTCAGAGAGCAGGATGTGCAAGCAACACTGTAGACAACAACTGTCTGAAGGCAGAGAAAAAGGGAAACATCATCTGCCTAGTTAGCCATCAGAAAATTCTACTTACACCATGAGAGAGGTCCACAGAATTGCCCCCATTACTGTAGTATGACACCTCCAAACTCTTGACTTTCCCATCCTTCATGAAACCAACCTGCCAAGAGAATCTCCTCAATAATTTTTTTAATAAAACATTCTGGTTTGTGCTTCCCTCCAAAATACCTAATGGATCTCATACAGGCAAAAGGCTGACTGCCTTATCCTGCAGGATAGGACTAGTACAGACAGCAATTGAGGAAGCTTCCCAGTAAAGGGTCCATATATGCATCTTAATCTTGCTCCAGATAACTCTTATAAACAAGTGCTAGGTACTTGTCACAGTCTCATCTTCCTTAACCGGTTTTTGTTTTAAAAGTAGTAGTAATTGGATGGGGATTGAAAAGGAAATAAACAAAATAATATTAGGATACAGTAGACAAATAGAGGAACAGCTAAGAGCAATGTGATTCTTAACAGGAGCAAAGTCTTGGCTGCAAGGAAGAGGGAAATATTTAGGCTAGGTCACAAGAAAACCATCCAAGACAAAAGAACTTCTGCAGGACTTCAACAGGAAAACACTGTAACCCAGGTGACCTAATCAATTTGCAGCAGGGGAGATGAATAATGACACAATCAGAGCAGCAACTTTTTCACAGTATCTTATTACTCTCTGATGTTTCAGGTGACAATGCTGAGAAAACATGTATTCATTTCATATGTATACATACCTTGTACCTCCCCAGGAAGGGGTGTCTCCCACCACTTATCAGCATGTCCTCATCTCGATCCAGCATGCACCTTACTGGGCGGCCAACTCTTTTAAAGATACATTTATCAGGCAAAGATATAAACACATAATACTGTTCTTATAGAGCAAGACTCCCCTTTTTTTGGTGAATATTGGCTTCCTGGAGTGGTAATGGAGAGCTTGGGGTAAACTGCTTGAGGTTTTATATCTGCCTCTTAAGAAAATGGCAACATTGAGTAAAAAACAAAAAATTAATATCCTAGAATCTTGAATCTGTTTATGAAAAGCCATGCGGAGACTCTTACATTAAAAAGAATAGTTTCCTATAGAGACAGATGCCAGTAACTGTGGGGTTTTTCCATTCAGGCAGACATGTACTGAACAAGCTGCATTCAGGAATGGAAAAAACCCACAAGTAACAGGAATCACTGTTTTCCAGAGAGGAATCTGTATGAAATCTATAATGCTAAGTACCAACTAGCCTTGCATTTGACTTTTTTTTTCTAGTTGCTTTTTCATTATCCAAGGTGGAAAACAAGGAAGAGAGGAGGAGCAGTTCTTCCTTTCCAGTGCCTCTCTTCAGGATGTAAAAATATCTAGGGAATTTCATAGCTGGTACTTCACTACCTCTAGGATAGAAAACAGTAGTTTGGCTGCAGAGATCAAGGAAAAAAAAATGCACATGTATTACTGATTAAAGAAAGTAGGTAGTTTGCTAAAACCAGGAAAAATAAGGCTGATTAAAGTACATTTTGGCTCTTCCAAACTTATTGCTGCTGCTCCAAATCAAATTCCAAATCACAAGATCTACCTAGTATTGCTAGCAGGGTTCACCCTCCCATGTAAGGGCAGCATTGGAAAGGGGCGAGTTACATGCAGTGCACAAATATCATCTCAGAGGCTGTTCACTGACAACCACAAAAACTTGCGCAGTAAAAGATGAGCCCATATCAAAACTCCAGAAAACAAATTTATTTTCATTCTAAACCTCACAAAATGTTACAGTTCACATTCTCAGTCCCTGAGGTCTTAGGGGTTTGAAAAGTGTGAGCTTCTGCTCACTGGCCTTCCACTTTTCCTAGAGAGAATTCCAAAGAGAGAGTTTGCAGAAGAGCAGGGAAACAGTGGTGCAAGGCTGGTGCAGTAGGCTTTTAAGCAAGAAGAGACTCTCATACTTCTATCATACAAAACAACAAACATTGCTAGCTAGATTTTGAAAGGGCTTGGGGTGAAGGGGAGAGGAAGATCATTTGAGATACAAGAGTTTCCAGGGAGTGCCAATGGAAAGAGCAGAGCAAAGGGGCTTTACCCCTTTCCTATTAAAAACTGAAATTCCCGCACAAGCTTAGCTCCTTCAATTCCTCCTACCAACTAAGAGCCTATTAGACATCTCTTTTGAGAAAATCCAGGTTTCCTGTAAGTTTTACACTAACAAGACATGAAGAGTCAAAGTGCTCCTGTACAAATGGTGCTCCAGAAAGAGGCAGGCTAGGACAGTCAGAAAGGAAAAAGCCCTGTTTCCCACACATAAACTTACTTGAAAGCTGCAACAACCACTGCAGTTGTCAAAATAGAATTCCTAGTTTCTTTTCCTCCAAATCCTCCTCCCATTCTTTTCACTCGAACCACAACACGATTTGCAGGTACTCCCAAGGCATTAGCAGCAAACTCCTGAAGAAAAGCAGAACAGAACAGAACACATACAGAGCTGAGCTGGTGTTAAGAACCAGATACAAATGCATTGCCTTTCTAGAACCATTTCAACAGTGAAAATAGTCTTTTCAGGTCCTATTGGTCCTGCAATTGGATTTCACAGAATCATCAAATACTAGGGTTGGAAGGGACCTCTAGAGATCATCTAGTGCAAGCCTCCTGCCCAAGCAGGACCACATAGGGCACGCCATACAGGAATGCATCTAGGTGGGCTTTGAAAGTCTCCAGAGAAGGAGACTTCACAACCTCTCCAGGCAGCCTGTTCCAGTGCTCCATCATCCTCACAGTAATGAAGTTTCTCCTCAAGTTCACCTCAAGAGGTGAATTTTCCTATGTTCTAGTTAAAACCCATTATTCCCTGTCCTATTACAGGACACCACAAAAAAGAGATTGGCCCCTTCCTCTTGACACCCACCCCTCAGATATTTATAGACATTAATAAGAACCCTCTTAGCATTCTTTTCTCAAGGTTAAACAGCCCCAGTTCTCTCAGTCTTTCTCCATAGGAGAGATATTCAAGTCCCGTAATCATCCTAGTAGCTCTCTATAGGACTCTCTCCAGTAGATCCCTCTCTCTCTTGAACTGGGGAGTCCAAAACCAGACAGTATTCCAGAAGTGGTCTCACCGGGGCAGAGTAGAGGGAGAGGAGAACCTCCCTAAGTCTACTGGACACACTTTTCTCATGCACCCCAGGATACTATTGGCCCTCTTGGCCACATTGTTGACCCATGAAGATTTTACTGTCCCCTAGGACTCCAAGGTCTTTCTCCATAGAGCTGCTTTCCAGCAGGATGTCCCCTAAGGCACACTCAGTTTCGACAGACAGCACTAGACTCAGGAAGAGGCTAACATGACATGAGGTCACCAAGACATAGGTCTCATTGAGCACAGTGTTTGACATTCATACCACTCTGTCCATTCTCCTCACTCTATCATGAGACCTTTGGACAGTCTTGGTGAATCAGTAAACAGACCAAGGACACCCCATCTTACAAGATAGCAGAGTTGGTATATATAGTCAGTGTTTACATCAGCTCTCTTTCTGACATATCATTCAGCAGTCATCCCTACTGGCCCCTCTTCAGAAAGGGGTAAGTATGCAATTCCTGGTGACAAAGATGTGGTGCCAACAGAAACATCTGTTACCTGGAAGCAGACTCAGGACACCAATGGGATGGATGTGAACTTTAGATCCATTACCCAACTTTAAGCCTATGTGTGTGTTTGTTTTTTTTTATTCAGGACAAGATAGAACAACTGTAAACCAACCATTTATCTGGTCTGAAACAAATTCCTTTTAGGTAGCAGGTCAATGAACAGTACCTGTGTCTTCATTGGGTTTTGGGTTGACACAAAGAGTTCCATCTCGCCATCTTCCCCCTTTGGCACAGCCAGAGTACAGTGAGTTTCCAGATAGAAATGCTCCTGTCCACCAAGGTACATCTCACCTAGAAAATGGAAAGAAATACTCCAAAGATAGATGGTTCCTGGTGTCACTAGGTGTGTCCCCACAATGTGGTGCCTGCAAGACACTTCCCTTTTGATATGTGGTAAATGACAAACAAGCCTTTGCACTCCTCAGCACTAGATACACAGGTATCTAGTATCTAGTATCTAAACAGGTATGTCCCCCCCTCCTCATTCTAGAAAGTTTCAGTACAAAACACAAGTGACTGGCATTTCAAAAAGAAGCCTGAGCACCATGCAATTGAACCAGGATCCCTTAATGTGCAGTGTTTGGTGCCTTTCAGACTGCCCTGATAAGACCACTGAGATGAAGGATGAAAATAAGTTCTGTTTAGCTGAGCAGATCAATGTAAAGTTACAGATTCCAAAACAGGGGAATAAAAATAGAAACAGAGAGAATCCTTAATAAGACCTAACTGGGAATCAACTCTCTGTCCCTGCATGTAGGTCTTCCCCAGGACACCTTATGTGTGATGAGTTCACAATTTTCCATCATGCTAGTAGTAAATATCAGAATCGACCTCGCTTCTCAGTCAGAGCCCTCGTCTATTCAGCTGCCCTGAATATTAATATTCAGAGATCTCAAAACCCCATTCCTCTCTTTCTTTTATTCAATTGAGAAGGAACAAAATAAATGTCTTCATCACGTTCATCAGTAAGAAATGCACATTTGTGTAAGACAGTACCTGCTTTTGTATGTAGCAGAGGCCTTTCTCTTGTCTCCTTGAGGAGGTTGGCCTGACATTCACACAGTATTGCAGCCTTTTAAATAATCTTCTAGCTCAGAACAATTTCTGCCTTGCCTGGCACAATGTTTTTGTTTTGCATTGTATAGAAGACTATAAGAAAAACTGTTTATGACACCTTTCAAGTGCCAGCATTGATCTCTGACTGCAGAGGGAAGCGTCAGCAATGCAGACTAAAATACAACAAATGACAGACCCAGAAGTGGGTGTTTCAACTAACTCTCCCCTTCCCCCACAGGGAGGGGCCAGGAGGGCATGCTTCTCCATGATCTTTGACAATAATTCCTTCACACCAGATTCTGTGTCTGTAACTGATTTAACTTCCCTCTCAGTCTTGTAAGAGGGATAACAACACCCTCTTAATGCAAACAGGTAGTTTTCCAAAGGTCTTATGCTTGAAACTCTTCCTCTTCCAAACTATTGACACAAACACTAAGGATGAGATGGGGCTGGGAGAGCATTTCAGATCACATCTTCTAACTCCTAAAGATTTTAAACAGTTATTGGTAATTGCTATGTTTACCCATGTCTCTACAACTTGCTTGGCAAACTCCAATGGAATGACACTAAAAACCACACACACAAAATCCATCCTCAAAGACAGACCAACAATCAATATTGAGAAAGTGTTAAGAGGCAGTGCCACGGTCTTCATGATACCAGCCACCAATGTTGGTGGCACATCTTTTCAGATGCATGTATGTGCCATTTTTGGAAGATACAGTCATGTACCAGGTTAAAGGAAGCTGACAGTCTAAGATTCACACCAGATTTTATGGGGACAGGTAAAAGCTCCTATATGGATACATTTTAGGGGAAAAAAAATCACTTTGTAGAGTATTTGCTTAAGAAAAATCTGTCCTTAATTGGAAGAAAGTGTTTACAGGGGTGAAGCTGAGAGCATCCAAGTCTGTTTGAAACGGAATTGTATCTTTCACAAGCTATTTGTATATAAACAGTTAGTTGAAACATAATACAAAATTAATTTAGGCCAGAAAGCCTTACTTCCATGAGTTCAGTATGCATATAAAGGAGGCTGATAGCTTGACTTCTTTTGTTACAAACTGTCTTAATTTAAAATTCATATTAATGCTTATTCTCACCTTCCAAAATATGATCAGATTCTTCAAATCCTTTTTTCACATCTCCCTTATTAATCCTCTTTATAGACTTAAGAAAGGATTGTTTCTCAATAGCTTCCTAGGAAACATAATGACAATCAAATTATTGTGGAAGCAGAGTGAAAACAAAGCTCTCTGGATGAAGAAGAAATGTTCAAGATCAGAAGCACAAGACCTTATCAGACCCTATGGCAGTAGTCAAGTGACTTGACTTAAAGTAATAAAAAATTATTTTTGGCATCACAGCAGTTTCACAATAAACACCATAACTGGACAATCCTAAGATTGTTCATCATGACCTCTTTTTCCTTACAGACCAGGAACCTCACAGCCTGTAGTCACCAGAGCTATGACTTAAAACTTATGTTAACTATAGTCCATAGCCCAGAAGGTGGGGAGAAAGGAAAGGAAAAGAAAGGGGAAAAAATAAGAAAAAAAGAAAAAAGAAAAAGGAAAAAAAAGAAAGAAAAAAGGAAAAAAAAAGGAAAGGAAAAAAAGAAAGAAAAAAAGAAAAGAAAAAGAAAAAAGACAGAAAGAAAAGAAACAGGAGAAAACTACATATCTTATATGGGACAATAACTTCGGCAGAAATAGTTCACTTCTGACCTAATATATAACAATCTTTCTTGGGGGAAGTTTTACAACTGCATTTCACTTTTGCCAAAACCGAAGTTTTCCATAATGAAATAAATCAGAGTAATCAAACAAAAAAACTGGCACATTTTGATTCTCATCAAAACCTCTGCTCATAGGTGACAGTTCCAGTGTCTCTACAAGCACAGTCTTTGTATTCCTCAGAATAAGATTCACATTACAAAACACATGGTATGAAAGACTGATAATTAAGAAAAAACAACTAAAATTCCATGGTTCTAATCTCGTCAATAAGAATGGCTTCATACATTTTTTTTCTTAATTTCTAGTGAATACCTTTAGATGCTATAATTTGCTTTTACTGACACCTTAGGAATCATAAAAAGCCCTAGTTTAAAAAAAAAAAAAAAAAAAAAAAAAGCATGGAATGATCACAAATTCTTGACAGTAATTTCTTTAGCTTTCAGAAAAGCCTCTGTACAGTCAGTGGAAATGTTCATAGTGCAGAGTAAATGCCTGAAAATTAATTTCATCAACTTTAAAACCTAAATAAGTGGTTTCCAGAAATCTCAGAAACCTAGTGCAGTGACAGAGCTACAAGAGATGTTTTCATGCCCTCTTATCAGGTGCTACAGACCAGAGAATAAAGAATGAAAGCAAGCACCTGTGGGTAAGAACATAACTGACAGTAGCCTTGTTAATGTAAGCAAATTTGTGCTGAGTACACAAATGTATCTTCCAGAATCTGGTTTATTTGTATTAGCTTTAAATAACACAGAACAAGTTAATGTACTTCCACTCAGTACCATATCAAAGGTGTGTCCTTTCCATACAAATTATTCTGTTCCTATCTTGCTGCACCCACAAAGACTAACAACATGTTAGGGTAAATAGCCACACATGTGAGAACAGAAGTTAGATATTAGAGTGTTCCAAGCTAACTGCAGAACCAGATCTGAGCCATCTTACCTGAATTGTGACAATAGGCTTCAGGTCTTCATACTTAATCTTCACAGATTTAGCCGCTCTTCTGGCATGTTCTTGTGTGTCTGCAAGAACTGCACCAATGATATGGCCAACACAGGTGACCTGCAGGCAATATTAGGACCCACTATCATTTCGTGTGTATATATATATATAGTAACTGAAAGGCTCGTGATAAATCTGTCTATTCCTCTTGCATAAAATTTTGTGGGTTTTTCTCACCAGTCTATTTTAAACCTATTAAGGGAAACCTAACACAAACAACTTCAGATAGTAACCCGGTGAGTACACCTGTACCACTAGCCTGCAGCTTACAGCAGAACAGTACAGATGGTATAGATAAGAGAAGGACAGGGGGCAAGGAGACTCAGGCCTTGCTGAATTTGTTACCAATATATTTATTGACTCCAGTGCAGTCAGGATTTATCTCTGTATAAGGTAGAGGACTTCACTGGACAATAAGATAAACCTTATCTCCTGAACAGCGTGACTGAAAAGGGCTCTTTTTAGCCACATACCACATCCTCAGCAAAGACAGTCTCATCATTAGCTATGCCAGTGATGTTACTGCCAGGAACATCCTTGGCAGAGATGAAACACACAAAACCAGGAACACTGTGGGCTTCAGATGCATCTATAGAACTGAAGAAAGGAAGAAAGAGAGGCAGTGTTATTATTTCTCATTTTTCCTTTTGTAAGTGCTTATTGTGTACCAACACATTTTCAGGCCTGATTCCCTGAAGTCTGGCTATGCAGTAGAGGAGATTGTCTCATTAATATCATGTGAGACCAATGCAGAAAGGGCAACTTATTATACTAAAGTAATTTGGGACCTACAATACAATCTAAATCTGACTGTGATTCGGAACACCAATCTGCTTCTTTGGGCTATACTGTATCTTGCATCTTCTCTGAGACATATTTGAACTCGATCCAATCATCCATGGATCACCATGGATATACCAAAGATCTTTTGACACTCTTTACCAGAGACAGATCAGCATTAGTGATAGTGTCCTCTGTCTGCTTATCTGACATGATGTTGAGAAGGCAAGATTCCTCCCTATGTACAACCAACAGCTCAAGTAAGCACTGTGCAAGGCAAGAACCTGGACGCGTAACACAGGCAGCTGACTACTGTGGAAGAACTGCATGTTACAATGTTACAACCTGAATTTTTTGCCAAGGCCATGTTCAAGGTGCATGCTCTGGTCAATGATTAAAATTATACTTTCTCTGACATTGTGGTGCTCTCCTACCCTGCTCCTTTTCCATTCTGTGTGCTTGAGTATATGAGACAGGACATAAAAGAAAACTGCCTAAGGATGAGGACTTTGTGCTCCAACAAAACTCTGAGTTTGGTGTTAATGCTCTCAATTCCCACTGACACAGCCTAGCAAGTCAGCTGTAACATACACAGCTCACCTTCATGTAACAAAATGCAATTAACTGAAATTCCCACTAATGCAAAAACTCACTGTCCCTCACTCACAGCTTGACAGCTAAATGTTTTCTAAGCCACCAGGCACTGGATGCTTCCAGCATCTGAAACTCAGAAGCAACACTTACAGGATCTTAGCATGGGCTTTGGTGCTGATCACCAGGGTTAGATACAACTCATTCTCATAGTGAGGGATGTCATCACAGTAAACAGCTTCTCCACATGCTTGTTTGGCTGCTGAAACATGCATCAAAGGCCGACCCACCATATCTTCAACTACTTGTCCCTTGGGCACTTCCTGGAGTAAAACATGTGACCAAGCACTACCACTCATATCGCAGGGGACAAAAGCATTGATGGGAGAGCAAAAGGCACCATGAACAACATTCTCGTGAGACGATTAATGGAATAGGGGCTCAGTCCCATAGAAAAGGAATGTAA
Source organism: Florisuga fusca (assembly GCA_038090715.1). Classification (NCBI taxonomy): domain Eukaryota; kingdom Metazoa; phylum Chordata; class Aves; order Apodiformes; family Trochilidae; genus Florisuga; species Florisuga fusca. The sequence goes on along the minus strand of JAAWXA010000041.1, from coordinate 5,907,811 downwards.
AAAATATGGAGCAGCTACACAGAGGAGGCTTTGGAGAATGAAGTAAAAGCAATTCAGTTTTTCAAACTGCTATGGAAGAGAAGGGTTTGATGTGACAGCTTCCATAAAAGGCTTAGCTTCTGCAGCTAGCTTCTATTCTCAAAGCCAAAGAAAACAGACCTTAGCAGAGATGCAAGGAAGGAAATACATGCTGAATCTGAAGCCTGAGAGATGCAAAGACAGGCAGGCTGTGGCTGTGGAAAGCGGGAGGGCAATTTCAGTTCGAATATGGAGCTGGATGCAGGAGGAAAGTGCTACACACAAATTTTTATCAAGCTGTACACATCAGTAGCAGTCGGCCAACAACAGGAAAGAACATTGTATCCTAAAGCAAGGAAGGGACTGGGACCCAAATTGAAGCATCAGGAATAGCATTATATAGGTACATGTATTGCTTATACTCAGTGAGGCAACAAGCGAAGAAGCACAGTTTGAGCTACAGAAAGCTCAGGTTTACATCATGCAGATACTACTACTTACTTGGAAGAGCTGGGCATTTGCAATGGGATCTTTGTGAAACAACTCTGTAGCACTGATGTAGTTTAAGGGGACAGGCTCACACAAATTGTTCTGCCAGAAACATTAAATAACAATTATCTTCCCTGCCAGTCCCTTTCTCCCATTCCCCAGCAGTCCAGGATGTTCTCAACTTTTCCATCCTTCAGTGAAGACAATCAATCTTTTACCAGTTGAATGGGCTCAGGCTTTGTGCACAGAATAGCCACATACCCATGAGAGCAGTTGTAATGCACAGAAAGGAAGAATTCCAGGAAACCTTCTGTGAACACACATATCAGCATCCTTCCACAGCAAGGTGGGGATGCCCCAAGGAACCAAGTGGGAAAATGCACTAGTCACTGTCACACAGGTAAGGAGCAGAGAGTAGTTGTGGCAATAGCTTGTTGTCAGATACAGCTCTGCTTAAATCTGAACCTTCACCGTGCTTTCCCCACCAAGACAGCACACACAGATGTCTCTCTTCCCCAAGTCTGCAATTCCTAGCAGAACTCACAGGGTCACTGTGATCCTTGCTTAGTTTCTGAAGGACTGTAAGGTAGAACTTGAAGAAGAAGCTGAGTGTGAGTGTGCGTCGAAAATCCACCATCCCACCAGGCACAGAAGGAGGCAGATCCATCTCACCTGCCAGTAAGTGGCAGACATCCTGCAGGAGCTTCTCATTCCAGTCTCTGCAAGGGAACAAAGGTGACACAGAGCCCTTGCTTAGCCCTAAATATTCCTGAGGCAGATTAAATCTTCTGACATTGCAGCTTCATAAGCTCTCAAACAACAGCTACCTGTTCTTTCACTGTTTATATTATATCTATCAGCTTTCCTCTCATCTTGGTTTCATGTCATCTTTTCTAAAGATGTGGCAAAGATATTAGATGATAAAAGCATCAATTTCTAGGTCCAGAATGAAAGAAAATCAGTTTCATAGCTCATGCCCACATCTAGCTTCTGTCCATTTCACCAAATGTGCAGATTTAGCAAGGAAATGGCTCTCTGAATGAGGCTGACATGGATCTTTAATGTAAGGAGTACTGAAGGAAGCAAGGCATCACATACAAGATTTCTGAAGAAGCGTAACTACACTTCTTCACCTTTCTTCTGTGTACTAGCAGAGAGGATTTAGGTTATGTGAACTGCTCCTGCAAAAATCAGCACTGTTCCAGTAGACAGGAAAATTTATACCTGCCAGTGATCGCCTGGCAAGTTTTTAGAGCCAGGACAGTTGTAGGAGCCATTCCTCCATAGCTTAGTTTTATTTCCTGCACTCTGATAGTTCCAGCTTGGAACAAGACTCGCATCCCACATGTCACGATAGCAATGTCATCCTCCCGACGGGAAGCCTGCTTGAAAGCCGAGAAGTATTCACTCTAAAAAATAGGAAAATATTTCTTTATTCTGTACCTTTGCATACTTTGGAATATAAATATGGTCAAGCTGTCATTTCTCTACAGAGATGAGGTCTTGCAAGGAACTGTATCTGACTGATTCATCTTGCAGTGCCAAGCAGGACATGTTTGTTAGGGCACATGGTTCAAAAATTATTTCTAATGTATTAGAGAAGTGGTTATTAGCCAGCCTAGGATTGTGTGGGTATTTAGCTTTGAAAAGGATCTGCTTGTACCCATCACATGTTTCCTTCATATTGAAAGGAAGAACCAGGACAGATTTTTTTGCACATAAACAAGTTCGCTGTTCCTCAGCAACTTATTTTCTCTCTTAGGCTGCTAAGCTGGAAGTCTAATCAGTAAAACTCTTATCCTAAACCCTTCCCTTCTTGCTCTTTCCTAAGTCTTTGTACTCAGCAAGAACTGAAAACAATAATCAAAATTGTCACAATTCTAGAATAGACCTGACTAATTAATATTAGACAATTTCAATTTGTTACTGCAAATACAGTTCTCAGTAACTGTCCTGAATCCTCTGCTGGTCTTCACAGAGCAAGGAAATTCTGTTATATGTACCAGCAACTACAACACTCAGAAGCTATCCTGTGAGGACTGGCAGTAAATACGAGATTAACATTCTATCAGTGTACACTGTGTCATGTTGTCACCCTAGAGTCAGCTTTTACCTTTGACTGTCCTGCAGATGGTAACTAATTGCTGCTCAGGCATCCTGCAGACTAAGAGAAGAATCAGATCTGATGTCTTTGTATGGTCCTTCTGGAGAGTTTTCTGCCAAGTCCCTTGTTTAATAGCTTAGCCAAGTGACTGCACAGCACAGAAGTCTGTTCCATTATTTCTGATCAGAAGTGGACAGCAATTCTTTCATTATTGTAAAGAGCAACTCCTCTATTCCTGGCAATGGGAATGGTTTTACAAGAGGCCCTTTTTGTGCATCAAGAACTTGTTACAAGAGTTGTAACTGAAGACTGCCTTACATTTCCTTAATTCAAGTAATTACTGGGCAGCTAGCAAATAATTGCAGAGGAGCACAAGTAGCATCCTCCTAGTGAGGATGTTCTGCCAGTCTGCTTGTTAAAGTAATTGGCTTTCAAAGAGGATAGAAAGAAGTCTCTCTTCTTACTGCAAACTTCAGAGAAGCTTTCCAATAACATGACTGCAACAGGAGGGCAATATTTGCCTTCACTCCTCATGAGACACCTCTGTTTTCTTGGTACAGAATCCTTAAAGATAAAAGAACCATTTCCTAGGAGCGTAGGTAAGGTAGCTATCACTTCATCTGCCCATATGTGCCCTACCTCTTAGTAAAATGTCAGAGCACATCTCCTTTAAGCTATCACAGTGAAAAATCCTAGGTGCTAGTTATTCTCACAAGAAAGCCAAGCAATCCATAAGAGTAAGGGCTGCATATCGGGGACCTAGGTTAGTCTCCTCTTCCCCCTTTTGGAGAAGTTGCAACACCAGGTTTGTTTTGCACATTAAGAAATCCACAGGCTCTAAAAGATTCCTTGGCAATATTCACACTCGCAAAAACATTGTTTTCATGTCTATTTTTTCAGTCCACCACAATGGAACACAGACAACAGTACAGATTAATGTTGGAGGATACTAATTTAAAGGATGAAGAAAGATTTCATGACATGAAAGATTTCTGCCCCTTCAGCAGGGCAAAGAATGTGATACTCTGGACCTATGATGGCAATACTCAGCAAACAGTACGTTAAGATTGTTTTCCAAAGATAAAAATACATAGATATTTTGATGTCAAGCTTTTCTAATTAGAAAACAGTAAATGTCACCAGTATCAGTGACAAATGTGATGAAGAAAGATGTATACAAGGGGGAGGACATGAAAAACTGACGGTCACTAAATGCGTATTAACGTAAGTGGTGCATAATGTTTGTGAACTTTATCTGGAACACAAATAATGTTTTTTTATAGTCCAGAAGAGAAAGAGTGTTGTTAAATAAAGAATATGACCTGTTCTAGGAATGTTTCGTTATATATGAAAGTCTAAACAGTTTTATTTACTGGAATCTGTTTACATTTTATCTCCAACCCAGCAAGCTTTTTCCTTTTCTAAACACTGTCTTTGCCCAGCTGTGATTCCCTTAACAATTAGACTCAAGAAATCTTTATTCCCTGAATATTTAAAATATCTGACATATTAAATATCAGGATAAAAAGGTGTTATCTCCTCTCTCTTATAACTCCGTGTATGATAAAGCCTACCCTGCAATCAGTTCCCCTGCAGTAACACTAAATCATGTAAACTGCAATACTTCTTTAATACTTCTTTCTGTACTTTGGCCAGTCTTACCCTTGGTGTAACCAGACACAGTAATGCAAAAGGTAATATCTCTTTTAAACAAGCTGAAAAATTTCATCTAGCTGTGCTCTGACACAGCCCTACTTAGAGTTGTGAGGAAGTGACCAATATATAAGACTTTGCCTGCCACATACCAGCACATCAGCCAAGAAACCACGAAGTAGAGGGTGAAAAAGTTGTTTTAGTTTTTCAGATCAATAAGCTGCCTATGACCACAGGATGAAGACATTTCCCTGTTGGTAAACATTTATTTGTTTCGTGAAATTGCCATATGACTGTTATATTGATAGAGGAATATGGTGTTTTCCATTGACTACCTCAAGCATGTATGTCATTTTGGCAAAACTTAATGCTGTCTGCAGTTACCACATGATCAAAGAAGAATCACTGGGAAACAGGCAGAAAAACACCATAAATAAAAAAAGCTGTGTTCCCCTAGTAGTTAGATACAAAAACCAGAGATGGATAAAGCATATATTGGTTCTCTCTCATAATCTGATGGCACTTCAAGTAAATCAGCATTTTCCGTTTATAAAGAAAATGTGAATCCTTGCATCTTAAAACTTGTCCTAAAGTGCTAAAAATGTAAGCACCATCACAGCCATAAAATTAGTCTGATGTTTTCAGTCCTAAACAGAAAGAAAAAAGTTCTAGACTCTTTGAATCAGTTATGGCTCATGCTGCTGCAGAAGTGCTCATTGTTCTGCTTGAAGGAAATTCTGCAGGCTTGTTTGAAGTTGCAAGTCCACATTGCTAAAATACTCCAACAAGTGGTTCTTGTGGTTTTAGTCTTGCACAGCAAGAATGCAGAAACTGAGCTTCCCTCTTAGCCATATATATTTTTCCCCATTTCTTTTCTATTTCAGTTCATAGAAATTAAGCAGGAAGCTTGAGAACCTTCACTTCAGGAAGGGTTAAGCATCTTTGCTGTTACTACTTTGCAAAGAGGCCTCAGGGAACATCAGTATCACCTTTCATCATTACCTAATGCACTCAAAGAGTTCCAGACAAAGTAAAATTTAGACTTTTAGCTCTAGAAAACTTCATGGTCTTACCATACCCTATAGCCAAGCTCCTCTTGCTTGTGAAAAAGAGTGCGTTGCTAGATTTTCACCAAATAATTTACTTGTTTCCTGGTCTGCTTGGGATTACATAAGCATTTGGGGGTCAGCCTCCAAGGGAAAAAACTCACTAACATTGAAAATGACATTCAAATAGTAGCATTTTAACTCCATGGATATTGAGGACTTCCTAGAAGGTTACCTTCTTGCTGTAGGGTATTTCAACAGAGAGAAGTATTTCTTCAGGCTTAACTATTGTCTTTCTGTATCCAGTGAAAAACTTCTCATCCATTGTGATAGTGCTTTTCCCCTCTGTATAACAAAAAGAGCAAAATGGCAGATGAATGACTCAGATAGAAATGGCAATAGTATGTATGAAAGAGGATTCAACCTACAGAAACATCTCCTGATATGGTAGCAATTTTCATTTTTCCATTTCTCTTCACCAAACCCAGAAGGAATTTCTTAGATTTACTTTGGTCCATATGGAATTTGTGACAGCTTCTGCCTAAATATGAAGTTTTATTTGCACAAGAACTGATCAAAGACACCCCATTCCACACCTAATTAAAGCTGAGCCTCCAGGTGAACCAGTTTCCAACATCCCAACGTAATTTCCTTTCTACTTTCCTTAGTTTGCACACAAACCAGCAAAAGAGAAAGTCAATGATAAGACAGTCCACTTACTTCAAGGATCCTATTTTTTAAAAATTCTTCCTAAGAGCAAATACAAATTGAGACATTCAGCTTCCCTCAGAGAAAAAAAACAAAACAAGTCTCAAACTTTATCTGAAAAATTCACATGGGTCAAAGTATGGTTGTGACAGAAACAATTTTGCTTGTTGGTTTTATGAATAGACATCTTCCACAAGCTATTCACAAAGGCTTTTCTATATGTACTTACAAGGTACCAGAGATTCATTCTGGCACAGAAGTTCAACATTCTTTAGGAAGCCAGTCTTAGGACTTCAGCCTGATGAAGCAGAAGTCTTCAGCTGATGGTTCAAACTAAGCTTATTTATGTACTTGTTAACTTCCACTTCCAGGTTCTGACCCAATTCATGGCAAAATACTATTGACTATGCCTCTCCTCTCAGTGACACAAAGAAAACTAAAACAGCTTACCACTTGATACCAGAGTCAGTTTGCTTCCACTTGCCATTAACACAGGATTTAAGTCAGAAATTGGACTTGCTGTCATTATGTTCCCACCGAGAGCCTAAAGTGATAATATATGCATCAGATAAATATTAAAATGCCTGAAGATACAGCTGTAGCAACTTGTAATACAGCATTATTCTGTATACCCCACACTAGAGGGTAGCTCTGCCTGGGTTTCCTTTGATAAATCCTTTTTGCTCACTCAGTAATTTCAAGCCTTTAATGAAGTGGGAAGAAGTATGGAAACACATGAAATCAGTTGCTGCCCCAGTCAATACTAACCCCTGAAATAGGTCTAGGAGCAGTCTTTGGATAACACATCAAAACTACCTTATGTTCAAACCATAAATGCCCAATTATATCAAAATTCAGCCATTGTAGCTGCAATTGAGGGAAGTTCCATGGAAGTATGGAGCATCTGTACAGTGATATTCAGGAACCCAAGGGTTTTTTGCTACAAAACTGATGTATAGCACAGTATCTCATAGAACAAAATTCTGTGTTTGGTTCATATGCTTGCTTCATAGTCTTTTCTTTTAGTATGCAGTTTGGATACACCAAACCCATCTCTTCTTTCCCTTTAAAACAAGAGGAAAATTCGTCAGATCTGATACATTAACACTACGACTGCAATAGCTGTTCTGTCAAAATTCTATACACATGAAGTTTGCTCAGAACTCTAAATACATTGTTGTTAAATTACTCAAACCTCACTACAGTTTCCACTCGCCCTATCCAGACAGAAGCAATGGAAGACTTGGACAACTGCAATGTTTCCCTTGCTAGATAGATCTGTGATATCAGTGTAGCACAGACACCAGCCAAGACTGATGCTGCTATCCTTTCCTGGGGTTGGTTTATGTGTGCTAGCTTCTTTGTCTAGGCTTGTAAATGTTCTCATGTGAGAAGAACAGGGCACAGCAACATTGGATGAGGCAGACCAGCTCCTCAGGTGGAGTTTTCCATTCCAGTCCTTGATGCTCCTGAGTCACTTACAGCAACATTCCTGATCTGTGGCCCTGCAAACCACCGCAGCTGTTCAAGAACAGCACGGAAGATCTCTGTTTTGTAAGAAGGAAGATCTGCCACTGCTTTTCTCAGCACCTCCTCTACTGAGCTCAGGGTACAGGCAGCACCAAAAGTGATCCCTGTAAACAAACAAATGAAATTAATTGTTTTCCCAGATGTCAAGGTACAGGGGGACATCTATAACTATGTCTACAAAGTTTAGATGGCACTGAGTTTAATTAGACAACATGGTTTAGAGAAGTCATTCAATCACATTAGAGTACTTGTTATGCACTCATATAAGCATCACATCCTCAGAACAAAATTCACGTTTAAATTCACAGCTCATGGTGATACTCCCTTTCACACAACAGTAACCTACTGTGTTTTTGCCTTAGTGTGTTATGAATGATATTGCTTTCCTATAGGTATTAGTTTGTCCTTTGGGAAGTGAACTCCTCTCATTTCCACATGCTTCCATAAACATGCTACCAAGAATTGGGCCACATACACTCCACACTGCTTCTATTTGTGAGGTTGACCTGTTCTTATCGTGAAGGTAGAATGCAATATTTAATCGCTTAGACTGTCAAATCCAGCATCTTTCCTCCAGTTAGTAACTTTAAAATCTTTTGACTTTAAAATATTATCCATCGAGACACACTATTAACCCAGTTAATATAGCTAAAACACCACACATCAAACAGATGAAATATTTAATACACCTTCTAATGAAAGCTCTCTTTTGTTCTCAAATTATTTTTACACATCCTTCACATGATTCTCTGCAAAGGAGAGGCATTAATACAAATGCAGTTTTTAATCTGGGAATTTTCTTTCATATCCTTTTCATTATGCTCACTGACATCCGTTTCATTATTCTGTTGAGTCTCTAGTCATTTCACAGGCAATCTGCCTCTTTTTTGCTCACCTGTTTCAGTGTGCTGAACTGCATTCATTTCAGAGATCCATGCTGGTGCTATTATTACTGGATACAACATGTTCTTTAACCTCATCTCAATACCTTAAGGAAAATTAAGACTCCTTCAGTAACACACAGGTGGCAGAGAGCCTAATTTATTGTTTCTCAACGAAATGGCAGTAGGCCTATTAAAGAGCCAGTTCATTTTGACCATCTGTTACACAGATTATATAAGGTGACAGAGATATTGATCAGAATTCTCAAAGGCAAGGTTTAGTGACTATTTTCTAGGCTTACAATAAGCTTGAACACATTGTCTAAAATTTTTGTAACATGGCTATTGTACTTTAGGAAAGAACTATGAATACAAAGAACCATACAAAGTTTGGGGATTGTCTCTTGAACCATTGGCTCAGCATGACAGAATTACTAAATTTGTCTGAACTCTCCTCTTCAGTTATATTGCAGAAGTACATATGATTTTGGAAAAAACAATAAGATTTCAAGTCTTGAGAGTTTACTCTCTGAAAAATCTTTGAAAACACAGATTTTGCAACTGAATTAATTAGATTAGGAAGATATTTTATGCTGTGACACTCCCTTTTCCTTAAAATTCACAAAACTAGCACAAAAGCTCATATGTTTAGATAAGCAATTTTTTTTGCCCAAAGTAGCAAAGAACAGGTAAAATTATACACTGTGAGATTAGTCCACCTATATACATCCTGAAGATTAAACTGCTATTTAACAGCAATGGCATTAATGCTCACATTTGCACTACCTCTCACAAAACACTCCATGGAAAGTTTTCCAACTGCTCATAATGAGCATCATCTCTTCCTCTTACCCACTTCTGTGTTCCCCACAACGAGCTTGGCACTGGGGTACTGGGATTTGAGATCCACCAATTCCTTGAGAGTTCTAGGCTGGATCCACATCACACGCTCACCTTTGAAACACAGCTGTTTCTGCTGTTTTTTACTCTGAGTCTGGAAAAGTGAATTCAAGTAGGCCTCAGACTCTACATCAGGCCAAGAATCCCTGCTCACATGCAGCCCATTAGAGAAGAAACAGAGGGTACAGACCTCAAGCTAAATATATATTACGCTATGGTCTATAAGAACCTATCATGCTGTATCTCATAACATTTAGGTTGGGTCCAGAAGCAGAACTAATGTCTGAAATTCCATTGTTTGCTAGCTGTGAAGGAAGATGTAAACATGCAATGTGCTAGGTTAGATTCCTGTCTGGGAAACTTTTACTCAGGGAAAAAAATTACCCCCAAGAAGACAGGAAGGAAACATTGAGAAAATGTTTGATGTCATTGTGAGCCAGACAACTCCTTCTGCTACTACACTGAGTGGGGAGAAGTGAATGCTTTTGGGAAATCATCTAGTTGAAATAAATATTTAGTTACAACTCCTAGCTCCTACTTCTCTTCCTACACTATAAAGCGAGCACAGGGCAATATAGCTCACATACAGCTGTATTTAACATAGAAATTCACACCTGACTTAGTAAATCTAGATGTCAGCAGCTGTTCCACCCATAGATGGCAGTGACCAGAACAGAAGACAAACCAGGAGCAGGCATGCGTGGTGAGAAGCAGAGAGGAAAGTTAGGCAGCTTGGGCAGGCTCTTGGCCTGAATCTTCTAAGCCATGCCGGCTTAAGAGCCTTCCCATAGGGAAGTGTTCAAGCCCAAGCATCATCTTCTATCAGCAGCCATCTTTTATGCTATTTCCTCAGGGCAGAGAAGACACTCAGACCCTGTGCAGAACATTGAAACCAAGGAACCACGTACTATTTCTTTTTGAATGAACTTACCATTAACTCCGGTGGGAAGATTGGCTCCTGAGTAGGGTCCCATGGCTGGAACTCAGATGAATTGAACAGGCTGGAGGACACCATTGTCTATGACAGAGAAAACAGAAATGGCTCATCAGCAGAAAAGAAAGCTATCCACATACAACCCTTTCTCATTCCTCTTTCCAGTCAAATCTCTATTATTATTTCAAGGAGCAAAGAACAGCAAACACAGCAGAAAGATGCCACCTGATCCAGTGTTCTAGGTTCCTCAGTCATATTTTTCTAATCACAGCGCATGTCTGGTTTGAAACCTGAAGTGTGAACACACTAAGAGGTTTCTGCTGATCAAAAGTGACATCACTTTGACACTGGCAAGTTAAATTACAAAGTTACCTTTTCTGAGGTAAGACCAGTACAAGATATAAGTTAGACTAAACCGCTTCGATCAGAGCTAAATTTAAAACATTGGGCTTTGGCATAGAACAAGCCAGAGCTAAGACTTCAAACCATCATGTGTAAAGATTAAAAGAGTAGTTAAGAGACACGTTACCACACTGTCATCTTTTCCTTTCGTGCACCAACTTGGGCCATTGGCTTTTCCACCGCAGCAGCCCCCATTCTGAGGAAGAAATAATCATGCTTCAGCTATTCTTCACAAAGTCAGAACATTCCAACTTTTACAGGATATATTCCTCCTCATTCATCAATCGCAGCAATCTGCAGTAATATTTTTCTTTAATAAGAACTTCAAGTAGTCTTAATTGCTGAAGTATTCTATAAAACACTGGATGCTTCCTAACAAAGAATCCACAGGAATTCATTGGAATTTTCCATCAAAAAATTTAATTATATTCTCTCTTTCCTAAATTCATTTTATACCCACACTGCCTTATGACCTAATTAATTGGTTTCATCCCTCCATTGTTTGTATCTCAACTGGTACATAAAATGTGGTTAACTTTTTCCCTTCAGATATTCCAAAAGGTTCCAATTTTACAGTCTATGGGAATGGTGATTAAATTACTGCATTCCTTACTGGACTGCAAATTTTGGCAATCCAGCAGATAAACTGGGCTTTAGATCTGTTTTCACAGGAAGATGGATAGTTTCAATATACCAGGAGCTGGTAGCACATTGCTTACAGTTATTACTGTGATATTTCATCGAAGTGTTACACCACACAGATTCAAGAAGAAGCTTATCTAGATCACTATTGTAAACCCTTGGTCATGATGACCAGGACATGAAGTCACAGTGTTTTCTAAGATAAAGACATTCAAGCCAGTTCAGATGACTCTCAATATCTGCACCGCAGTAGAGCCAGAGGTAGCCAATACATCACAACTCTAACACTGTATTGCAGTTTGAGTTTATGGATTTTAAAATTTAGCTTACCATGCTATTTTCCCTCTCACTACAACAGCATCCAGTGCCATTGGCTACTCTGCCACAGCAATTCAAGTCCTGTGGGGACAAGCTTTTAAAAAAAATGTGCATATTCCAAGGAAATTAAGTAGATTTTATTTTCTTTTGAGAGAAATTGATCCCACATTTATTATATTCAAAACAGAAATGGGAGATGGAAGGTGCCAAGCAACCAGGTATTTCCCTTGTAATGGAAGGCAGTATAGTGCAGTGTGATGGCTAAGTGATGTACAGCATGCTCATAGACTTCTTGTTCTCATTTAGAACTACTCTGACCACTCAGACAATATCTCTGGCCCAAATGAATTTTCTGTCCCATTCTATTCTCCAGTTCTCACATTTATAAAGTCCTTCTGAAATTCCTCAAAGTCTGTTTATGTCACCAGTACCTAGTCTAGTTTGGTATCAATTAACTTACTTTCTCATCACTGATTGCTCTCTTTTCTATCTCTTTTCTAACAATCTTGTTCCCTCCACAGGTCCCATGACCTCCCTCCACTGCAAAAATATACCAGTTTATCCTATCAGCCATTTCCTGCTGTTTAATCCATCTTTCATCCATACAGATTTTCCCTCTTACCACACGGCTGATAATTGTCTTTATTACTGTCTTTAAATGCATTTGGCGAGACACCATTGAAAGCTTGTTGAAAATCTAACTAATCTACAGCAATTGGGTTTATCCACTTGTATCCACTTGTGGTTTATCCACTTGTAATAGATCTTAGTCCTGCTAGTATTATCTTTTGTTGATTGTAATTCTGGGTAATAAAACAAAATCATGAGCAGCATGCTAAATTGTATACTTTTGATATTTAATACAAGTGTAGCCCCCTAAGTGGGTAGTAATCAATGAAGTACCTAATGATCTACTTTCCTTGCAGCTTCTAGTTATCTTTCAGGAACAAAGGGACTAGAGAAAACTTATAGCAAAGCTTTGTGCCTTAAAAAAAGGAGCAGATGAGTTCTGGTCTAGAACTATACAACAATGACAAACTTGTTTCCAGAGTTATTTCAGGTCTACACATGATCTTTCAATAAAGCAACTTTCTCATCAGATACACAGGGTTTTTTTGAGATTTAGAGAAAAGAATTAGAGTGTAAATACCTCAGATCCAAAAAGATACCACTGAGGAGATCTTATTTGTGTTCCACTTAGAGCAAATGAAGTACAGGAGTCAGTTTTCCTATACTATTAATGCATGAAACATACATGGGGACTGAGAGTTGAGGCTGGGTTGTTGTAGCCTGAACATTTCCTTCCTCCCCATTTCAGCTTATAGTGTATTAATAATAGAAAGATCCAGATTTTTTAAAATATTACCTGAAGCCACTTACTTTAGCAAATGTCCTGTATCCTTCCAGAATGGGTCTGTACCCTGTACATCGACACAAGTTCCCTGCATTGCCAGGGCAAAAGGAAAAAGATTTAGTGTTATTTGGCTAAGAACATTTCTTTTGGAATACTTCATTGTTTCTCAAAAAAGCTTGTCAAATCTATGTAAAGTTACTGAAAAAAATGGGAGGACAAAAATTTTATCAGTAATCTTGTAGCAATCCTCCCATCCCATTTTGTTGAAATTTTAGATTTAAATTAATTTAGCAGCAATTCAGTCTGCCTTATTCAGTATTTTATTTACCTCAATTGTGTGAGTCTAATCAGTATACTAATTATCCATTCTCCTGGACTACAAAGAGGTTGCTTTTTCCTGCATCCAATTTATTTTCAGGTTACTGCCAGAAGCACAGTAACAGCTCTAACCTCAGCAATAACAACAGTCTCTCAGATAATTTATGCAATTGGATTCTGCCACACACCATGATACTGTTCTCTTGGTCCTTTACTTGAGGTTGGGAGGCCCAGATGCTCTCTGTGACCTCTGCAGGCTCTTGTGACAGAAATGAATTAACAAGGAGTTGCAAAGGCTCTTAGAAGCCCCCCCAGGTACAGGCTTTGTTCTGTGTTTAGTGGGGTCCTAGTATAAGACTGAGGCCCTGCTTCCAGACAAAAAAATTTTTTGCAAGCCAATTTTGTTCACTTTACGGCACCTGGCCAGCCTTCTAGTGGAAAATCTAGTTCTCTAACCTCATAACAAATGTCTGTCTTTAAAAAAAATACATTCAACAAAGCTGCACCTCCATCCTATTGGTTAGCAGATGTAATGGAAGCAGAACAGGGTGCATCTCTGCACAGCTACAAGTTTTACCTTGGAAAGCATCTTCTATGTCCTCCATTTTGGGTTCAGGTTGGTTCCGAAGCAGTGTATACATAGACATGACAATGCCTGGAGTGCAAAAGCCACACTGGGACCCATGACTTTTTGCTATTCTCTCCTGAGAAGTAACAACAGCCATCAGCTCATAATATAAAGATCAGGTTGTTGTTGAAATTGTTTCTGTAACATCTTAAAAAAAAAAAGTCTCAGCAGAGAATCTAAGGCTATCATCAGATCTTCTCTTATAAGATGGTCTGCAAAGCATACTTCAAAGAAGAGAACACTCAAAAGTTCTCTAGGAAAAGCATCTAGGCTTTCAACTCTCAGTGTAACTGATGCCGACTAGAAACCTTTGATGAGATCAAAAGGTCTTCATATTTACTAGAAAGTGCTAGAAAGTCTGGAACTACGTGTTATATCCAAGTTTGAATTTCAAAGCTTAGCTGTTACAAACTTCAGGGGAGATATGGAACAGGAGGCAAGCAAACAAAGGTCAGGCTAGCTCTGCCATTGATTCATGCATGTCTAACCAATGTGTCTAACAAACACAGTTACTTACTGCCTCAGATATATAGTAGCACAAGTCCTACCCACTGTATAAATTGAGATGAATCAAAGTTTCGCTTAAAGGAGCAATATCTCTGACAAAACTGAAATAAGTCTTCCAGAAAAAGTGCATTATAACACCTTGCTAGAAAAGCAAGGTTTCACACTATCACTCCTCTCCAGCAAAAATAGTCTGGGACTCCAGAAACATTTCTTAGCCAAACTCTACTTCTCTGCTACAGAGAATGTTCCTAACTATAGATGACAAAAAACCACAGCCATTCATGAAAGGACAGGACAGCCAAAACCTGAGATTACTCATGTGGAAAGTCAAACTCCTGGCTTTGGCATTATGATGAGGGTCCCAACAACCATGAAAAGGATTAAACAACATAAGAAAAAAACACGTTTCAAGGTTACCTGTATTAATAGCTTACCTGGGCTGGGTGCAGCCTGGATTTTGTGTTTCCAATGCCTTCAACAGTTGTTACAGCTACATGATGCAGGGCACAGACAGGGAAGATGCAAGCATTGGCAGTATAGTGACTAAAATAATAAATTAAGGTTGTTTTATTAAACACTGCTGCTCAGCAAAAGAAAAGGGGAACACCAGGACTGAGGAGTACTTAGAAAGTGTAGCAGTGGACACAACAGAAGAACTTAAATAGATGTTATTCAGGTACTAGCTACAAGCCAAATCCTACAGCACCAACTCAGCCAAAGTCTCATCAACTTCACTTGAAGTTTAAACCATAGAATTTGATTGAAGAATAACATCTTTAAACATTCTCATTGCATGTTAAGCTACAGAACCCATACAAATTTTGTATAGGTTTGATGAACAAACATCAAAATGTTATACAGCTGGCCTGGCACTCTCCCAGAATTACAGAAGAACACCAAGTTCATGGATTTTGACATAGAAAACAGTTTCTAGATGGTACACATGGGGAAAAAGTACAGGGTGAAAGTAAAATAGAACCACACTGCAAAAATTCTTACAGGAACCAGCTACTTAACTTCTATCAAGACAGAACAATAACACTAAAGGCACCCTACTCAAGGCCCCATTACTAAGCAGAACCATCAAGTTAGAAAAAAACAAGTCAAAGTATTTCCAATAATTATTCCAAATACACCCAAGATTTTATTGATTTCCATTCTCCACAGAAAAAAAACTGGGGCCTGTTCCTCAGCTTTATCCTGTCTCTGCCTCTCCATTCCCATTTTTGTTTTATTCCATTACTTCACTCTTCAATTAATTAAAGGAAGAAAGTTTATGTCTCAGGAAATAAAATCCACTCTGAAGCTTAGAACAGAAACAGAGAAAATTGAATATCTACTAGCATGCAGAAACCAGATTATTGTAGTAGAACGATACTAATAAAGATTTTTATCACAATAATCATCATTTGGGTCATCAGCAAAAAGTGATATTACCTTGCAAGAAAGGAATATAAAGGTTTTCTGAATTGGGAAAAGCAGATATCTTGTGTGCAGATATTTCTGGGCACAACAATATAGTTCCCTACCAGCATTGCACAATGTTGTAGGAAAAAATACCTTCTTGTCTGAGCCTTCTGAATTTATGATGAGTTTATGAAAGTGAAACAAAAATCTTTTGGCAGAAAATACATTATATAACTTTAGATAAATAAGTAATAATACCATGTGTGGAATGCTAATGTCCAGAATCAGACATTATGAAACAGATCTGTCCCCATTTCATTTGCCTGCCAGAGTTCAGACTGCAAAGGATACAGGATTTTCTTCCGAAAGGGATCGTATTTTGATATCATAACAGTACAAGCACCACATCCACCTTCTCCACAGCCTAGTTTGGTTCCACACAGGCCCACTGAGAGAACAGGAATCAAGGAAAACATGAAGAGTGTTGGCATAAGTCTGCTCAAACAGTTGTCAATCAAGCCTTAGCAACAGGCTATTATTGCTAGTAATTTTTGAGTAACGACAGTAGTAGCTACTCAAAACATAGTAGTAGTTAGTAGCCTTGGTTAGGCTACTAACCAAGCACTCAATATTTCTGTTTAATAACTTAACACAAGCAAAATTTCAAATGTTAGCATCCAAAGCCCTAATAAAGAGACAGTTCATGTTCCAACAGACTCTTAGAATAAACAAAAAAATTCTGAACTTCAGCAGTTCCCATTTTCCATTACACTCAGAAAAGGAAATGACAGAAGGGAGACAAAGCATTCTGTATTGCTGAGCAGCTGTTCAGGCATTTCCTGAGACTCATGTTGATGTCTCCTTCAGCACCTTTCACCAGGTGGCTGAATTCTTCCTACACCTGCTGATTCCTATCACCTAAAAGGCACCCAGGCAGGGCAGTCACACAGTGCTACAAGTCACATGGTTTAATTCTGACATGGGAGCTGCACCTGAAAGGAACCATGGTCTAGCCACCCTAGCTTTTCTCTTGGTCCTGTTCTTGACAAATTCCCTACCAATACCGAACTCTAGGGACAAAACCAGACAACCACACTCCCCAGTAGCTTGGTTTCTATAAACCACAGGAGGAAGACAATGAGAGCAAGAACTAGCAGAGGTGCACAGAACCTCTGCACAGACACCTGGGAATCCATAAAGTGCATGGACTGGCCTAAGAAGACTCCCCAGCATGCCACAAAGCACTTGTCTGTACTTTCCAAGGAGGAATTACATCAAATGGTCTGTGAAGTGATTTCAAGAGACAATTTTTAAGGTCACTTCTGCTTTAGGTTCCTTCATTCATTAGATGGTAATTAGATTGCTGTTACTTATTGTGAAGGGGATTGGCAAATGCAGAGATTTTTGCATGGGAAAGATCATCTCCTTTCACTGACAATGAACACATGCATATACTGAGATAATCAGCTTGATGTGTTTTGCTCCCCCACAGGCCTGTGATATGGGGAACTAAAATCATCTGTGCCTTCACTACAAGAATTCTGGTACCAACTATTTTTATAAACAATCATGTACTTGATTCAGCTGAATCAGGTGCAATCCAATAAGGAATGCCTTTCTTATGCCATCCAATACTTCTCTTGACAAAAATTATAATATGCCTTAATAAAGCATGTTTTCCAAAGTATTTGTCTGATCCTAGCCAGGCATCTACAAAGTCCACTGAAATGTCCATACAGAAAATCAGGTTTTGAAGAGCTCAGATTATCTTCTTAGAAAGCTATACACTGTAGATATTAACAATATCAGACGAGAAACATCTAGCAGTAAGAAGTGTACACAAGCACAAGTCATGCAACTTATTTGCCCTCTTGAACTTTATCCACCAAAGACAGACAAAATAGGGCTGTTGATAATTCTGCTGGAAATCCCAAAGAGGAGTGTGATTTATATTCCTGTACATCTTTCATATCTCAGAAAAACAGAACACAGCAGCACAGTGAATTAATGCATCTTTCTTTCTAAGGAATACACCAACACAGATGTGAATAGCTTGGCATTTGTATACACCTAACTGGTTAAAAAACTCAGAAAACATAGAACGACACTACCTACTGAACTAGACCTACTATAGCCAGCCTGGTCATCACAGTAATAGCTGCCCAGGTCCTGAAGCTAATCTGCCCCAGTCAGTTGACCAGTTTCAAACAGGAGCAAAACATGACTGTTTGCCTTTGCTCATGTAAACATGCCCACAGCATGTGGGTGGGAACCCTTGCCTCTGAGTTCACATCCCTGGATCACATCTGATAAACAGGACACAGGATAATCAAGTCATTAATATCCAAATTATTGGATGATACAGCAGGAAGCTCCAGTGGATGTAATGTTTTGGCCATAAAATTCTTTCCAGTTTCTGTGGAACAAGCCTATATTTCCTTCAATTTTATTTTCTCAATATTGCTTTCTTTCCATCATATTTCAATTACCACTAATTCTGAGAGTTCTCCCTTTAGGTCTTAATTTTCCTTTCATTTTCCCTTAAAGTATTAATAAATAAGATTTAAAGTATATTATTTAAAATTTGCTAATTTTTAAGGCTGGACTACCAACTGTAATCTTTGCCAGTGAGAAATACCAGACCATGCAGAGCACTGCCTCTTATACTTGATGCAAAAGCTCTGCCTTGCATCCAAGTGGCAGGCAGAACAGTAAATAACTATGAAATGCTGTAGGTATTAAAAGCCTTCTGCAGTTTTGTCTGACACTGGATACATTTTCTTCGTAGATAGGTTAGAAGAGTTGTTTCTGGGTCCACATGTTTTTCCACCACCTGCAAGAAGAGAAAGGTACTATTAATTTATAGTAACGTAAAGTAATGCTTTACAACACAGATACATTAGCTGGAAGGAAGGAGTTGGGTCTTTCTACAACTTCTTTTCCAAAGCAGGGAACAGAGCCATTAACTCCCCTTACCAGGTTCAGCAATGTTGGTCACATATCCAGAAACAGCATTTCCTTGAACATATTGTGACAGAGTATATGCATTACGTGTCAGAGATTTTCAGCCATGGCAAATATTAAAAGAAACTTCATTAAAAATGGCAAGCAGAATCAGTAGTGAGCAGAAAGATGTGTGTTTTGTACTCAAGTTCTGAATTTTTGACAACCGCCTAAATTACATCTCATCTTTATTAACCATGCATAACTGACCTCTGTCCTTTCTTCTTATTATTATTAGAAGAGACAATAAACAGATAAACTCAATGACAAAAAAACCATCATATCAGATTTTGCAGAGAAAAAACACCAGAAACCCTAACATGGTCAATGCACGTGCTGCAGGACAGACAGCAAAGCACCAGTCATTTTGAAGGTTGTCTTTCTTCCCTGATAGCATTAAATCAATAGTGTGACATTAGTAGCTATCCTAAATGTGAAAATGTGAAATTTAAACCAAGGAGAAACTTTCTCTGCACATTTTGAGTCAGCTCCATTCTATTAGTGAACAACACAATTAGCAGTTATCTATTAGACATAAAATTAGTTTTTACTTCAAACTCTGCCCAATGGTCAGAAACCAAAGTTCTGCCTCTTCCTCCAATGTCCACAGAGCTTATCTTCCCCTTTTTGTTATTAGTAAGAGTGTTGAGAATTTTTTCCAAATTCAGTGTATGCCAGAATATAATAATATGTTCTTGGCTCTTACATTGTGCAAGTCCTAAGTACAATAGAGTTAATTTAAGTTGATCACTGCCAGTTGAGGGGTAAATTGAAACAGAGGTCATTTTGGTAAGCCTTTTTTAATAACTGGTAAGAAACCTTCACAACCTCTGTACTGTTTCAATTTTATGCCTTTGACATGACAGGGACAGAGACAAAGTTCCTATTTGAGTTCAAATTTTTAGAACTACCCAATGAAGTTGCGGTTACAGTACACAACTGGTCATTTTTTGCCAGTATCATTCCTGCATTAGGGGTAATCTACAAGGAAACAGAGTGCATTCTTCTAGCTTGGGGATATCTTAACATAAACCACACAGTACTCATATTACTGCTATTCTGAGCAGAGTGCTCATTTCCTCACCTTCTGGATACATAGAAACTAGTTAGAGCATACAGTGGCTCTCTCATGACCAGTTGGTTCAGAGTAAGCACAAACTCTGCAGTAGTTTTGTAAACAGCCATGAGAAGGTGATTTCAAAAAGTCTGTGACTATGAGCATCTGTCACAATCTAACTATTATTGGTTAATATTTTGTTTGTGAGGAAATATTAGCCACTGCACATATTGTGCAGTTGGCTAATTGCACAACTGCAAATTGCAAAAGTAACCAGCTTTATAATACCATGCTGAAAGGAGGCTTAGGAAGGAATTAATAGTGGGAGCAAATGCAGGGAAAATAGATCTTTAAACAAATTAATCGCCCCAGGGAAAGGGGTGATTAAGAAAAGAAAAAGAATAATTAGTGTTCTTTTCTCCCTCCTAAGTATCACCCACCCACCAGGATCCCTGTCTCTTCGCACTGGTCCCTGCTCGCTGCTGCTCATTGCTTTTCACTTCTTTTTGCTTCTGCTGTTTGCCACTGATTCATTTCTAATTTTCCTCTTTTTCCTCTGAATTTTTATAGTAAAAAACTCTTTCTTCTCATCAATTATTGCCAGAGGGAAATTGGCAACTGCAGCTATTCCCTTTGTATTCAAGTTTTCCCAGAATTCATTAGTTATTGTATTTGATACCAATTTGCATTACTGATCTAGCAGCTTATAAGAAGTCATTCTGATTATGACTTTATCTTCTAGTCCTGTCAGAGGAGGGGTGTTCCTTGATGAGATAAAGTTGATGTTTAGGCAGAGCAAGTGATGCTGGCACCGCCTCACACTAGTTTGGATGTAATTTTACTGATTCAAGAGGCAATTTTTTTATTTTCAATGTAACTAATTTTAAACTGAGCCGGCATGGTACAAGACGAGCCTGGTTAAACAAAGAGCTTTGGGCAGAACTCAGGAAAAAAAAGAAAGTCTACCAGCTATGGAAGGAAAGGCGGGCAACTTGGGAAGATTACAAAGTTACTGCAAAGATATGAAGGAAGAAAATTAGAGAGGCCAAAGCTCAGCTTGAATTAAATCTGGCCAGTATCATTAAAGATAATAAAAAGAGTTTTTATAAATATGTAAATAGGAAAAGAAGAGCTAGGGAGAATCTCCCCCTTCTACCTGACCTGGGAGGGAAATTTGTGACTGATGACATGGAAAAGGAGTGCTGAGTGCTCATTTTGCTTCAGTCTTCATCAGTGCCAATTGCTCACTGAGGGTACAGCTCCCTGAATTAGAAGACCAAGATGGGGAGCAGAATGAAGCCCCCATAGTCCAGGAGGAAACGATCAGTGCCCTGTTGTGCTGCATGGATGCGCACAAATCGATGGGAAGAGACAGGATCCACCCGAGGGTACTAAAGGAGCTGGCACAAGTGCTCAACCACCCACTCTCCATTGTTATCAACAGTCCTGGAAAACTGGGGAGGTCCCAGTAGACTGGAAACTGGAAAATGTAATGGCCATCTAGAAGAAGGGCCAAAATGATGATCCGGGGAACTATAAATGTGTCAGTTTGACTTTGGTGCCAAGAAAGGTTATGGAGCAGGTCATCTTGAGTAGCTTCACATAGTACATACAAGATAACCAAGTGACCAGGCTCAGTCACCATGGGTTTATGAAAGGTAGGTCCTGTCTGACTAACCTGATCTCCTTCTACAAGATGACTTGCCTAGCGGATATGAGAAGAGCTGTGGACACTGTCTATCTGGACTTTAGTAAAGCTTTTGACACTGTCACAGCATTCTTCTTCAGAAACTTACAGTGGTTGGCCTGAAAGAGTGGTAGTGAATGGAACTAAATCTGGCTGATGACCTGTCACAAGTGGTGTCACCCAGGGTTCAGTTCTGGGAATTGTTCTCTTTAATATGTTCATTAATGATTTGGATGAGGGGATAGAGTGTACCCTAAGTAAGCATGCAGATGACACCAAACTAGGTGGCTGTGTTGATCTGCTGGAAGGTTAGGGAAGCCTTACAGCAGGACTTAGACAGGTTGGACTCATGGGCCAAGGTTAATTGTATGAGGTTTAACAAGGCCAAATGCCAGATCTTGTACCTGGGTCATAACAACCCCATGGTAAGCTTAGGAAGCTGTAAGTTAGAAAGGGACTGGGGAGTATTGGTTGACAGTCGACATAATATGAGTCAGCAGTGTGTGCAGGTGGTCAAGAAGGCCAATGGCATCCTGGCATGTATTAGGAACTCAGTGGCCAGCAGGAATAGGGAGGTGATTGTCCCGCTGTACTCAGCTCTGGTGAGGCTGCACCTTGAGTACTGTGTTCAGTTCTGGGCACCTCACTCTAAGAGGGACACAGAAGTGCTGGAGCGTGTCCAGAGAAGGGCAACAAAGCTCATGAAGGGCCTGGAGCAGAAATCCTGTGAGGAGTGGCTGAGGGAGCTGAGGTTGTTCAGTCTGGAGGAGGTGAGAGGAGACTTTATTGCTCTCTTCAACTGCCTCAAGGGAGGTTGGAGTGAGGAGGGAAACAGCCTCTGCTCCTTAGTGGACTGTGATAGGACCAGAGGGAAGGGATGTAAGCTGTACCAGGGGTGGTTTAGGCTGGACGTTAAGAAACATTTTTTCACTGAGAGGGTGGTCAGGCATTGGAATGACCTGCCCAGGACAGTGACGGAGTCACCATCCCTGGAGGCATTTAAAAGGCATTTGGACCTGGTCCTTAAGGACATGGTTTAGTAGTTGACTGTGCTGTTAGTCAGAGGTTGGATTGGATGATCTTGGAGGTCTCTTCCAACCTAATCATTCTGTGATTCTGTGATACATTACAGCATCACAGGGGCAAAAGGCCTTTCACAGCCATTTCACAGGCAAAGAATCTTCCCCAGAAAGTCATACCCTCACCATCAAGCCAAGTTTTTCCCCAGTCTGTGCCAATTAGCCACTGCAAACCCTTCCAAAGCAGCTTCCAAGATAGCTAGAAACAGAAAAAAAGCTTCAGGATAGTTTTCCATATATTCAAAGACTACTGAAATTATTCCGTGCAAAAATCAAAGAAAATGTCTCAAAAAGTTTTCTCAAAAGAATTGAAGAAGCACTCTGTTATGCACCCAAGCTATTAAAAGCTTGGCCCAAAGGGTCCTTTTCAGGACTTTAAGAAAGAAATAAAACACTGGCCTAAGCCTTCATTCCACAAAGCATTTAGCTACTCAGCTCCTCACACTTTCAGTAAAGTACTTGAGCATTTGTTAAGTTCGAAAGTCAAACTTCTGCTCAACTTTATCAAAAAGTGGCTCCCACTATGCAGTAGAACATGTCCTGAAGAATCCACAAATTTAATGCTGTTTAAATCAATAGCTCAGATTCCTACTTCACAGTACTCCATTGCAGCTGTAAAGCTGCAATGCTGACAGAGATTTTGGATCAGAGGTGAGACTGGATCATTTGTGCTGATGACACAAAACTGGGAGGAGTGGCTGACACCCCAGAAGGCTGTGCTGCCATTCAGAGGGACCTGGACAAACGGGTGAGTTGGGCAGGGAGAAATTTAATGTATTAAAATTTAATGTATTGCAACAAGGGCAAGTGTAACAACAAGATGCAAGTCTTGCATCTGGGAAAGAACGACCACAGCTACCAGTATAGGTTGGGGACTGAGCTGTTGGAGAGCAGCACAGAGGAAAGGGACCTAGGGGTGCTGGTGGATGGAAGGATGGCCATGAGCCAACAACGTGCCCTTGTGGCCAAGAAGGCCAATGGTATCCTGGGGTGCATTAGAAGGGAGGTGGCTAGTAGGTTGAGAGAGATTCTCCTCCCCCTCTACTCTGCCCTAGTGAGGCCACATCTCGAATATTGTGTCCAGTTCTGGGCCCCTCAGTTCCAGAAAGGTCTGGGAACTGCTTGAGCGAGTCCAGCATGGAGTGACCAAGCCAAGGAAGGGAGTGGAACGTCTCCCTTATGAGGAAAGGCTGAGGGAGCTGGGGCTCTTCAGCTCAGAAGAGACTGAGGGGCAACCTCATTAATGTTTTTAAATATGTAAAGGGTGAGTGTCAGGAGGATGAAGCCAGGCTCTTTTCAGTGATGTCTAATGACAGGAAAAGGTGTAACAGGTGCAAGCTAGAGCAAAGGAGGTTCTGAATAAACATAAAGAAAAGCTTTTTCAGTGTGAGGATGAAAGAAATCTGGAACATGTTGCCCAGTGAGGTTGTGGAGTCTCTTTCTCTGAAAACATTCAAAACCTGCCTGGTCATGTTCCTATGTGACCTACACTAGGTAAACCTGCTCTGGCAGGAGGGTTGGGCTCAATGATCTTTTGAGGTCCTTTCCACCCCCTAACATTTTGTGTTTCTCTTTTGTCCCCCAACATGCCATTCTGACAGTGGTTTGCTACACTCACCTGCTGTCATTTTTTTCCTTAAAATATTTTAAAACCCTGTGGGTAGGGACAACATCTCTTGTCTGATGCCCAGAACAGTATGATTCACAGCTCAGTATTTCACCCATCAAAACAATTCTTGCTAACCTCCTCTCAGTGTCCTTATACAGAAGAAAACTGAATTATACTCATTGCCTTCAGTAAAAGTAGAATCAGTCTACTGAGATACTGCAATTAAAGTTATATTTGTGTTCCGCTACAGATTTTTACTGTTTGTTTTATTTTTCAAAACCAGATGTCACATTGCCAAATGAATTAGATGAATGAGGCGATAATTTGACAGATTCAAAACTGTGGCTTTTACTCTATGTAGTAGCTTAAATATTGATCAAATGCAGAAAAACTTTGTTGGAAATGTTAGGATGGCACTGACAGTTAAATAATCTCCAACAAATTTGCTCTGTACTTCTGTGTTAGTACTACACATCTATTTGTCCACTGATTCTAGGAATCTTAAAGACTCAGCGCACATCAGCAGGGAGCCCAGCCTGACCCTACAGTTCTTCAAGCTTCAAGTACTACACAGAACAAGTTCCTAAACCATAAGCCACATCCTGGTACCAGACCTGCTGGCACAGGATGATGGATGATGCAGAATTATCCAGAATATGGAAAAGGATTTTCGGCCAGGGGTTGGCAGGGATTATTGACAGGGCTTTAAACTAGGTTTGAACGGGGGAGGGGATAAAACTATGACCATTAAGATGAGCCTAGGGATGCCATGGTGCTGCTAGATAGCTCAGCTCAAGAAAAGCTTTTACCCTACTAAGGACAGAGCCACTAACAGATGCCCTGCACCTGGAAGAGAATCAAAGGTCAACAGGAAGGTGTGTGTACAGATAGATATAAGCCCTGCCATCAAGGCTGCTTTGAAGGAAACACATCTTAAATGCCTCTATGCAAACGTACAAAGCATGGGGGATACACAAGACAAGTTACACATGTCTACCTGCCTTCAGACTATGATGTTATTGGTACCACCAAGATGTAGTGGGATGATTCCTATGACTGGAGTGTGGGGATGGCTGTGTATAAACTGTTTAGAAAGGACAGGAAAAGCAAAAGGGTATGGGGTGTCACCCTCTACATCAATGACCAGCTGGAGTCCACAAAGCTCTGCTTGGGGATGAATGAGGATATTATAGAGACCCTGGGGGTCATGCTTACAGCAAAGTCCGGGGCAAGTGATATCAAAGTAAGGGTCAGCTACAGGCCACCCAGCCAGGATGACCAAGTGGATAAAGCCCTCTTTAGACAGACAGGAGCTGCTTTGCACTTGCAAGCCATGGTCCTCATGGGGGACTTCAATCACCCCAACATCTTCTGAAGGGACAACACAGCAAAGCACCAGCACTCCAGGAAGTTCCTTGAGTGCACTGATGACAACTTCCTCCTCCAAATGGTAGAGGAACCAAGCAGAAAAGGAGGTTTGCTAGACCTTGTTCTCACCAGCAGAGATGAGCTGGTGAGCAATGTTAAAATTAATGGGAGACTAGGCTGCAGTGACCATGACACTGTAGAATTCAACATCATCAGGGAAGCAAGGAAAGTGCGAAGTAAATGGATGGCACTTGATTTTACAAGGGCAGACTTCAGTAGAGTAGAATGGGATACATCTGCTTAGTAGGGTAGAATGGTATAAAGACCTGGATGGGAAAAGAGCCCAGAAAAGCTGGTCCATATTCAAGGATCACCTCCTGCATGCACAGGACCAATGTATCCCAACAAACAGGAAAGCAGGAAGGAGTGTTAGGAGGCCTGCGTGGATGAGCAAGGAACTCCTGGACACACTTAGGGTCAAAAACAAAGCTTACAGAGGATGGAAGAAAGGACAGATACCCTGGCAGAAGTACAGAACAGTAGTCAGAGAAGCAAGAGATCGGTTAGGAAAGCAAAAGCACAGAGAGAACTGGGTCTGGCAAGGGGGGCTAAGGACAACAGGAAACATTTCTATAGGTATGGCAGTGATAAGAGGAAGACTAGGGAAAATGTAGGCCCACTCCTGAAGGAAATAGGAGAGCTGGTAACTCAAGATGTAGAGATGGACAAGGTCATCAGTGACTAATTTGCCTCTCTCTTCACTGGCAAGGTCTCTGGTCACACCCTTCATGCTGCAGAAGCTAAAGGCAGGGACTGGGGAAAGGAAGATCCCCACACTGTAGATGAGGAGGACCATGTTCAAGACCACCTAAAAAACCTAAAGGTGAGCAAGTCCATGGGACCTGATGGCATTCACTCACAGCTCCTGAAAGAACTGGCAAATGAAGTTGCAAAGCCACTTTCCATCAGATTTGAAAAATCATGGCAGTCTGGTGAAGTACCTGCTGACTAGAAAAGGGGAAACATAACCCCCATTTTCAAAAGTGGAAAAAAAGAAGACCCAGGGAACTACAGGCCAGTCTCACTCTCATCTCTGAGACTGGCAAGATCATGGAGCAGATCCTCCTGAAGGCTCTGCTAAGGCAGGCAGATAACAAAGGGGTGATTGGTGACAGCCAACACAGGGCAAGTCCTGGCTGGCTAGTTTTGTGGCCTTTTGCAGTGGGATCACAGCCTTGGTGGACAAAAGCAGAGGAACGGACGTCATCTACCTGGACTTGTGCAAAGCATTTGACACTGTCCTGCACAACATTCTGATCTCTAAACTGGAACAAATACAAATTCAGTGGATGGATCATGAGTTGGCTAAGGAGCTGTATAGATGGTAGCATGTAAAGAACTGTGAATTCAGTGACAAAAGGAGATGTGTGATGCGTGGTGTTCCTCAAGGGTCGGTACTCCAACCAGTACTATTTAACATCTTTGTCAGCAACAGGGACAGTGGAATTGAATGCATCCTCAGCAAGTTTACTGACAACACCAAACTGTGTGGTCAAGTCAACACCCTGGAGGGAAGGGATGCCATCCAGAAGGACCTTGATAGGTTTCAGAAGTGGACTTGTGCAAACTACATGAAGTTCAACAAGGCCAAGTGCAAGGTTCTGCACCTGGGTGGAGGCAATCCCATATATGATTACAGGTTTGGAGGAGAAAGGATTGTGGACATCCCTGAGGAGAAGGACTTGAGAGTGGTGGTGGACCAGAAGTTCAACATGAGCCATCAATGTGCATTTGCAGACCAGAAAGCCAAGCAGGTCCTGGGCTGCATCAAAAGAAGCACAGACAGCCCATTGAGGGAGGTGATTCTCCCCCTCTGCTCTGCTCTTGTGAGGCCCCACCTTGAGTACTGTGTCCAGTTCCCAACATAAGAAGGACATAGGGCTCCTTGAACATGTCCAGAGAGCCACTAAAATGATCAGAGAGTAGAGAAATTCCCTATGAAGACAGGCTAAAGAAGTTGGGGTTGTTCAGCCTGGAGAAAAGGAGGTTCCAAGGTTACCTTATAGCAACCTTCCAATATCTGAAGGGGGCCTACAAGGAAGCTGGGGTAGGGCTTTTTATATGGGTGTGTATTGAGAGAACAGGGGAAATGGTTTATAATTTGAAGAGGGGAGATTTAGGTTAGACATCAGGAAGAAATTCTTTAATTGGAGGGTGGTGAAGTGCTGGAACAGGTTTCCCAAGGAAGTTGTGGCTGCCTCCTCCCTGGAAGTGTTCAAGGCCAGGTTGGATGGGGCCTTGCGCAACCTGATCTAGTAGAGCATGTCCCTGCCGTGCAGGGGGGTTGGAACTAGATGATCTTTAAGGCCCTTTCCAACTCTAACCATTCTGTGATTCTGATTCTTGCAGCCTCTGAACTCGTGCAGAGATGCTGAGTTCAGTTTCCCATTATTTCATGCACAAAATCTGTATCTCAATAAATACTTTGTTTGCTGTGTTCTCTACCTGCACCATATTTAAATTAGAATTCTCAGAAAGTTCAAAGGATTTTTCAATTTAAAAAACAGTAGTTGAGCTAGGTAAATAGAGAAACAAAAAGGAAATTAGACCAAACTTTCTTAGTTTACCAAACAGCATGATAAGCTTTCCATCATCTAGAGTCATAAAATGAATAACAGATGTTTTTCTGAACAGTCCCATTCCATCATTAGTCCCTAGTCCCTCAGTTGCAAGAAAAGACATGAAAGGTTTACCCAGACTATCACACAGCAAGTCAGATTAGTCAACAGTAAAGGTCTCATAGGACCTTAAAAATACGTGAATGTGTACTCCTGAAGTCAATGAGAGACTTCAAATTAATTTAGTAAGGAAAAGGATTAAAACACAGATGAACAAACTCAGTATAACCACACAATGTAAACCTGCTGTTGGTCATGACAATGTTTTGTTCTGCTTTAAACGGGTACACTAAAATTTTAAACGCTAAAATTGTAACTCACTGTCCCAAAGCTCAATAAAATCATGTATTTTGGCTGGTCTTACTTGCAATCAAAGGTCCACAGGTTTTGGAAGAGGATTAATGTAGCTTCTAGCAGACACTAGTCTCTTAGCATTCAGGACAGAAATAGAAATATTGATGCCACATGTTTGAACTAAAATTACAAGTTACATATGCATGAGATAGATTTGTCAGCTGAGGAAAACAACATTCCTGTTATTAGCTTTAAATTGTACTTGTTTTTTTCTAGTCTAGGTAGACTATCAAGATAACTTTGTTAATTTTCTGACATTCTCTATGCCCAGTGAAGTAAGCAGATGCCTAAAATAAACAATTCTGAATGTGAAGTGCTCAGCTGTTCCAAGACCACATTTTCTTAACAACATTGCAGAGTGTGCTAATGCAAGAGAAGGATTTGCTGCCATGAATATCCCTATCTTATCAACCACCTCTTATCATGCAGTTTCATACTATGAATATCAACAGCCCACTAGCAGTGCCAAGCTGTCACAAATTCACACAGCAGTAACATTTTCCACTGGCCATACTATCACATTCTTTGCAGCAAATCAACTGGAATATTTAGTCAGGACTGCAGATGGATAGAGCTATATCCTAATTCACTGTTTCATCAGAATTGCACAGGCACTTCCTACCACCCATTCCATTACATAGTATAAATGTGCAGAACTGTCTCAATAAAGGCCACATTTGTTGCCACAGATCAGATTACCTAATGAGTCCAATTCTCCCTCTTAAACCTACACTTGGAGGGATTGTAACTCAAGCCATTTTGGTAGCACACCCAAAAAGAGAATAGAAAAAAAATGTCACTGGATGCTCTGGGTAGAGCACAACCCAGGAATCCTTCTCTCCCATCAAGTGGAATATACTCCTTTGCTAGAACTGCCACTTCCAAGAGCAAGTAGTGAAGGAGACAACCCACAGCCTTGTCATGGGGTATGAGTTGGTACCATTGGCAGTTTGTTCCCTGGTGTTTGTGGTTTTTTTCAGCAAACAACTGCCCAGATCACACTGTGATAAACCCCTTTACACATTAACAAGATCAGCTATGAGATGTGGCTTTTGTAAATAGGAACTGCAGTTCCATAAAAATTGCTGAAATGCACCAAGGGCAATGCCATTCACTGCATACTCATTAGATCCAGGACACAGCAAGACATATAAAAAGAAGTGGCTGCCTTCTGCCGCTAGCCTTCAGGGTCTAGGCTGCTCTTCCTTCCCTTCTCTGTCTCCCCCTGCATGCATAAAAAATAATTCCCACAGAACCAATTCTGTGCAGCTCAGTCTCATCTCTTCTGCTTTTATTAATACACATTTTCATATGTTAGCCAAGAAACTCCTCCAGGAAGAACAGCTTTTCTAACAATTAACATAGAGCAATGTTTCTGTAATACCTAGGCACCAATTAATGCTATAGCATCATCTGCAAATGTATATAGGAATTTGTTTATAAACTCTCTTCAGCCTATCAAAACTGGCATATTGGTTTTGAACCTTAGCTGGTCTGGCACCAGAACTACGATTCTCTTTCAGTAGAGAACACCAGGAAAGAAAAAGATAGGAAAAAAAAAATCTAAACCACCAAGACAGTACACTTGGCCTGTCTGGATTGCCCAATGTGTTTGTATCAATCTCTTGCTACAGGACTCAAAAAGTTCCCAGTTCACCCTCTAAAAACTGGGGTTCACAGGGGAGAAATCTGAAGTCACTAAAAGATTCACAAAGTGAGAAGAGAAGAAAATAAGGACAAGTTAGTATGACACCACCTGTGCCTATCATAGCAGGAAATTCATCTGATGAAATTCACAGACCATCCTGTGCCACAGCTTATCTGTCTCAGTTACTAGACTCAATTAGCTAGTCATGATTACCTTTGAGCTTTCACCTCCCTCTAGAAACAAGGAACAGCTGGTATGTCAACTAACCTTGACATATGAACCATTACTGATCTGCATGAGCAAACCTTCAGTTGTCATCCTTTTTTATAAACCTCAGAACCAGGGCTTGGTTCTGTTTTGTATTACATTCAAGAGTATTCAAGAGTTCTTTGACTAATCTATGATCCATAGTAGATAAACTTCATTCTTCACCTCAAAACATTGATATCAAATGCTCTAGTACCTTGGAAAGTTAAAATTCCCATCCAGTTTAGGATCCAAAATCACAACTAAAACACCCTAATTGTAGCAACAATCTTATTAACACTTGATTAAATTAGAACTAAAGATCAACAAAAGCTAAATTGACAGTAATCCTGTGCCAGTGCTTTTTAACAACTAAAAACATAGTGCAACCCCTCAAGAGATTGGAAAAATAATCCCTAGCCCCAGTCTAGTGCTGTATGTGATTTAACCCTAAGCAGTGCACAGGGAAGGTCCACAAACTCTTGGCATGTAAGCAAGGCAAAAGTGGCGGGGCAAGATCAGCACAGAGCTGTAATCAGAAACAGACCTAACTTGGTACTCATAGTTCAAAAAGAGGCAGCCTTGACTTTTCACAAGTTTTTGAAGAGTCAAGGCTGCAGTGCTAGTCAGGAGAAGTCCAAACTGAGAAAGGGGACTCTGAGATAAACTGTCCAAAAGTATCCAGCATGTGCAAGGACCCTCATGTGAGACCCAGTTAACTTCTTAGATAAATGTCGGCAGTTGTTACAGGTAACAATATCAGTTAATAGGCTTTGATTTGAAGAAGTTTTCTAGTCTTAATGGAAATGGAATAAATATTTCACTTAAATCCTTTTTAATAATTAAACATTAGAATTACTGAATATATGAATTGTATATATATATGCATATATGAGTTATATTTTTCCAGATCTGTTGTAATTGCTGAAATTATTTCTAGCATAAATACCTGTTTTAAGTCAGTGCACCTTTATTTGAAAGTAGTTACCTCAGAACTGCAGTAAATTATTGCAAAAAAATTTGAAGTTAAAAAGAAACATTATATAGTTGTGTTACTATGAGTAATTCACAAGGTAAAATCAAAGAAGAAAAAGACACTTAGAGGAGCAATAAATCTTCACAATTTAATATTAAATTCATGGCAATTGTGCTGGTACTGGAAAACTCAAAGGAGGAAAAAAGATGACTAGAAGAAGTAACCAAGCCACAATTCTGGAGTAAGCCAGAGGGAAAGCTGGAGTCTTCCTTACCTTTTTACCATTCACAAAGAAAACAAGTTCATCTCCTGCCTCAGCTGGAGTCATCCTGCACACCTTCCAAAATTC
Source organism: Florisuga fusca (assembly GCA_038090715.1). NCBI lineage: Eukaryota > Metazoa > Chordata > Aves > Apodiformes > Trochilidae > Florisuga > Florisuga fusca. The sequence continues at coordinate 5,875,918 of JAAWXA010000041.1, read as the reverse complement.
ACTCAAATAGGACCACAGATCGAGAGCAGTCCTACAGCCCACAGCAAAGAACTCCAGCTATATGACAACTAATGAGCCTGCCTCAAGAATGTTTGACTTTACATCAGTGCCTGGTGAAACCCAGTATTATATAAGAGCCTATGAAGAGGCGTGCCAGCTTCATTTGCTAGGTGCTTCCACAGCAGTAACGACAGAAAAGGAACTGGAACAAGCAGTGACCCCACCCCCTTTTATACAGATCACAATTCATCTGCATTCCCTTTAGATTATACTACAAGGCTTGAGGCACTCAGAGCAGAGTGTGCCACAGCAATGGCTGCCAGAAATTCACTGTATTTTGCAATGCAATGCAAACACCAGGGGAGGGGCAGAAAGGGTGTTCTCCCAACTAAGCCTCAATAAATATTGACAAGAAAAACCTCTTTTCCCTGCTCTGTGCATAACCACACAGACCACACAGCCAAACCTGGCATTCACCACACAGAGGTCTCTCATAAGAGCATCTGCTTATTTAAAAACTCCTCAGTACATGCATATCAGCTAGTAGGTGGAATGTAAGACTATTTCACTATTTATCTCTGTAGTTTTAAAGATACAGTATCCTCCACCTGCAAGGATATAATTTAACCAGATAAGAGCAGTTCTAGAGAACTGGCAGTCTGATTCAGCACCTCAAAAGAGGTATTAGGCTAAGACCGTAATGTTTTCACTGGGCTGTTAAAGCATTTAGACTTACCTTTTTTTGGTTTAATCCTCGCATCCTGATGCACGTTGCCAGTGAAACATACAGGAAGGCCAGTTCTTTGAAGAATTTTTTTCTTCCATTTCCTTGGCAGTGGTTTCTTTTGGTTTCTCCATTAAACAGCCATACATTTTGCATTGTTTAAGTCTCTGTGCTTTTTCTTCCAAAGCTGCCACAGCCCCCTAGATATGATGTGTGTTAGTTTCATGAACAAGGTGTCTAAACCCCTAGTTCAAGTTTAAAATTACTCTACAAAACAGCATGATACTAAAATCTCATGCAATTTCCTAGCACTATACTTAATCCTGTCTGCTCCATTCTGACTGTTGTGACTCTCCTTTTCTTCTTCAGTGAACCATGCTTGCTATATTCTATTAAGGTTTTTCTTTTCTTAAAATCCCTGGGAAAACACCAAATCAAAATCTCCTTCCCAGAAGCCTCTATGAACAATTCACAAAACAACAAAACTTAATTAAATTACAGTTTTCAAAACCAGTCTTTCCTTCAGTATTTTCGAAATGCATCCGAGTAAGCACAATGCATACATTATTTTTATCAGCTTTTATCTTCTGACTCATGTATTCTGTTGCCCAGTTCATCTTCTAGAAAAGCTGTTTTATAGAAAATGTTAAGCATTTTCTCAGCACTTCTTTACGGGCACTCTGCTGAAAGCATAGTTCACAGCAAACTCATGCTTAACACTAGCTGCCTTAATCTACGTTTGCAATCAAGTCATGCAGAGCTGAACTAGTGCTGACACCTATTGTCTGGCAACTCCCACTTCATAGTACGAGCATAAGAAAAAAATTACACATTTCTCCAAGAAATCTTAAGCCCTTTTCCTTTATATTTCTCTGGAAATGTACATGACCACTACAATCACATAACAACCATCAATCACAAAGTTAGTGTACACAAGCTTAGTACTCGTAAATATTTTCATAATACTGTAAATAATTATTACTCATAAACACAGGTAACATTTTACAGCAATCTTAAAGCAACTAGCCATTACAGCATTAACACCAAAATCAAACATGCTTCCTTCCTAATATTTTTTGCCATAATGCATGATGTTGTTCTTAGGTTTATAGAAGACTTGTAATCATGTCATCTCATGTTTAAAGAATCCCATGCTCAATTTTTTTCCTAGCTTTAGTAATATCCTTATAGCTAAACTACCCCTTTCTCCAAAACCTGTAAGAAGCCACTTCTGATACTTCATGATAATGTTTATTTTTTGACTCATCAACCCACTTTATGTAAAATAAAAGCAAAGACATCCATGACAGTGAACTCATGAGGTGACCACACTAGTGACCTCTAACTTCACAGAAATAGAAAATATCAGAACTTATCTCAACACACTGGATCATATAATACCAAATTCATTCATACCTTTACCACGCTAATGGTATATTTGACTGCTATACCATTTGCTCTCTGCTCATGGGCAGAGAACCGAGACACCTAGAACAGGAATTTTCCAAATGTCCTAAAGTATTCTGGAACATGAGAGCTTATGCTATTGAAGTCTCTTAACCATACTGGAAATCCCACTCATTCTAAGAAGATTGCCGAAATGGCAGAGAAGAAAGTGTGTGTGTGTGGGGGGGAAACAAACAAAACAAAACCCTCAGTAAACTTTTATATCATAAGAATAACTCAGCTCCAGGCCCCTAAGGCTGCTGAGGAAGTCAGGGTAAAGGATGAGTTTGCCTTGGCTGATGAGGGCTGGGTTAACGAGGCTGGACATCCGTAAATACACAGGTCCTGATGGAATGCACCCACGGGTGCTGAGGGAACTGTTGGATGTCATTGCTAGGCTGCTCTCCATCATCTTTGGTAAGTCACTGGGAACAGGAGAGGTGCCTGAGGACTGGAGGAATGCAAATGTCACTCAAGAATTCAAGAAAAAGGACCCAGGTAACTATAGACTGGTCAGCCTCACCTCCATCCCTGGAAAGGTGATGGAACAACTCATTCTTGGCGCTGTCTGTGGGCACATCAAGGACAAGAGGCTTATCATGAGTAATCAACATGGCTTTACCAAGGGGAAGTCATGTCTGACCGACCTAAGAGCCTTCTATGAGGATATAACCAGGTGGATGGATGATGGCAGAGCAGTGGACATAGTCTATCTTGTTGTCAGCAAGGCATTTGACACCATCTCCCACAGCATCCTTGGAGCTAAACTGAAGATGTGTGGCCTGGATGATCGGGCAGTGAGGTGGATCAGGAGCTGGTTGAAGGATAGAAGCCAGAGAGTTGGAGTCAATGGGATGGAGTCCAGTTGGAAGTCTGTTTTTAGTGGAGCCCCTCAAGGGTCAGTACTGGGACCAGTACTATTCAATATGTTTACTGATGACCTGGATGAGGGAATAGAGTGTACTATTAGCAAGTTTGCTGATGACACAAAATTGGGTGGAGTGGCTGACACCCCAGAAAGCTGTGCTGCCATTCAGAGGGACCTGGACAAACGGGAGAGTTGGGCAGGGAGAAATTTAATATATTACAAGGGCAAGTGTAAAGTCTTGCATCTGGGAAAGAACGACCACAGCTACCAGTATGGGTTGGGGACTGAGCTGTTGGAGAGCAGCACAGAGGAAAGGGACCTGGGGGTGCTGGTGGATGGAAGGATGGCCATGAGCCAACAATGTGCCCTTGTGGCCAAGAAGGCCAATGGCATCCTGGGGTGCATTAGAAGGGAGGTGGCTAGTAGGTTGAGAGAGATTCTCTTCCCCCTCTACTCTGCCCTGGTGAGGCCACATCTCGAATATTGTGTCCAGTTCTGGGCCCCTCAGTTCCAGAAGGTCTGGAAACCGCTTGAGCGAGTCCAGCATGGAGCGACCAAGATGAGGAAAGGAGTGGAACTTCTCCCTTATGAGGAAAGGCTGAGGGAGCTGGGGCTCTTCAGCCTGGAGGAGAATGAGGGGTCACCTCATTAATATTTATAAATACATAAGAGGCGAATGCCTGGAGGGCAGAGTCAAGCTTTTCTCAGGGGTGACTAATAATAGGACAATGGGCAATTGTTATAAACTGGTGCATAGGCAGTTCCATATAAATATTAGGAAAAAATTTTTCACTGTGAGGGTGGCAGGGCACTGGAACAGGCTGCCCAGGGAGGTTGTGGAGTCTCCGTCTCTGGTGACGTTCAAAGCCCACCTGGATGTGTTCCTGTTTGACCTGCTATGGGTGACCCTCCTCTGGCAGGGGCGGTTGGACTGGATGATATTTTGAGGTCCCTGAATCAATCTAACATTTGACTGTTCTGTCTACAAAGGATTCATATGCCAAAAGTTTGTGAGAAGGCTTCCTCTCTTTCACAGATCCTGTTTGAACAGAAACCTGTACACCTTAACACCTTGTACTTTGATTTCCTTCTAGTTTCCCACTAACTTCTACCATTAAGATGACTGACAATTGTCAAAAGTAGACATCTAGACAGGACAAGTATGTCTCACAGATAACTTCAGAAGCTCTTTGCTACCAGTGTAACACAGATGCTATCTGCATGGCTGGAACAGGCTAGTTGTCAGACTACAGTTATTATGGTCAGCTTGTATCTCCCTAATTGCATTGACTTCTACAAAATAAATTAATTCTAAATAACTTGCAACTAAGTTACAGTAACAGATAGTAAACATCAAGCAGGAAATAAAAAGCCTCATGGGAAACTCATATGCAGTGCTGGCTCAAAAGCAATTACTATCAACTCTGCATAAATCTTTTAAGGTGAAAATTAGAAAAGCTGTAAACATTACAGCAGTAATGGATACTACAGCAGTATTGAAGGAGCAGTGCATGAAAAGATGAACTGCTTCCAAAATTAATCCTGAAGAGCCTACAAACTGGATGTTATGCACACATTATAAAAGTTGAAGCTTAAATTACTTCAAGTCCTGTGTTTCCCCTGCAATCCTGCCTCATGTCTAAAAACATGTCCCATGTTTTATTAAATTATCTTCCTGATATTAAATTATCTTTATTAAATTATCTCAACCTGAAATAAAAACCTTCCTAGTCTCAAAATTATTGTATTAAGATTGACTTGGGAAGAAAGCTGGGATGAATGTATTCTCCTCCATTATACTTCTTCCTGTATTGGCATGATCATCTTACAGTTCCCAAATATTTCTCATAATTTACGATGATTGCCCTTTGAGTCACCTGATGAAAAATACAACAAAGTTTTCATCTTCTTTTTGAATTGCAGTGGTGTCTCCCCATTTTTTGTGTCCTATATTATTTTATATCTAAATAGTAAAGACAGAGCTGACAGTTTTCATAAGTTTGGTAGGAAATCACATTGCAGAATTTAAGCATGCAAAATGAGGGTGAAATATTTACCAATAAACTAACTAGAGGGCCACTGTTACAAAATATCCCAGATGATTAATGCAGACACCTAATTAGAGTACAGATATACCTGTACTTCTGGGAGATTGGTGTTGATGTATCATGATGTAAACATAAGTAACCACATTGTTACATTACAAGATGTGCTTTAACCACACAGTTTAGAAAAATACTTGAGAAAAATTATGAAAGAGTAAGATAAGGTATAAAGATGTGTGTATCAATGTGTTTTTTTTCAGGATAAGGTAAGTGTGCCCTAATAGTTACCAACTTCTACAGTCCAAAACTTGTTACCAGACTGATTGTTTACTGCTTTATCATCTCTATTACTATCAATATAGGAATGTCCAATCACACCTCTGTCTGGTTTCTGCTGAGTAAACCCACAGTTTCTTTAAAGTTATTTTTAAGTGATACTTCCAGGAGATAAATTTTAAAAAAGCATCAAGTGTAAGTAGCCAGAGTAGCCAACCTTACCCACTTTATAGAAGTTGACACAAAAAGCTTTGTCCCCTTGAACAAAGCATAATCTGTTCTATGTCAACACATATATTGTATATGTGTGTGTGTGTGTATGTGTGTGATTTAGAAAAGCTATATAGAGTTTCCCATTTTAAAGTAATTATTGCAGTTAAACAAACTGACCAAACAGCAGGACAAACAATAATGACATGAGGGCAAAATTTTCAGAAGTACTCAGTGCTGATCTCTTTCTCACTATACTATACTTTCTTGTTGTAGTGGGGTAGAAGTTAAATAAACATCAAATGCTTTCTGAATTCCACCTAGTGAGAAACCACCCACTCTTTTCTCAGAGACCAGAAGACATCTTTGACATTTGTTTTTCCCCACACTTCATGTTCCTCAGGTCCCCTAACCTGACCAGTGCTCATGTCGGTATTTCTCATAACAAAAAAAATATTTGTCCCTGATCCCTTACCTACACTGATGTAAGAGGAAGTTTGGATGCAAAAAGATCACAAAGTTCAAGATAAACTAAAGGAAAAAAAAAATAAAAATCAAAGCTTTTATGGTCAAAGTCTGCTGATCTATGAAAGCCTGACTCAGCAGCAACTTCTCAAAAAGCAGCCCCTATTGGTGATTGAGAGGGAGTGGATCCCAGAGCTGGTCAGTTGGACAAGTCAGCAGCAGGACTGAGGGGAAGGTCAAGAGCCTGGCAGACAGTGCCTGGGCCCTCTGTCCAGCAAAGGCAGGCAAGGATGGCCAGGAGGGCACCAGCAGGGTAATTCTCCTACCTGCCCTACTCTGGTCACTCCACAGCCCTCAGCCAGACCCTAGCAATGGAATAAGCCTTACCAATCTCTCATGGCAGCGCCTCCAGGCTAAGGCTGTGGAGAACAGCTTAAATGCAGTGAACACCCTCATAAGCAGACATTAAAAGAAAAAGGACCTGAAAAAACATCACAATATCCACTGCTTATATAAATGTTAATGGTGACCACCTCACATGGAGCCCCAGCGTACCTTCCTGCCCTTACCCCAGCCTATGGCTTGCCATCTAGTGGCTACTCATCACAACTTGAGATGACTGCTCTTCACTGAGCAGTCTAGAAGCACACATGATTTCTAGAGGTGTCATGAGAAAGAGTTGTAGATAACATAACAAAAAAAGCTGAAAAAGCCAGTAGCTAAAGCAAGGGAAGAACAGATACATTTGTGTAGCTGGACGAACTTCTTGAAGAGCGCAGAGCTCTGAGATAAGTAGATGTAGAGCAGTGGTTGATCTTGGTCAGTCCTGGTGTTCTGAACCAGACCAGCCTCCTCTGCTCCTAGCTCAGGAATGAGCTGAGCATGTGCCTTAAGTCCCACCTTTTATTAGCCCCCTAATGCTGCTCATTTGCAGCTGGGGCCAGCCCTGACCGGGCACAGGTGGGCTGAGCACAAGCTCATGCTCATTGCCTGGCAATTGGTGGATTGTTGGCACCTGTTTCCTACACTTTTGCAAACAAATTTTTTAAAATTACAAGTAGAGGAAAACAGAGGGGACAATACATTTGTTTCTCTGGAAAAATTCTCTAAATTTCATCTAAGTGTTCTGGCCCTAGCAGGACTCACAAGGCACAGCAGGATATCTTCCTAACAGATTCAACTTCTCCTGTATTACACCTCAACAGCTACCCTGACAAGCTTATAAATAATTAACTTAATCCACATTGAGCAAGCAAGAGGGCAAAAGATTACAAAATCCATTTATGAAATTGAGTCATGTTGCATTGAGAAACTTAGAATACACCTCTGTAAGCTTCTCATTTTTATATATAGAAGATGGAAAACATTGAGAAACACAGACATAAGTTAAATCATATTTAATACATGGAATGCCTAGGCTGGAAGAACAACATTTTAAAAAATACTCCTTAAAATTCTGTCATAGTCATTACTAACTTTAAAACACACATACAAAACCCCCACACAAATCCACTTCTTTATTCTACCCATTCCATTGTAAAAGTTGAAAGGGATCTGAAATCTAGCAATAGAGATAAACCAGGGTAAAAAAACCAACCAACCAAAACATGTAACTTTTTCCTTCCCCCTTTCAATTTATATTCTGGCAAGACGATGACAGTCTTCCTGTAGGTTTATTTTGAAAAAGTCTTTACATACCATTTCAGCAAATCTTTCTTGACGTTTTAATAATGCAAACTTCTGCAAGTGTTCTCCATAATGCAAAAAAAAGTTTCTAAACCATTGTGACTAATACAATTATGTATTGACTAATACTCAATCATTTAAGTATCAAACAATTGACAGTATTAATTTCCTTGCCTGGAAAAGGCAAACACTTGTCACTGTTGCTTGGCAAGACTTTGAAACCCTCCCTCTTCACTGACTCCCAGTGAAAAAATATCATGACCAAATTCAGCTTTTCTAGTTTCCATACAAAGGATGTCAAGTTCAGTGCACACTTCACAATTACTCAATTACTGATCTGTTCATGGCACATCTCAGTTTTTTAATTAAGCACCTTTGAGTTACAAGAGTGAGAATTGCAAGAAGAGCTGTTTGCCAAGTTATGGCAATGCACTGGAACTTTTTCCTCAAGGGATAAGAGAAATCACTCCAGATGACATCACTTTTAATAATAACCCATACTTAGAAAAGCAGACGCAGGCAACGTTCACAGAAAATAAGACAATACTTTGATTAAGTGGTACCAAGGGAGTTACGATATAAAAAGAGGTTTAGAGCTTTTTACTACTGAGATGTCCAAGGACTCTTCTATGAAACCACGTTTTGTATTTCAAGAGCCTTCTGTCAGCTTTTAGGTCTCACAGCATTCAGCCTGGGCCACAAGAGGGAAACTGATCTTACGAGGATGTTGGAGCTGTCCGTACCCAGGTCCAGTGGGACTGTCTGCACAAGCACCTCCATAGGCAAAAGGCCGTGTCTTCTGAGTTTTTCAAAACTTGTGTTTATTAAGATGTGGGGTTTTTTGCTAGAGCACATTTCAACAGACATTTCATTCCCCTTTCTGCTGGGGATCCTTAAGGAAGTTTAATAGAAAATCTGTCCAGAAAATCTAAAAAATGCATTGCAAGCAAGTATATCTCAGGCACTCCAGTCCATTGTGGGCAGACAGAAAGTACACAATGTTCTACAAATTAGATTGACTGTGCAAAGAATTGATCAGCACATTGAAAAAACAAGTACTTAGAAACCTAAGTAGCACTATGTGAATAATCACATATGTACATTTAATCTTATCCAGACAGCCCTCTAACATTTCCTAGAGCAATTTAGAAACACAGAAAACTGGCTGAGAACACAATCATCAAAATGAAGAACCCACAGGTACATCCAAATGGCAGAATAACACTTCAGAAAACATTAGAACAAAGTCTGAATAATTACTAGCCTTGGATTCCTTGGGGGTGAAGGCAGTGGACCTCGATCCTTGGCTACATACTGCTCCTCTGCACCTCCTTCTTTCTAACCAAATAGACAGGAGACTTGGTTGCAGCAGAGGCTACCATTTGCCAAGTGGAGTGCTCTATCTATAGCTCCTTGGTGTGAAGCAGTTGGTTCTCCTTGTTGCAGCAGTGTTGCTGCATTCTAGGATCAATACAGCTGGCTTCCTCCAGAGTGAGCATCCTGCAAAAGAAAACCACATTCTCTCACTTTTGCAATTCAGTTACCATGTACAGTAGCTGCTGTACATCTGGCGACTGGCATATTTCACCTTCTTATCTGGCATCCTTCAACAAAGGTATCAGAACTACATTCCCAACAAGTCATGACCAGAATCAAAGTGAAGAGCTCAAGAGACAAAGACAGCAGCAGAAACAGTAATAGAGGCAGTACAATGCCTTGTTTTTACCCTTGAGAGCTAGTAAATAGGCACCTGCTGTCCTCTTTCATCTGAGGAAGTCAGATAGTTTCTGCTGAACAACTTTGGTTTAACTTTGGTTTCCTTGCCACTCTAGACCATCTTAGAAACCTTGAGAGAGAAAAAAAAAAAGCGCCTGCTGTGCAACATAGTTTATTATTTCTGTGTTTGTTGGAAGTAAACATCTTGATGACAGCAAGCTTTTCAGACATAGAACAGCATCAGACCCTAAATGAGCTTCTTCCTTTTCACACAGGTTTGGCTTTATGAACTCCATGTCTGAGGTCCGTGTTCTCCTAGACAGGAAACACCAAATGAAACATACATATCTGCCTTGCCCAGTCTTGCTCAATTTACCAAAATGCATGCAATTCTTGGAGTAATTTAGACCTATCTGTGATTTCTCTATCCCCAGAAAATTTCTCCTAGTAAAAAACTCCAGTTACAAGTTGCACTTCTGTCCCACCATATATCATGTGATGCATCAGTTAAACCAGTGCAGTGGAAGCCCAAAAAGCATAGCAAATTCTGCTTGCTAGAATTCTTGAGCAATCCCCTTCTATGTCTGAGCATTTTTTCAGCTTGCCACACCCGCTTTCAGCTCCTCAAGGCCCCTATCCAGCCTGCCTGCACTTCACTGTCCCTTAGAACTGTCTCCCAAGGCACTCTCTCAACCAATGGCCTGAACAGGCTGAAGTTCCACTCCTTACTTCACTAAGGATCAACAACTTAACCATTTCGTAGTCACTAAGCTCAAGACATCCCGACAGCTACATCTCCCACCAGTCCTTCTCTGCTTGTGAACAGCAGATCTAGTGAGGCACCTCCTCTGTCAGAGCTTGCTTGTCAGATATTTCTCCTCTCTCCTCTCTGCTACATCATACTTCCAGCAGACACTCAGTAGGCTGAAGTCCACCACCAGAACAAAGGCAAACAATTAGGGGATCTCTGCCAGCTGCTTGTGAAATCTTTTGTTTGCCTCCTCATCCTGGTTGGGTGGTCTATAACAAACATCCAACAGGATATCCTCCTTATTCACCTTGCTCATTATCCTTAGCCACAGTCAACCTATCATCATCAAGCTCTAACACAAGCTCAACCACCACTCCCTCTCCTTCCCTATCCTTTCTGAAGAACTTACAGCTGTCCATTGCAGCATTCCAGTCATGAAGAGTCCTCCCACCATGTTTCTGTGATGGTGATCATGCCATAGCCCTCCTGTTGCACAATGGTTTCCAGCTGTTTGCTGCCCAGGCTGTGTGCATTGGTGTAGAGGCAATAGTTAAAATCACATGCATCTAGGACTTCTCTTGGAAATCTCATCACTGCTCACCTGCATGACCACTAAAGAGCAGTAATCAGAGGTTTGCACCAGAGCTGGGAGTTTCCTCCTTACATGTCTGACCCAGGCCCCAGGGAGACAGGAGACTTCCCTGTGGGATGGGTCTGGCTGGCCCACCGGGCCCTCTCTTCCCCTCGGGAAGGAATCTCCTATGACAATTACCCTCCTTTTATTTTTTACAGGAATGGTCCTAACGCGCGGGGCCGCTTCTCTCGGAAACTCCCTGGATGGACCTTTATCGACATCCTCATTTGCCAGCTCCTCCAGTGCCAGCGCCCCTCATCTCCTGTAGGGGCAAACGGGATGGTGGGGGAGGCCGGGGAGGGATTTGCCTGTGCCCCGAGCAGACACCCGCTTCCATTCTCCGCCCCCATCTCTCTTCAGTCCTCTCCTTCTGCCTGACTCGGGGGCCGGGTGGCAGCGCACACAGGTATTGTCACCGCTTCCCTCGGGTACTAGCGACAAGCTCGGACATTCCGTGCAGATCGGCACCCGCCGGCTTCCAGAGCAGCTCCCGCCGGGGCGCCGCGTTCTTTTCGGCCCCGGTTTTGGCGGCGAGCGGACCCCGCGGCCGAGTCGTCTTCCGGGAGGGAGATGCCCGCAGTCGATGCCGCCTCCCGGCCCGCCCGCCCGGACGAATCGCCGCCCCACGCCCTGACTGCCGCCCCACTCCCTCTGTGCCCGTTCCGGTCGCCCCGCTGCGAGTCGATCGCGCTCCCTGGGGCGCCTCGTTACGGGCGGGGGTGGAGGCCGTTGCAGGCTGCAAGTCAGGTCCTAAGACACCATCAGAAGTCTCCATCAGTGTGTTGGAAAACTAGCTGAAGAAAAGCAAAATAAATTTTCCTGTGGAAATTAAACCCTGTGCTCAAGCTGCTTACAGAGTTAGTCTTAAGAGCATGCAGGAATGGGAGTTGCTTGTCTAACCTCTGTGGGTATGTGTTTGTCTGTGTGTCTGTCTGAGTGAATGAGCAAGAGACACTCTGTCAACTTTTTAATTTGGTTACATTTAGATGCTTTGTGGCTGGTGCCAAATGTTTAGTAGCCTTGACTCAGTGACCAACTAGCTGTTTTGCTTCACTGTCCTTTTCTCTTTACAAAGGTTTCCCCTGACCCCCATCCGGGGGTTCAAGAACAGCGATTCCAGATGTAAGCCAAAAGCTTTCCGTTAAAGTGTATTACAGGACCTGCAGGCAAACTTAGAATGAAGGCCTGCAAATTAAGTAGATGCTGTTAGACTGCTGAACACCTTGAGAGCAATGCTGATGGATTATAGTGAAGGCCTTGTTAGTTGGCTTCCAAGGTGAATGAAAGATTTGGTAAGATATTCTGAGATGTGCCTGTGTAGAGCTCAGGAAGTATATCTGAGTTCCATGTGATGCAGGCCGAGATGTGTGGGATTATGTGGGTACTTGTGAATACAGATGAAAAGGAAACACGAAATTTTATCAAAATACATATTAGTTCCTACCCAGTCTTAAAGGAACAAAAGCCAGTAGCTACTGGAGAGAAAAAAACCATTGATTATAGCATTCCTCAGAAGAGGTCAACAGTAAACAAAGCTGCCCTCGAGGTTTGAATCATGTGCTACCAGGGAAAGACATGACCACAGACATCAGGGCAAATGAACTAAGGCTCCAGCTCTGCAGTGCTTCAAAGGGGATAACACTCTCATGCAGGTGAGCTGATGTGCTTCAGCTCAGTGCAGAGATGTTCACCACTTTTCAGCACCAAGTTCCTGTTTTGAGGGTATGAAGAGGTTGGCTAAAAGAACTCACCTCCAGATATGCTTAGTACCAGAGAGTCTGTGGCAAACAGAGCCTGGTCAGGGATTAAACCAGCAGCATTTAGTGCTGTGGATATTCAAGAAATAAATTGAAGTATTTAGCAGTGTTGGTATTCAAAGCTTTTGAGATAATCCATCTCGGTTTGAGTCTCCCTCGGCAGGGAATTTCTAATTACCTTTCCATGGCAGGAGGAGTTCAGCTCCTCCAGGGCAGAGCAATGTGAATTGGCCGAAGAATGCACAGAACACTCTCTCCTTCGTAGTGGAGAAACAGAGCTGCAGCCAGCATTTAAAGGCTGATTAGTGTAACTGCTTGCAGTTAGTATTTACAGCCACTTCTCAATTGCCTNTCGCCCCGCTGCGAGTCGATCGCGCTCCCCGGGGCGCCTCGTTACGGGCGGGGGTGGAGGCCGTTGCTCTGGCAACGCCCGGATCTCTCCCGCGGCTCTCGCGAGATCTGCTGCCTGGGCGCGTGTCACGGCGCTCGCCGCTCGTGTTGGTTCCCCCTGGGGCAGAGAGAGGCGGGAGCGCACGGCAGCCCCGGGCTGTGCTGCCGCCTCACTGGATAATAATAATAAAAAATTAAGTTTCCGTCTTTTACTATGAAATTACTACATGGGGATGTTGTAAGCTGAGTGTTCCAAGCACTGATATTTTGTTACCTCATGGCAGTGTGTGCTGGTGCAGAGAGGGTGTGCAAAAAATACCTGGAAATCACGTAAGCAGCAAGGTAGGGACTGTAAGAGTTCTGCAGCTCAACTATGATCAGGTAGATTTATTCTCGGAACATGGATCTCTTGTGAGGGGAGAGGGAGCTTAAGGTATTTTTTTGAAGAAAAAAAAACAACCAAAACACCTTTGCAAAGACAACCTGTCTTTACAAAGTGGATCCATTCCATTTTAAGTTCTTCTCTTCCTTTCCTTTGCAAAGTGGTGACATGGAAGCAATGTCATCTCCCACTGTGAAACAACAGCTTACTCCAGCCCTTTCATAACAGAAGCCCTAGATTAGGTTAATAGGTTGATCTCTGCAGCACGCAGAAAGCTTTTATACCCTGGAACCTTTTGTAAATAAAGAGTTATACAGGTTTTGGCCTTCATCTCCTGGCAGAATGAAGCAGAGGCAGAAGTAGTGGCTAAGTAGCAGTGGTTTTGCGTTGCAGATGTTTTTAGCCAAGGGTCAGGAAGTAAGTAAAACTGCATTTGAATTTCAGATGTCCTGTAAGACCATTACTGCGTTCAGTTGCCTCTGGGAGCTGGTCCCTGGTGATGAAGAAGGAAGGCTGTGTGTTTCAGTTGGGTACTTTCACCTGTGTGGAGATACTAACAAGCTCTTTTCTTAGGTCATTGCAACACTAACTGTAAGAATGCATGATCCCAGGTGTTTAAGATATTTAAACTACTTGGCGAAGAGATGCCCACTGTTTCCCTAAGGGAGACTGTTTTCTACCTGAACACGTTTCCCAGACACTGAGCATAGTTGCATCCTGCAGACAGAGCATGGCTGATTTAATCTATGTGTATACTTCTCTCAGCCTCCACTTTGTGTATTTTTTTTCTCACTTTTCCATTAAAAAAATTTTTGAAAAAAATGTGGCTGGAAATTTACCTGTGGCAAAACTGGGACCTTGATCCCAACAGTCTCTTAGCCCCCATTTTCTGAGTCCTACAGTATCTGGTTATTTAAGTGGTATATATATAACTGCTGTCATTTCTCCAGATCCAGCTGAGCAGTCGAGAAACATTTCTTCTATTTTACTTTGTATATTGTCAAGAAAATTGCCATATACACTCAGAGTTTTGAGTCTTCATCTGTGAGGGTAATGTATAAAGCAGAGAGAAAGCATCTTGATATTCAGACAGCAGTAATCAGTGGTGACAGTCAGAAACAGCTTATTTTGACTTGTTAAGTGAGACGATTTAGAATGAAGTCCCTGAAGGGGGAGATGGTTTAAGAGCACCAAGACAGAATTTGAAATGTCACTTCTGCTCGCTCTGCAGTAATTGCAGTTTCCCATCAGATGGGGACTACTCCAGGCTGTGTTTTCATCCCCAGGCCCTCAGTCTACTTCTAATATTCTCTGCTTCTACTTCAAGCACTATGAGAGGTAGGGCTAGAAGTACCAGATGCAACAGAAGCTCTGCAATTAACTGGTCTTCTTGTTCACACACAGTATTGAGAAATGCAAGAAAAGCTCTGTTTTAGACTGAATAAAGTATTTTCTATAGCTGAGCTTTTCTAAAGATAAGTTGAAGGGAAATTCTCCTAGTTATATCATTCAAAAAACTGACATGCTTTAACGATCTTAAGAAAATTTTTTTTCATCATTTCCTTCACATGAGCAATTGAGTGAACAAAGTCATTAGATGATTTTCTGTTGCTGAATAAATGTTTTAAATAAATTAATGTTTAGGCTAAATATTTCCCTATGTTCTGATCATAATGCATAATGGTATATAGATATAAAAAGCAACTGAATTAGAATGCTCCAGATGATATGAATTATGGGATGCTTAATTCTGACTATTTTATTTTTGCCAACATTGGTGTATTTTCAAACATGGTATGTTTGAGGGGAGAGAGATCACTACAGATGTATCAGTTCCTTGCCCATGCACCAGGTAGTGCCCAGTGTAAACTTCATTAAGAATAGTCCCAGATCTTCAGTGCTTGTGCTTTATAAGGCTACAATGGGCAGAGGCTGAAGCTGGTGGGGGTTTTTTTGAGGTCACAAACTACTGTTTCTGCAGCTGCTCACCCTTAGTCTCTTGAAGACCCTGTGGCTGCCTTAGGAGTTGAGGGATTGCTAAGCAAGACCTGGCATAGGAGAGTGAAAAGCTGCAAGGTGGCTGATGGAGGCTTGAGAGTCAGCATGAGAAAAGTCCCTGCGTGCTTCTTATGTCACTTGTAGGAGAGTGCGTGATAAACAGACTCTCTGAAATAGCCAGCATGGTTTTCCTCTGCATCATTTCAAGTCTGTTAATAGCATCAGGGCATGGACTCCTTGAGTATTTGCCCCATGTGTCCAGTGTCAGGGGAATCATAGAATGGCTAGGGTTGGAGAGAACCTTAAAGATCATATAGTTCCAACCCTCCTGCCATGGACAGGGACACCTTCCACTAGACCAGGTTGCTCAGAGCCCCGTCCAGCCTGGCCTTGAACGCTTCCATGGAGGGAGCATCCACTACTTTCTTGGGCAACCTGTTCCAGTGTCTTACCTGTTCCAGTGTCTTACCACCCTCATAGTAAAGAATTTCTTCCTATTATCTATTATTCCTATTAATCCAATTAAATGCAAACCTCACCTGTTCAAGTTTTAAACATTGCCCCTTGTTCTCTTGCTATAAGCCTGTGCAAAAAGTTCTACCCAAAAAGTCCTTGGATAGAAGCTGGTTTAATGTGAATTTGGACAAGAAGACACTTTGTTCCCTTAGCAAAGACTCAGGAAACTGTGCTAGGCACTTAGCATCTGAAAAGCATGGGGGAAAATGATACAGTTTGAGAAAATGCTTGTTTTCTGGGAAAAGTGATTTGTCATTTGCTTGAGTGATTTTGCAAAAGAGGTTGTTTTCGTTTTCCCCCTCTCGTGTCCCTTCCCAGAGCAAACGTAACCTGTTATTTCAACAACAGAGTGCCTCTCTCTCTGCACTGCTTTTGGTGATTGTATGTTTATTGTAATTTGATTTAATTCCCAGAAATTTCCAGGAATTAACATCAGCATTAAGGAATTTTGAACCTAGGACCTGACTAAACCAAAGTGAATCCTTCGTTTTGAAGTTAAGGTCTTCCCAGACAGATAAGCTCAGCTGGAGTTCCTGCTATCAGCCTTAGCCTGTCTGTAGCTGGAGGGGAAAAAAAGACAGATTTTATTCAGGCAAGAAATCAGACATCAGTTTGACATTAACCTAGAAACAGCTCAAATAGCACAGGGGAAAAATGAAGAAGAACCTAGAGGGTGTAAAAAAACCCCAACAACTGTGAATTGTCACAGGAGCTGCTTTAATAAATCAAGTTATAGGAAACATGTGGCAATGATGGAGAGTGCTGTTCTGCACTACCTGCAGATCTGTCATGGTGAGGCCATTCTCTGGCATGAGCCAAAGCTGCTCACCAGCTATTCATGGTAGAGTTCACAGCTTCGTTATTTCCCAGGGGCCTTGGGATCCAAGGATCCAAGGTCCTTGGATCCTGCTCAGTGTTTCTTCTTGACAAAAATCAAGATCAATTCACCTTATTTTTGATTGTGCTTGCATAATCGGTGTAATTGAGCTGGAACAGCATTCTCAGGTTGCCATTGTCTCATCCCTTGCCTACTCATCAGATTGTATCTGACCTTCGCTTCAGAGTTCCTATCTCTGGGCCAAGGAAGCTGCAGTGCATCACTGTTTATTACATGTCTTTCTGCACAAGTTTTCAATGAAGGTTTACTTGTATGGTATCTCCAGCTCTGTGGCTTTTAGAAAGGGATGGTTGTGGGGAGGAATGCACACATCTGGAATTGAGGGGAAAGCAGCACTCCTGTGATGGTCTGCTAAAGCATCTGCTAGGGAGTCAGTCAGCAGTGGTGGCCCCAGGGGAACAGTTGGTACTACTGTGCTACTTTGAAAACTTGTACTGAATAGTTAAGAGTGGGAAGTTTCAAGACTTGTAAGGAAACTGCCTCTCAAACACAGGGCTACCTCCCTTGTTTCCTTCCATTATACTTATTTCATTTCTTTGAAGTCGTAATTGGTTTTTAGCACTGAGTCACAAGAAAACAGATTGCACGCAAAATCTGAGCTTGTTTCTGTTTCTGCTGGTTGTTGGACACCAGTCTGTCCTCCAGCAGGACTTTAATGTCACACTTATGGGCTCCTTACCTGTACAGTCTGAGGATCTCATTGCTCCCTTGTGAGAGAGAGATGGAGCAGAGAAGGTTTGGGGTTTTTCTAAGCATGTTGAAAAGCATTTGTGTTGAAAAGAGTCCATTAAGAATTGAGTTGTTCTTCTGTGTAGCAGGGAATCGAGTTCTTGTTGCTTAAGCAAACCTCCTGAGATGGGCAAGGTCTTTCTCCTCTAACAGAATGTCAAAGAAAACCAGAAATTGCATTTTGAAAAAATAAACAAAAATAAAGATCAGACAGATTCAAGGAAATGGATTCCTGATTCCCACAAGGTCTAATAAACACAAAACTACATACAGAGCCTCCAGCCTAGGAACTGCTTTACCCCTCGAGTGATGGAGAGTGGGAGGTTGTTTCCAGAAGGACCATTAGTTTCAGCTTGCTCAGTTATCCTGCTTCTCCAAACTGTCAGAGACAAGGCATTGAAATGGAGAGAACCTTAGTGTGACCCAGTGCAGCTTATCCTTTGTTCTGGATTCTCTTGTTACTCCAGCTGCTTTTTTTGTGTATTAGCTATTCTGTGGAGGTCTCCTGTGGTTCTGGGATGTGTGACAGTGATGTGCCTGGCCCCTCCTCAGTGCACTGCTAACAATCTCCTCAGCCCAGAGAGCTGCAATACTGTGTGCTTCCTAATCCACAGCAACACTGTTACAGGCACAGCAGTGATGCTGAATTAAGATTTGTCAAACTGAGAACGAGAGTTTGGGTTTCAATCAATAGCAGCCTTTTTATTTTTCTTAATTGGTGTGTGTTGAACAAGGAGCATTGGGGCTCATGGTGGCAGAACATGTCAGGAAGGTGGAGCTGGAGCAGGGGGGAGCAACAAGAGCAGCCAAAGAGAAAGATGTGAGAGGAACAGAAGTGGGGCTAGGATTTTACTGTTGGGTTAAGGTGAACTGATCAGAAGTCATGCAAAGAGTCATGTCCTGCTTCTTAATCTTCAGTAGCCTTGTGCCTGCACTCAGGGTAATTCTGGGCCAGTGGGAAATTTGTGGGGAAGTGGCCACAGCCAGACCACCATACAGAGCTGCAAGATGCAGTCAGACTGGCTTATACTGCCTATGAAATCCTGTATCATGCTTCAAGTTTTCCACAAAAAGTCTAACTCTGTCCTTTGTGTATGTCTGCATGTGACCTACATCTACACTACTAAGCATCAGCTTCTTCTGAGAACTTGTTCTTCCTCAAAAATTTAGAGCAATTGGAAAAGGAAATTAAGAGACAAATGCATGTATAAGGATGCTCTTTCCTCTCTCAGGTTAATTCACCATCTTACCATCTTGTCCTTTAGTTAAGTAGTACTTCTGTGGTAGGATGATTCTCTAGAGGATGAACTGGTTTGAACTTCTCTTTTATTTTGAATGCATAATGAGGTTTTCAGTGGTCCAGGGAAAGTGAGTGATGATAGCTTTGTCCTGGGGGGATGAACTCAGAGCACTTGACTTGCAGCTGATATAGTTGCCTTCACTGCTGGACTCCTAAATACTCTGAGAAAAAAACACATGCCTCCCTGGGCTGCCTCTTCTTTCCTCCCTTAGCTAAAACTAAAAAGCCTTGTGGAAAAGTGCCAGTAAGCATGATTTCTCCAAGGAGCAGGGCACTGCTTCTGGACAGACTTACAGTCAAATCTGTGGTTTGTCTATTTGTTGTGCAATTTGAGCACTAGTGAACAGTGAGGCTTGCATGCTTTGGGTAGCAGTGTTCCTGTCCTTGAACAGGCAGGGGTCACCAGTACTGAGGCCATGCTACTGAGGACACAGCTGTGCTGGGCAGGGCACATCTCCAGGATGGAGGATCACCACCTCCCTGAGATTGTGCTCTGTGGTGA
Source organism: Florisuga fusca (assembly GCA_038090715.1). NCBI lineage: Eukaryota > Metazoa > Chordata > Aves > Apodiformes > Trochilidae > Florisuga > Florisuga fusca. The sequence continues at coordinate 5,856,625 of JAAWXA010000041.1, read as the reverse complement.
ACTTGCCACCGGCTGCCGCAACAGAGGAGCCCCAAAGAGGAGATACAGGGACTCCCTGAAACAATCCCTCAGCTTTGGCCATGTTGTGTCCACTCTGGCCTTCAGTCAGGAGACAAGGAGACACACCATCCATAACGCTGCTGCCTCCTTTGAGAGCACAGTAGAATCAGTCTGGAGGAGAAAAGGCAGAGCAGAAAGAGCCGTGCCTTGGCTGTCCCCTCACAGGAGACTTTCTGCTGTGCCTTTTGCAGCCACACTGCCTGTCCCGCATTGGCCTTACCAGCCACCAGCACACTTGCAGCAAGCGTGGGGAAAGACCTGAAATCTTTGTTTGTGAAGCCAAGCCAGGATGATGACACAAGGCTGGACACAGTTGCAGCAACTCTGGATGCCTCACCTACAGGTGGATGCACCGCATAGGATTTTCCCACTTACTGGGAAGGGTTTACCAAATCCTCGCTGCAACCAGGGCTCCCCAGCAACTGTGGATCTGGGTAGTGGTAATGTATGTGTTGATGTATAATAGATGTTAGATGTTTAATTTGAAATTAAGAAATTAACATTAGGCTTGAAACTCCCCACCAGTGTTCATGTGAACTCACACCAGGGGTTAACAACGTATTGGTCCCACATCACAGGATGCCAGCCAAGTGCCTCCTACCACAATCAAGGGCAAAACTGAGTTGGCCTTTGTGTTGGCCACCAAGAGTAACTTATAGCTCTGCTGCTGGCTGCAACCCAGTAGGCACTGAGTGGTGGGGACACATGCCATTCCAGACCTTGATGTGAGTGGATGGCTTCCTCTGTTATAAGAGGGCCATCCAGGAAGGGAGAACAGGCCTAAGTAACTGGCATGAATGATGAGTAAAACCTAGTGCTGCTTCAGCAAAAGCTTTGGGTACGCTTAGTCGTAAAAAGAGTTAATGAAAAATCAGCAGTTTTAACTGCTTTTTAGCTAATGATGTAGATAGTGTTAGGCTTGCAACTTTATAAAATAGAGATGCAATAGATTTTTTGTTATTAGGTCATGTTGTTAAGATTTTGATGGAATGTGTTGTATGGATTTGAGTGACAGTTCCAGGTCTATCCACCAAGGTATCCAGGAACGGGTGGACACCACCAAGAAAGTCACAAAAGAGGGCAGATTCTTTGTCCTGAACCATCTGCTGGATGGATGGGGCATTACAGGATGGCTAAGAAGTGTGTTGCAAATGGGTCTTCTAATCTTGCGTGTTTTCCTGGCTGCCCTGATGATGGTGCCATGTGTATTCTCCTGTTGGCAAAGGGCCCTGCAACGGACTATAAATATGGTTTTATTGTAGAAAAACAAAAAGGGGGAGATGTAGAAGATAGTGTTTTAAATTTTAAAGACTTTGGCCTAGAGGTACTAGCGCTTCACCCAGAAGCAAAAGCAGAAGAATGTAGAGTACAGACATAACAAGACCTTGGTAAAAGAATAGAGTAGCACATGTTTTGCTTTTTAGGAAAGATTGCATTAACTAGTTAAAAGAGGCTCTGCTTCACATGAACAATTAATCATAACCTATCAGCTTGCAACAAGTATACATGATCAGCTCATAATAACCAATTATAAAGTAACACAAACTATGCCTGTACTCTTGAATAAGATAATCACAAGCATAAAAGTAGAGGTGTTTCGTGAATAAAGTACTGATGCTCAAAAAGAACCCCTGGGTGTCAGTCATTCCATGCTGCAGCAGTTTAGGTTGGATATTAGGAAGAAATTCGTTACTGAGAGGGTGATCAGGCATTGGAATGGGCTGCCCAGGGGGGTGGTGAATTCTCTGTCCCTGGAGGTTTTTAAGAAGAGTCTGAATGTGGCACTCAGTGCCATGGTCTGGGAACCACAGTGGAAGTGGATCAGGGGTTGGACTTGATGATCTCAGAGGTCCTTTCCAGCCTGGCTGATTCTATGATTCTATGATAAGTTTGCTTAAAGTCCATCCCCTTTTATTTCTCCAGCCATTGCCCTCTTTCTTTTATGTCTTGGGCATTAACATCCCAGAGCTGGACAGGGTAGATTTAGGTCTTCAGACTGAGACCAACACCTCTGGGTTGTATTTGCCCTGTGTTTGCTTGCAGACAGAGTTCCTTATGTGAGTGCAGCACAACATACAAAAGTGTTAGCCTGAATTCCTCCTTGTGTGTTTTGCATGAAGTAGAGTGTGAAAGCACAGATAGAAAGCATTCAGCAGTGAGTGGGAAAACAGATCAGGTATATTTACTTGGCATATGCTTTTGGGAATATAAATAGTCCTGCATTTAGAGGGAGGAGAGATTCAACATGGAAAATATGCTAATACTATTGGGAAACGCCAAGCATTCAAGATGATAAAGAGCAATTATGCAGATGGTTCAGTGAGCCTCATTTCTCAGCTGCACTTGTATTTTCCCCTGCAGCACAGCTCTACACCAGCAAGCCTGTGTCAAGATCCTGTCTCTAGATTTTCTTTTTTTCTCTGTGTTTCAATTAACAATCTGATGTGCTGTCAGGGACAGGGACAGTGTAGTGACTAAAGACTGTTTTGATGTGTAATCCATCTCTTTGATAGATGAGGAGGAGGCAGGCAGTTTCTCCAGCATGTGGACAGAGCAGCTAATTCTCCGGATGATCCAGCTCTCAAGGGAGATGATAGGGAAAGAGATCTGTGGGGATGAACTAAAGGACTGGTTTCCAGAGACCAAATTAAAGTAGCATGATTCATACCCATAAGAGGCCAAGCTGTTACCTGTAGCAATGCTAAGGACTGCACTGGAAGTTCACCAGCAATAGATGTAGTCTAGCATGGGTTTATTTCAACAGCACTGATCAAGTAAAAATTCCAAAATGAGCTATTTTGTTAGAAAAGCACAAGGACCTGCCCAGCAGTAGGTTCTATCAGTCTGTCAGTCACCCTCCTGGGAGATTCAGAGAATTTCAAGAGTTGATAGAAAATTAGTTTTACTAAAGAGTCTTGCTCCTCTTTCTGAAACAAATCTCTTTTCAAAATATTGAAACACTGTTCCTCTGGCCTGTCTCCAAGGATTTGTGATTTCAAGCCATTTACACAAGCTAAAAGGGGAAGGTGAGGTACATGGAGAAACAGATAATGAGTCCAAATAGATAAAGAACATGTGTGTGGTGACAGCCACAATAAACTGATCAACTATCAGAGAAGGCTTCAGGTTCCCTGAAGTTAATCACACTGGTGATGAATTCACGCTGGTGAATCATTGGTGGTGAATTGCACAAGGAATAATTAGAAAATCTGAGGTTTTCTGCAAATTTCTGAACTGGGCAACAGCACTGAAGAACCAAAGCATTCCAGAATGTCAAGTTCTGGGACTGCAGTTTGGATCCCTACATAATCCAAGCAGCCAAACCCAGAAAGTGCCAATACAGCAGAGAATACAGACCCAGAAATGAAAAATGCTGGCATGATAATCCTAGAGTCCTTAGTCCTTTGGTAAGAAATTTTCCAAAAATTGCTTCTGCAGTGCCAGAGAGCCCAGGGCAGCCAGCATCCAGCAGTCATCTCAGGGGAGATAAGAATACAGTACATTCAGTCACTTACTTAATGTTCTAAATAAGCTGTTCACCATAAATAACTCTTCAGGAGAGTGGACTTCAACATCTAAGGTATCTAAGAACCATCCTGTTAAAAGAAACCAGCATTCTTCTGTCTCCCTTCTCTCCCCCAAAATGCTGAACTGCTACCCAGTAATCACCAGCAATGCCCCCTGGGAGTCCTGATGCCACCTTTCCTACTGTTATACTTTTCTTATCTTTTGTGGTCATGCTGAGACTTGCAGTGTAGAATGTTTAGGAAATATTCAAACCTTTCAGTAGGGTGACAAATAGGAGGATATTTCTTTTTCTATGGGACTGGAGCTGCTCCCAAAGAGAAACATGGTTATGGGCCAGGACCAAAAGATGGAACCAAGACAGCATGCAGACATATGTCTGGGTAAGTATCAGAGATGGACAGAAGTATCCGTAGAAAAGTGAACACTTGGAGTAACCAGATGGAGAAAGGATGAAAAGAAAATTCTGTGCTACATGTGTTGGAGCCCTATTACTTACTCTAGAGCTGTGTTTGACCCTTGTACTAGAAGCATTTACCTGATCTCAGCTGGACTTTCCTTTCTATGCTTGTCCTTATACACACAGAGTAGGTGCTGTATGTAAGTAACAGGCATAAGAGCTGCTGCATTTGGGAATCCTGTTAAAACCTTCAATAAGGTGTGTGTGAACTTGTACAAGTCTGGATTGACCCACACTAACTGTTTACTGTGGCTACCATGGTCCCATCTTCCCACCAAACACTCAGAACATAGCTAAGCAATCAGAGCCTATTGCTTTGTGCCCATCTTTTCCTTACCTATTTCTCCTTGCGTGATATCAGCATTTTCTGCCTGTTCAAGGACAGTGACAGTCATGCAGTCAGTCCAGTGGATGTTTAGGAATGTACAGAGGCAGCACTGATGGAAGTGTTCAAGGAGTGGCAGATGGTGGTGGTCTGAATTTATATGATTCAGACCCATATAAAAGAGGAGACAGTAGAATGGCTCTGCAGAGACTGATCTTTGTACTTTTCTTCAGGTGTTTATTGCTCCAGACTCTTTTATGAAGCCTTCCAAATGCTCTGTATGCTTTTGCTAATCTGTTGTCTATCTCTTTGTTGATCTTGGAATCCAAGTAATTAAGGCATCCCAGAGAGCTGAACTGCTGGACTGACTTAAGCTCTGATTTGCCTATGGTGATATAGGGATGATGGAAGTCGTTCTGTGGTGCAGGTTCCTGAAGAAACAACCGTAGGTCAGAACACGGCTTACCCCAGTCAGCTGTAGTGCACACAGGACATGCTGACACTGAGCAAGGCCAAGAAGGAAATCAAACAATGGCTATGCTGTCAAGCAAGACATCTATGACACATTTTAATCTAGGAACTTAAATACTTTGCTAAGGGGGTGTTGTTCTCATAAGCTATTTTCTTCCTCTTCCCCCTATCTTCAATGGTTTCCAATGGGAAGCCAATTTTGGTTTGTAGCCCCTCATGCTATCATGTGTTTTGTGCCATTAGAATAGCCAGCATGGTGCTACTTAAAGCATTCTTGCTTGTAGCCAAGAAGCTCCAGAAGGGAAGAATGGGAGTTGCCAGGCTCCAGAGGAGGTCACAGCTGTCTCTCCTCAATACAGGGCTGGCAGAGTCTCATATCATCTTGGAGAGGAAGCAGGCTATTTCAGCTTCCTGCTGCTTATGATGTTTGCAGAAGGGAGAAACAATCTTTGCCACAACTTACAGGAGTGTCAAGCCATCCAGGGGGGTATCCTGTGGGGAAGTACTTTCAGGCTGGCCAGAGGCTTGCCCTTTGCCTGAGACTGCCATTCAATTTGTTTCCAGCACTCCCTGCATGGATAAGGAGAGCCAGAAACAAACAGATTTGCTTCTCCTTTCCACTTCTAGCACTTCAGTTTCACTGGTGAAAGTGAGTTAATTCTGACTTACAGCAGTGACAGCAAGAGAAGAAAAGAACCAGAACTCCAGCTGTTGGAAACCACAATACTCACATGGAGACAGAGGTCCTGTTTATTATCATCTCTCCATGCTGACTATTGATATTCACTCCAGGCAGTCTGGTGGCCAGGTTCCTCAAAGTCTCTGCCCTTGCTGAATTACAGCATCAGATGTGCAGAATTAAGCACTGGACTTTCCCATGGCCATTTAAGTCATCCAGTGTGATAGAAACACTGCTACTTCCCTCTACATCTGCACTGTCCTCAGGGAAGAAAAATGGGTATAATTTTCTCCAACACATCATTGTTTACAGTGTAGCAAAAGCCACTGGTTTTTAGCTGCAGTCAAATGAGATCAGAAATTAAACCAGACCACCAAGGTATAGGATCCATTTTATTACCCATCCCTTCACTGATTATCAGTTGTGAAAAGCTATAACTGAGTTTGTTTTCCATTCCTCTTTACAGTTATTCTGCAAGAATGGCTAGAAACATATCATCAGGATCTGGAATCCATTGGGCTATGGAGAGTGGAAGGGACCCTAGAGTAATGAGTATGGTCTTAAATCTCATAAACAGAATCACTTTTTTATAGCCTTATGATAATGGAACTGTGCCTTACATCCAGTATAGTGTAGCAGACATTTCCAAATCGATTCATTGTGTTATTTCTATTTGCAAAGCAACTGACCACAGAAATCCAATCCAGGGAAAACTAATGCAGTGTTAATTTTATATGTGCTCCTCACTAAGCCTAATTCAAGTGTGCCTTTTTCTGTGTGTGTACATTCTTCCCAGTGTGTGATTCCAGGTAAGACAGTTGAAAGAGTTGTTGCTACGTAGAGCAGGATCTGGCCTTGCCCCTAGACATTGACTGGGTTGCTTCTATTGAATTCTCTTGCAGCAGTCACGCATCAGCATTCCTGCTCCTTCTTCCCCTCTCAAGAGTCTGGCTCTGGGAAGAGGATGGTTAGCAGAGTTCATAAGAGTAGGACAGTATTTATATGCAGTACTGAATACAGAGGTAGAAAAAGGGTCCCTGATATTGCAAAGGCAAAATGCTGCTGGATGGCTTGAACTGATCTTTTGGGGCTGACAGCAAAGCTGGAGAGGAACTGTTTACAAGGGTCTGTAGTGATAGGATGAGAGGCAATAGTCTTAAAATAAAGCAGAATAGATTTAGACTGGATATTAGGAAGAGTTTCTTTGCTATCAGGGTGGTGAAACACTGGAACAGGTTGCCCAGAGACTCGTATATGATTTAAGAGCATCCCACCTCTCTCTGTTGCTAGGAACACTCATAAATTCTCTGCTGATAAAAGTCAGGCTAGTATGCTGCATCTGGATGGGCTGGCAGGTTGTGCAGACAGGTTTAAGGCTGCGATAACAGTTATCTGCCCTGAGAGTATCCTCCCATTTTTTGGAAGGGTGAACTATAATCCTAAAGGTGATTGAAATGTCAGTAGAGCACATTCACAGGTAAGCTGCATAAGTCAATAAATTACTGACTCATGCTTTGTTTATTTATCTTACACTCTGCAGAAAGTACAATTATCTCTGAATTAATAATGTGCTGCTTGGAAACAACATGTATGTCTGGCTAATGTACCTCTACATGTCAGTGTGATATAAGTACTTCAGAGTGCTATGCACTAACCTCTCCAGCATGGGGACAGCAGGTGACTGGGGCTTGGAGGGCAGAGACAGGCTTCCCCATCACAGGTTGGGCAACGCAGACAGTGGGACACAGTCACAGACAGTGAGATGGAACAAGAACTGGCTACACAGTAGAGCCCAAAGAGTGGTGATCAGTGGTGCAGAGTCCAGCTGGAGACCTGTGACTAATGGAGTCCCCCAAGGATCAGTGCTGGGTCCAGTCCTGTTCAACATCTTTATCAATGACCTCGATGATAGGACAGAGTGTTTTCTTAGAAAGTTTTTGTGCAAAACTGAGCGGTTTGCCTGATTCACCTGAATGCTGTGCAACCATTCAGCAAGATTTGGACAGACTGGAGAGCTGGGCCAAGAGTGGCCTAACGAGGTTCCACAAGAACAGTCTCCCCAGAGAGACTGTGTAGTCTCCTCTGGAGATTTTCATCAGCCTTCTGGATGCATTTCTTAGTGACATGCCCTGGTTTTGGTCCTGCTCTGGCAGGGGGGTTGCACTTGATCTTTGGAGGTCCCTTCCAACCTCTGACATTCTGTGATTCTGTGACTTCTGCTCAAGATCTGTCCCATAATGCTCTAGGAATCTACATACCTCCCAGCCGTCTGTAACAGTAGTCAATTTTTTTTTCCTTCACAAAATAGATGTTTTATGTTAGTTTCTCCCAAATGCATAGCTCATAAGTAACTCTGCCATGCTGTATAACCATTCTAAATGGAATTTACACATGATGATGTATTTTGGGGAATATGTTTAGTCAGGGATTTTTTACTATGCTGTCTTTACATGTCATCATAGTAATAGCTGTTAAACTACATTTGTTTCATCTCAGCAAAAATACTAGAATAATAGAAGAAATATCAGAATATTCTGGTTTTTTGTTCTACCTCTTGGAAGGTTTGGGTTTTGATTTTTGAAACATTGTCATCTGGTGTCATCTGGCTTAGTGAGATCTCTGACCACTGAGTCACACTGGATCTCAGGGTAGTTTTAGTGTGAATATTCATCCTTGATTACTACATGAACTGCAGTCTGCTTAACATAAATTGAAGTTATCTTCAAATCCACTTGCATATATTTTGCCTTCTGTTTCTTTCAGTTCTTCCACTCTTGCACATTTTTTAATGTGCCCTTGAACAAAATGTGTCACCTGGATGGGCTTTTCATGCCATTGGGGAGGTTAAGGCATGTTAGATTAAGTATATATTTAGAGACTTACGGAACCATAAGAATGCTCTGAGTGCACTTGCTGATTTACTTTGGTTCCTGACATGGAGGAGAAATCACCAGATACGTTTTTCTTTCAGGAGGACTCCAAAATTCTGCAACAATTTTTTTCCCTGACTCAAGATGAGACCAACTATTACATCTTGGTCTCAGGAACCTATGCTGTTGTTCCTGTTACAAGAGGACCAAGAATTTGAATTTCTCTTGTGAGTTTTTATAAAGAATCGTGACTGCAATGAGTAAGATGATAAGTACTCTTTATAGGCCCCAAACTTACAGTGTGCCCTGACATATTCCATGAAAATCCGTTTTTAAAGAAAGACTGAGAGGTTGTTTTTCTTAACAGCTGTTATGTTACAGCAACTGGGTGCCAGAAGGATCACGTCCCAGTCTGCTCAGAGCAGGACTTAGAAAAGCAAAGAGTAGAGGGAACAGCCTTGATCCTTTTACTCAGCCATCTTGTAGGCAGGCTGTTAGGGTTCCCTGTGGGTATGAGAGGGGCCTTGAAGATCAGTTTAGTGGAAAAATATTACCTTAGTTCATGCAAAAGCAACTATTATAATTTTCATACAAGTATCTGAGTGTGCTAGATGTAAAGAGCAAGGCCCAGCATTCAGCCTTACCAAATGAATTTCAAGCATCAGATAAGCAGTTGGCTTCCTTCAGTAAGCTTTATAGTGAAGGTGATTGCAGCTCTTACCTCATAGCCTGGTATCTTAAAGAGATTGCTTTCTAGGCTTTGGCCCCTGGAAAAAATAGCCCAGAACGAACTAAAACAACTCCTTAGTTATGGAAAATAAATACAAGAAGACTGGAAAACAAATACAAGAAGACTGTGCTCTGGGCTGAACTGCTTTCGGCATGATGAGTCATGCACAAGAAGGCTCAGCTTTTCAAAGGAGATCTTTCCAGGAGAGCCTGTGATGCTTGTCCTACTTTCTGAGCTAGGCCAAGTGTGGGGATCAACTTCCTGTGAGCATTCACCTATATAGTAGTCCAGATGCTCTAAAGTAGCACCTGGCTTTTCTAATTTCTTTACCAAAAGCAAACCTCAAGTACAGAATGTTGATACTAAGTGTGTGTCAGAAGGAATGGTGATCCTAGCTCAAGTTCAGGTGGTCTTCAGATGTCTAAAAGATGTTGCTTTTTAATAGCCCAGATGCTGTTTTTGTTCCTGGCTGTTAAACTAGAAAACAGAAAGCAGGTGAAAGAGAAAGCATGTGTCTGAAGGCAGGGCAACCTTGTGTTCTGTGTGGTGAGGTTAATCCTGTCATGCTCAGAGTGAGATGAGTTATCCTTTTTCTGGTGCTGGTGCCAGCAGGGCCAGCTCAGGGAAGCCAGTGTCCTTAGAGTAGCCAGAGACTCAGACCTGCCCATGTCTACTTGCACAGACTTGGTGCAACGGGCTTGAGGTGTGGGTGTTGAACATATCTTGTTGGGCTGTGACCTGGATGAACTCCTTTTTGAGGCTGCCTTATGCCACATCTGCAAAAGGCCTGTTCTCTGCTTGTTTGACTCTTTTCTAGGAAGTCTCACATCCGCCCAGATCAGTGCTGTGGATGGTAAGAGTATGTGAAATTGATGTAGATACTGGTGCTGGTCAGTGGCTCCCAGGGACCTGACCATTTGGTAGCCACCTCTACTGACTACTCTGCTGCCTACCTTACCAGTTACCACTCTGCACTTCTCTCCTTTCACCACTAGTACCCGTCCCGGAGTTCTACTTTGGCATCCTGCAACCTTGCTGGGACAGCAGGTGTCCAGCCAGGGTTAAAGCTCTGGAGAGATGGGAGTGACAACAAAGCCCTTCTTCTTTACGTGTGTCAATTTCAGAGACTGATTTTTGAAGGAAACAAAACTTACAGAGTCCCTCTGTTGGCCTGTCGGTTTGCCCTTTTCACATCACCACCTTTAACACTTAGACCAACAAAATATAGCAGGCCAGGGGCCAGGGGGCAGAGAGAGCATGTCAAAGATATTAAAATCTTGCAATGTCTGTAAAATGCGTGTGTATCTAAGGAGGAGGGAGGGGGAAGCTTTGATGAAAAACTCACAGTTTGAGTTCAACCTCTTTTAAAAGGATCTCACACCTGAGAGTGGGGTCATACATGCCTTGCCGTGGGAATGGCTGCATTTAAATGCTGGCACCCTATAAAGAATGGGAGTACATAGAGGTGAGGCCCAAAGAAAATTTATTCTTATTTTCATTAGTATATCTTCACAGATGTAAGGGAAAGTACACTACTGGATGCAAATCTAGTTCAACCCACATTTCAAATTGTGTTGCCCAGCTCTTGATGGACTTTCTTGCTGTGAGCTGTGCAAATTGCCAGAGCTGGTCCAGTACATGCTGCTCTCTCACTAGTTGCTTGCAAAATTCTGCTGCTGAGAGGCTACTATTTATAGCAGTGCAAATTCAGTTCAGGTCTTTGAAGCTAAAGGTGTAAAAATGCTTCAAGAAAACAGAAATTGGAGTCTTTGCATTGTGAAAACTTTCCAGACTGTAATTAAACCCCATTAGAGGGGCAGTGTAAATGGCAGCTTATTATCTCTTTCCACTGGCAAGCTGTCAGGGTATTTGGCTGTTGTTGTTAGCTAAGATTTTGACTTTGACAAATTGTGGTACCCACATTTCTTACCCTTGTTCAGCTATTTGGGCTTCACTGATGTGAATTATCACATATCAAGGTGAAGGCATTAGAGCTTAGGTTTAGATTTTTGATGAGACTTTATGATATTAAGGATATTTCCCCTTACTATCTGGTACATCTCCTCACTGGAGGGTTGAAAAAAATCACTTTTAATCATTGAATTGCAATTACTTAGGTACAGTTAAGCCTGCTTGGGACTGACAAGTTAAAAGAGAAAAGAAAAATCAACCTGCTTTATGTTCTTGGTCCACATGTATCTTCCCATGCTCTAAGCCAGCGGTTTTAATAGAGGTCCATCAATAAGAATCAGGCTTTGTATCTCTGTACTCAGGTACTTGCTGAACTGTATCCTTGATGTGTTCAGTTGCCTTCATCAAGCCCTGAGCTGTTCCTTCCTGGCCACACTGAGTGGTAACATCCAAACTATGGTTCTTGCTTCATTGCAGTAGCTCTTTCATGCTCCCTGTCCAGTTTACTTTCAGGGTTTACTTTTACTCTACTGCAGCCAGTACAGTACATTCCCTGCATTTCTCTAGAAAGTGCTGTTTAGATCTGAAGACTTCCTGCTTCCTATTGTTTTACTTATGTGTGAACTTTGTCTTTGATCCAAGATGTAGCAAGACACAACCAGAACAGCTTCTATAAGTCCGTCTTCCTAAGATATGCTAAGCAGGTATCCAATCTAAAACAACTTGCCGAAAAACAAATAGAAAAGGAATGTGGACTTGCAAAAAGAAAACCTGATACAAATCTAGAAACTTTTTTTTTTGGAAATGTAACCCCCATCCTCAAGTGGATATCCTGGAAACAATATTGACTGACCTGCCAAAACCCCCAGAAAAAAGGGATATTCAGCCTTGTTATTATTAATTATTATTAATTTGTATTAATTTTTTGGCTTTAGTTTATTTATTCACTGAAAGAAATTAGAAAGCCTTGGGTATTTCCCCCTCTAATCAGCATAATTTTCCATTTGCTTTTGCAGCATTTGCAAACCAGACATAAGTCAGCATTTGAATAATTGATTCCTACTCTTTCAGAGCCAAATGCTGCATATTCACAGGAGATGCTTTTAGTTGTTTAATAAACCACTAAAAGAAATCTTTGACTTAGTCAAGAGGGGAAAAAAATCACTGCCAAAAGTCTTTGCACAATAGAACTCTGACAGTTAATATCAATGCCTGATGGTGAAAATGAACATGGCAAATGTCCTGGGGGAGTCTGGGGAAGGAGGCAGGCAGGTTCACAGAGGGGCTGAGCTACTCAAAGGGAAAAAGGCAGCAGTCTCTGTAGTCCCAGCCCACTCATCCAGCTGCTGGCTGTGCCAGTCCATTGGCAGCTCCCCAGATAGGAGCTGATGAAAGTAAGCAAGTGTTCCCATCACTGTTGGAAATATCCCCCAGTGAAGGGGAGTGCCTGGAACTTACCTGCTTACTCTTGGAGGGAATGCCCAAGAGTTTGGAGAACTTTGTTATTCTCCCATGGGGGTGCTGCTTCTCCTCCTTTGATATAAACAGAGATCCTTCTTGAGTTCTGCAGTGTGTGAGTAGAGAATTTGGGGGCAGAAGTGACAGAGCAAAAAACTTCATGCTCACAGACCTCTCTTTGCATTTTGTTCTTCATTAGGGCTCAGCCATTGATGCCTTGCAGCTACAACAACTCCTTAATAAAGTGATCATGAAAGGTAAATCTTTTACAATGCAGCTAATGTCTCTGATGCTTCCTATTCTCAGTCTAGTGTAAATTAGAGCATTTAGTGGTGTCTTGATGGTGTTCAAAAAAATCTTCATTGTGGCTTACTGCACTGTTGGATCTTGAAGAACGAAAAGTGCCTCCACCAGGGTTCATTTGGAATGATTTGGTTATATTTTTTTTAAATCAAAGTGATGTTCACATGATGAAGGTGATGCAACCCAGACCAGCAGCTAACAGACTTTAAGGCATGGCCATCGGCAAATCTGTGCATCTGTTCCACAGCCAAATTTCACCTTCCTCTCTTATTTCTGCTCTTGGGATCTACGCTGTCCCATTGCTTTCCTTCTCCTGGGTAACCCTGCATCCCCCATCAGACCCCTGTCCTGCTCCATGTCCCATCAGTAGCAGCAGAAGCTCTGTCACTAGCTGGGCTGCACAAGTGAGCGCCCTGGGGATCTGAGTGTCCCACTTTCCTCACTGTCACCAAATTTTTCCCATCTCAGCCCTGACCTACATCACTGCTCTGCAGAGGCCTCAAGATGCCTTTAAGCATTTCCTAGCCTTTTTAACTTGCACATCTTGAAAATAGCATGCAATAGGGGCACAGCTGGATGGTGTGAACTGAGTCATCCACAAAGCTCAAAGAGACTTGCTAATTATGCAAAAATGGCCTTTCCTGTCACTCATTTCCCTTATTTCAAGAGGGAAGAGTTTCCATCAGGGAAGGTAGTTGGGCAGTGACTGTGCAGGTAACTGTAAGCTCAAACAGGGTACCTGTCTTTGGGAAAAGGAGCAGTGCAGTTGTCTGAGGCTTGTCAGACTTCCTCAGTGGACCACAGCCTGGCATGTAGCCTTTGCAGCTGATTGAGACCCTGATCCAAACCTGGATTAGTTTTTTGTTATGGGAGCCTTCAGACTGGTGTCCTCATTCCTTCTTAATGGTGATCTGGTACCTCTTTAATCCCCCTTAGGCTTGCTGATTCCTTCTATTTTGTCAGTCCTTGCAGACCAGTCTGGGTTCAGCTTTGATTCGTGCAGGGGCATTCTAGCTCTGATGGATGTATCCTTTCAGCAGAATAGACTTGCCTGATGCTGCCCATCCTTGTCTTGAGTTATGGCTGAGCTGAGCAGTAAGAACCTGCAAGTAAATGTGTCCCAGAGTCTATGCAGGACTTTGCCATGCGTGCTCTGGCTTTGGTGTGTCTGCTCAAACCTGAGAGTCAACCCTCTGCTACGAGCTAATTCTTTAGTTTCAGCTATGCAGGGTCCAGGGTTTTGATAAGCTTCACACTTGGATGCAGGGCCCCAGACAGAGCTCATGGTGAAGATACAGCACAGAACTCAGTCCTAGCTCAGCTCTTCCATCATGGGTGCAGTTATGGCCTGTGCTGGCAGCTTGAGCAGCTGGCTACCACCACTAGCAAAGCTGTTGTTAGGGGGAGAAGCTCTGGCATCACCAAGTCACAAGCACATGCCTGGCAGACTATTCCTGCTTTCTGGTGTACCTTCTCTGTTTAGATGGATCACACAGTCTTTTTACTGTTAAAAGGACAACACTGGAAATACATTGCTGGCTGTTGTAGAACAAGAGGGGTCCTTGATGAAAACATGAATTCTCCCCTATGTGTTTTCTCCCATTTGCGTGTTCACCGTCTCTTTCCATCCATGCTTTGAAATAAATGAGATGTATTTCAAGCTTTTGCAAACATCCAGGGAATGAATAAAAAGGACCAGAAGTTCCTGTCTTTCCAGCTTTCTATTTATATCCAGAGAAAGAGACTTTTCCTGTTTTCCTCCTTAGTTAAGTGGGTCCTGTGAATGCATGGCATGTAGAAAGAGCTGAAAAAGCTGCTGCTCTGCTTTAATTACAAATGGATCCATTCTCTGGGCTGTGTACAGCCCATGTACAAAGTGGCAGTGATCCTGCAAAGACAGGATCAACCTTTTCCAGTCAGGTTCCATGGCAGTGGCACTTGTCGGCTCATATTTAACTTGTGATGAGTTTTGCTTTCAGGAAGTTTTTGCCAACCCAGCTGCATTAGTTGAGGTGTTGCATGTCTGCCCAGGACTCCTACATGGTTTACAAAGGTGAGCAAGTCTGCTGCAGGTCTTTGAGCATCAGCAGGAGGTGTCTCCTGACCTCCATGGGCTCCTGCAGCTCAGAGTAGCAAAGATTTTTCTTGTCTGCAGCATATGCCTGGCTAAAAGGCTGCTACTGCCCTTTGATGGAAGGCATCAGGATCAGCTCTTCATGCTCTTCAGTGCCTGTTCCTCCAGGAGGATCCAGGCAGAGATCATATTTGTGCTGCCTTATGCACAAAGGCAAGACAATGTGCACACATGGGCTGAAGTATGAGGTTGTATTTATCCACAAGGACCTCTGTGCTCAGAAGCTAAATGTTAACTGACTCAATCTCTGCAGCTTCCCTTGTGGCACCATATAAATAGAAACCTTTTGTTGCTTGTGAGCACAGGTATGAGCAGGTGTACAATGTGTAAAAAAAAAAAAAAAGGCCAATTTAAGAGAGCAGAAAAGCTCTTGGCTCGCTCATCACAAAGTAAACTTGAAGATAAATCTTACATACTTCTTTATATGGAGGCAGCACTGGAAATGAAGACAGCCAGGTTTCACTCACATTAACTGTTCAGTTCTCAACTGAATGCACAGCTCAGCTCAAATGGACAACTCTCACTGCAAGAATTTGGGAGCCTCTGGTGAAGACTCAGTAAGTACATAGTATGCAGGGACTGCTCTCTCTCTCTGCCAGTACTGAACTCTTGGGCTTTTCATTGGTGGGGTGCAGATGCTCTGTAATATCAGAGCAATGGGAGAAAAAACCATGGCAGATATTGCTTGTGTAGTGGGTAAGATTTCCATCCTCTCATGAAAGCCTGGGAGCTCTGGAAGCAGTAGTGTGTAAAGTGTTCTAAACAAGCATCCGAGGCTTTTCTAGAGCAGTGAATATTGAGGAAAAAGTGGGAAAAGGCGTGAAAAGGCAGGAAGACCAATTAGGCTAGAATTTGAAGGAAATCTCTGTTTGCATGCCACCACTGGCAATTTTTTAAAAAAGCTTTTGAAGCTGAAATGTGTTCTTGAACAGAGTAATATGAAAAATGTCACTTCCTCATCACTGTACTTTGTAGTAAATAAGATTTTTACAGGAGGATTTTGACAGGTCTCAAATGGGAATAAAAGGCAGTCCACCTTTATGATGATGTGAATGCAGCTGTGAAAATAAAATTTCTCCTATTAAATAAGTCATTACTCATTTTTTCAAAGTAGCCAGAGATCTGACCGAAACCAAAAGCAGCAGCTGCTTTGCAAAGCCTATTTAACTAGAGTTAATGAGTCACAAAGGGGGCACTTATGTCTGCCCAGAGGAGGTGACTTCAGTACTGATGTTTGTTTGTTGATACTGCCAGACACAAATCCAGCCCTGGAGATACAGCCTTGTTGAAGGAATGGGCCAATATGGGGATTTCCTTGTTCTATGCCTTTCCTCAGGGCAGTGTAGTGTGGATGTGCTTCCTATTCCTATGCATTCCCAGCAGCCTTGCACTTTTGCCTAGAGCCAGGCAGGTTTCAAAACATTAATTATCTTACCATGTCTTTTGTATCCAGGCTGGGAAACAGGCTCCTGGAGAACTATGTAATTATAGGATAGACAGACTTAAATTCATGTCAACATTTTATTACTGTTTATAATATCACTTTTCTAGGAGGAAAAGTATTTCAAAATAAATTAAAATAACACAAAATACTGTGTTTTGACTTTATACAAACACTTTGGTTTGAACATCTCTTCCAGACAAACTGCAATGTAAGTGCGCACATAGAATATCAATATTTTAATTAATTTAAATTTTTTAAGGGCAAAGAAAACTTTCAGTGATGTTATTTTCAAATAACTGAATAACAGCAGAATGTATATTTATATTCCCTGGAAAAAGCTTACAAGGCATACAAACAGCTTCCAGAGAAACAATTTAGGGCATACTGTGGTCACTCAGTAGGGAGGATGGAAAAGGACCAACAAAATGTTTTCCTGCAGGAAGATGTGTTTCATTAGTTCATCATTCTCCTGTCAGTCTTCAGGCAGAAGCTACTATTGAAACAAATCATTAGAGTAGATTAAAGCAGTCATATTGAGCCCTCCTGTAGCTACACTTTGCCAAATTCTAACTCTGCAGTTGAGATGCCTTCTCAGGCTGTGATCTAAAGGACAGGGCTGAAGGTATACCCAGCACAGAAATAAGATGTGGCCAGACTCTCGCGTGTACTCACCTGAGCTCAGCAGAGCATCCTAGTACAAGGCTGGCAGCACTGCTCCTCACTTGCCACAGCCATATATCTGTGTTGTGTTCTTGCTTCTTCCTCGTGAGATACAGTTTTCTTTGTTCTACACCTGGATGCATTTCAAAACTTAGCAAAAAGTGGATCACAAATTCTGATGACAGCAATGCAGGTGAGGATGAAGGTGAGGAGAAGCCTTTCTTCTCTTCTCCCTGGGTCCAAAGTGGGACCACTGAGTATGTTAGCAGGAGAGTGGAGCTAGAGATGATGCGTGATGTATGTCGCTAGGGATTTTGCCTCCAGCACCAGCAGTGGTGAGCATGGCTGGATGTGGACAAAGGGCATCTGGGAAGTATATACCTGGACCCAGGCAAGCAGCCTCGCTAGTGTGAGCACAGCTCAGTGGTCACCAACAATGTCAAAAGCAGAGTAATTCTTTACTGACTCCAGCTTGTAATTGCTGGAAACATTGCTCACAGTGACTTTGAGGCAGTGACTAAAAAAAATAAATAAATAAAAAAAATAAAATAAATCTATGCCTTCATTTCTTACTGTGCCATCTGTTAATTCTGAGCTGCAAAACATCTTGGTTCAAGAAAGAAGCAAGAGACAAATGCCTGCTGCTGCTGTTTGTCTTAAAAGCACAACTTGAAGGATAGCAAGCCAAATGGAGATGCATCAAACCTTTTATCAGCTAGTCTGAAACAGAAATCCTGCTTCGGTCCATAGCAATATGCCTGAGTGCTACACTTTATCAGTCTGGAGACTGTCATTTGACAATATTGTGTTTAAAAAGATTCTTCTTTTTTTAAAAAAAACACAAACAAGCACAAACCTTTACAATCTGGCTGGTTCCTGTTTACACTCTGTCATTGGTTCATTGGCTCATAGTTCATTAAATCCTTGTCACACCAAGAGTCAGTTTAATGGGGTAGTTGTCAGGAAAACCATATTCCTAGAGCCCACCATCCCTTCCACTCACAATCATGCAGGTGCCATCCTTTCCCAGAAATTGCTCTGGCTGCAGCTGCTGCAATAATTTATCATGGAAAGCAACATATGGAAAATGTTCGTAGGTCTGAACTGTAATAAGAGAAAAAAGCTGCTCCAAATCCCTTTAACTGTCCTGTGCAGGACACTTAGTCACTCCAACACAGCCTGTGACATATGTCTGAAGATGTAGGGTAGCAGTAATTAAATGCACCTTTTCTCCTCCTTTTCCAGTGGCTGACTCTTGTCATGTGCACCTAAAGAGATGGCAGAACTCACTGTGACTGGTGAGAGATCTGACAGTATCCACATACTGTGAAGAAAGGAGTGGGTTCCTTACATTGACAAGAGTAGGGGCCCTACAGAAAGCTGCCCCTGAGGTTATGGTGGTTTTGAGAGAGAGATAAAAGCTGCAAATGGAGCAATGCTGCAAATAGAATTAGGTGATGGGCTATTTGTTCTGGGGAATTGCTGATGGCCTTGTCAGTCAGATCACCAACAGCTCATTTAGTGACTTGTCCCTCTCTCTCCATTCCCACCCGAAGTGATATGTTTTCAGTAGGTCAACGAGAGAACTTGCCTTTTATGCCTTCTGAGGGCAGTCACCTCTGCATATCTTACAAAGCCAAGCAGAGGGTGCTTCATTTGATGCTTGCTCCCGCCATGTCAGGCCTCCATGTCAGGCCTGGAAAGGGAATTTTTTTTTTTTTCCTCTGAAGTTTATCTGCACTACCCAATTTTGCTGCTTGGTTCTAGTGACGAACTCTGTCTTTTCCTACGAAACTTGTCCTTTTTATGCATCCATAATCTGTGTCAGTCATCATGCTTCTGGTAGCCCAATGGCATGCTGCTGTTCCCTGTTGCAATGGGAAAGTGTTAGTGCTCAGCCAAGACAGGTGCCACTGAGGAGAAAACAGGAAGGAAACCAAATCCTTAGGGAAAAGCTACACTGGAGAACCAGCAGCCTTCTGCCATTGTGTTGTCTTTGACCCCAGGAACTCCCAGAGCACATTTGTGCAAAGTCATATGTTCAAAAACTGAGTGGAAAAGACCACAGGACCTTCACTGAAATACAAGGACTGCATCCAGATGAACTTTCCGGTAGACAGGAATTGCAATAATAAATAATGCATGAACCACATCTCTGGTATTGCAGATCACGTTTCTGAAGGCTGTTGACCTTGAATGCCAGTTTTGATGACACATTGAAAGAGAAATGTGCAATCAGAGTGTAAATTACACTCCTCCAGGGAGAAAGCAGGAACAGCTCTGTGTCTTTCTTCCTTGGCTCCAGGACCAATATTTGTGTCTGACTGCTTTTCTGTCTTAGCTACTAATTACATCCCC
The DNA here is from genome assembly GCA_038090715.1 of Florisuga fusca. Lineage (NCBI taxonomy): Eukaryota > Metazoa > Chordata > Aves > Apodiformes > Trochilidae > Florisuga > Florisuga fusca. The sequence goes on along the minus strand of JAAWXA010000041.1, from coordinate 5,837,237 downwards.
TGTGTCCATCTGCAACAGGAGCCTGGCTACCCCACTCAAAACTGTGATGAGTTCACCCTTCTAAGATCAGTTTACATATGGTTATTTGTTTGAAAGCCTGTCCTTTGCTTATGGAGGGTTTTGGACAGTGTACCTTCCTTTGGGACAGCAAAGCTGTATTTTGAAGTGTTGCTCTGTAGAAATGTTATTGAAAAGCACAGCACCCACTCTTTACACCACGGAGTAGCACTAGGTAAATGTGAGACTAGAAGGACCTCAGTTTGGCAGAAGAATTTTCTTAAATTATTGCTTGCCAATGATATTGTCTATTTAGTCTTCCCTTTTGCTTTCATGAGTCATGCATTAACTGATCATAACTTTTGGAAATATATAATTAATCATAATTTTCACTTGCTTATTTTGAATGAAATTCTGCATGTAGGGTGTTCATAAGCAGTTCACTTGAGAAATTAAACAGCACATAGCTGGACAGTCATAGCATGGGCCCCTCAGATGACTGAAGCCCTTTAAACTAGAAACTAACAAACGATGAACAATATGGGAAAACACAATTGGCATTTGTTCAAAATATTCTGTTGGAAAAAATACTCTCATTTGTGATTTCTAAAGACCAACTTCCAACTGTCACCATTTTGAATGAGTTTCTATCTCTGTTTTAGGTGTCTTTTCATCTCCTCGGTATTACACAGCCCAAGAACCTTCCGTAGGGCTCTTGAAAAACCAAACACTGTGAAGGAGTGATGCCAGGTTGCTTATGAAAATTTGCTTACAATTAATGGTACTCAGATGTCTGCATGGGGAGTCCCTTTCAGGTAAACTGGAGTTGCTTTGAAGAGACAAGAGGCAATAAAAGATCCATGGGTCTGGCAAGCTGGAAGTGCCAGCTATGATAGAACCATAGAATCATAGAATCTGCTGGGTTGGAAGGGACCTCAGAGATTATCAAGTCCAATCCTTGACCCACCGCTGCAATTACTAGACTATGGCACTGAGTGCCACATCCAGTCTCTTTTTTAAATATCTCCAGGGACAGAGAATCCACTACTTCCCGGGGCAGCCCATTCCAATGTCTGATCACCCTCTCCATAAAGAAATTCTTTCTAATATCTAACCTAAGCTTCCCCTGGCTCAGCTTAAGACCATGCCCTCTTGTCTTGCTGATAGTTGCCTGGGAAAAGAGACCGACCCCCCCCTGGCTACACCCTCCTTTCAGGGAGTTGTAGAGAGTGATGAGGTCTCCCCTGAGCCTCCTCTTCTCCAGGCTGAACAGCCCCAGCTACCTCAGCCTCTCCTCATAGGATCTGTGCTCGAGTCCCTTCACCAGCCTAGTTGCCCTCCTTTGGACCTGCTCCAGCACCTCAGTCTCCTTCCTGAACTGAGGGGCCCAGAACTGGACACAGTACTCGAGGTGTGGCCTCACCAGCGCTGAGTACAGGGGAAGAATCCCTTCCCTGGACCTGCTGGCCACGCTGTTCCTGGTATAGGCCAGGATGCCATTGGCCTTCTTGGCCACCTGGGCACACTGCTGGCTCATGTTCAGCTTCCTGTCAATCCAAACCCTCAGGTCCCTCTCCCTCTGGCAATCTCTCCTCTCCAGCCACTCTGTGCCCAGCCTGTAGCGCTGCATGGGGTTGTTGTGGCCAAAGTGCAGGACCCGGCACTTGGCCTTGTTGAACCTCATCCTGTTGGAATCAGCCCAACTCTCCAGTCTGTCCAGGTCCCTCTGCAGAGCCCTCCTGCCTACCAGCTGATCCACACTCCCCCCCAGCTTGGTGTCATCTGCAAATTTGCTGATGATGGACTCAATCCCCTCATCTAAATCATCAATAAAGATATTAAACAGAACTGGGCCCAACACTGATCTCTGGGGGACACCACTAGTGACTGGCTGCCAACTGGATGCAGCACCGTTCAGCACCACTCTCTGGGCCCGGCCCTCCAGCCAGTTCCTAACCCAGCACAGAGTGCCCCTGTCCAAGCTGTGGGCTGACAGCTTTTTCAGGAGAATGCTGTGGGAGACGGTGTCAAAGGTCTTGCTGAAGTCCAGGTAGACTCCATCCACAGCCTTCCCCTCATCCACCAGACGGGTCACTCGGTCATAAAAGGAGATCAGGTTGGTCAGACAGGACCTGCCCTTCCTAAACCCGTGCTGGCTGGGTCTGATCCCTTGCCCATCCTGCAGGTGCTGTGTGATTACACTGAGGATGATCTGTTCCATAACCCTGCCAGGCACTGAGTTCAGGCTGACGGGTCTGTAGTTTCCTGGGTCCTCCTTCCGGCCCTTTTTGTGGATTGGCGTGACATTCGCCAACTTCCAATCATCTGGGATGTCCCCAGTGAGCCAGGACTGTTGGTAGATGATAGAGATAGGCTTGGCGAGCTCTTCTGCCAGCTCTCTCATCACCCTTGGGTGGATCCCATCTGGTCCCATAGACTTGTGGGGATCCAAGCAGCTCAGTAGGTCACTGACTGTGTCCTTCAGGATTACAGGGGGGCTGTTTAGATTCTTGTCACCTTCTATAAGCTCCAGAAGCCAGCTGTCCTCAGGATAACCTGTCTTACTGTTGAAAAATGAGGTAAAGAAGGTGTTAAATACCTCAGCCTTTTCTTCATCTTTGACAGCTATATTCCCACCCATGTCCAGTAAAGAATGGATGTTTTCCTTGCCCCTTCTTTTGCTGTTGATGTATCTGCAGAAGGACTTCTTTTTATCCTTCACGGAGGTGTCGAGATTCAGTTCAAGTTGTGCCTTTGTCTCTCTAATTTTCTTTCTATATGACCTAACTATATTCCTAAATTCCTCCTGAGTAGTTAGCCCTTTTTTCCATAGTTGCTAGGCCCTTTTCTTAACCCTACTTTCTTTCAAAATCTCCCTGTTCAGCCGGACTGGTCGTCTTCCCCACTGGCTCGCCATTCAGCACACTGGGACAGCCTGCTCCTGTGCTTTCAAAATTTGCTCCCTGAAGTACATCCATCCCTCCTGGACCCCTTTGTTTTCAAGGGCTGTTTCCCAGGGTATACTCTGAACTAGTCTTCTGAACAGGCCAAAATCTGCCCTCCGGAAGTCCAACCTAGAGGTTTTATTGACGACCCTCCTTGTATCCCTGAGTATTGAAAACTCTATTATTTCATGATCGCTGAGTCTCAGACATCCACTGACCACTACATCTCCCACCAGCCCCTCTCAGTTTGTGAAAAGAAGGTCAAGCGGGGCTCCATCCCTGGTGGGCTCATTTACCAGTTGGAGCAGGAAATTATCCTCTCTACACTCTAAGAATCTCCTAGACTGCCTCCTCTCTGCTGTGTCGAGTTCCCAGTAGATGTCTGGCAGGTTATCTCTCATCTCTCTGGCAGGAGATCTCTCATCTTCAGTTGAGAGCTCTCCTAGTCCTCCTGGTTCTCCTAGGTAATGCACAGCTCAGTGAACTTCATTGCAAATAAGAATAGAATCAATCTTTTTGTGTGCAAGGACTGTCAATTGCTTGGGTAAAAAACAATTAAGACACAGTTCTTTTAGAGCTACTTCTTAATTTGCTTGTGTGCAATTTTCAAAGGCCAGGAAAAGGTAGAAGAAATTAATTATAGTTCATAAACTACATCAGGAGCTTTGTGGGCTTCTTCCTAACTTTTTATTGTTTTAAAAAACCGTTAAAAATTAAAGTCATGTGCATATGTGAGATTGTCAATAGTAAGGATTAATTTTTATTTGTTGTGGAAATGAAGTGGCATGTTAGAGACACAGAATAGATTATTCAGTGGTTTATTCTGGTTTCCAGCATTTATATCTGGACTGTCAGGGAGGACACAAGTTTATCTGAACTTTATTCTCTTTCTATTTCCTGATACAGAAAGAATATATTGGAAAAATAAGAAGGAAAAAAGAAAAAAAAAAAAAAAGAAGGGGGCTTCTTCAGAATTCCTGCTAAATGACCACAAACTTTCTGTAGCCCACACACAAACTCCACTTTCATACTTTTATCATGATGATAGAATCAAATCTAGTGATCTATTCAGCTCAACTGTTGAGAAAAAGTTCTGAAGACTCTATTTGTGAAAATGCCAAAAAGAAGGCTGGAAATGTTGATGGATTAAAATGATTCAGGGTAGGCATGGCAATGAAATTCACACTGTGCATCAGCCAGACTTCCCACACACATTTTCACTGAGGTGTCCAGATACTAACAGAAGACTTTACTTATTTGGCAGCGATGTTACACACTGGGGCACCAACTATATCACAAAGTAAAGGGACCACTGTGTTTATTATCTTGAGGTCACTCTGTGATGGCATCTTGTTCTGCAGCTTGGAGAGTATATTAGTTCAATAAAAGTTAGGGGGAAGGGAAATCAGTTAAATTAGACTGTTCCAATATTTTTCAGTCACATTTAAACAAGCTTATTCCTTGTCCAAAGTGTATCTTGCACATCCCACTAGAAATCATTAATCGTTAATCATTAATTAAACTCTCTGAAAGTGCTGGTAAAGAGATAAGATAAATTAAAAAGGTGGCAAAGGAATAATAAATATGCTTTGCTAAAAGGGTATTTCAGTAGATTAATTTCTGAGAAGTATGCTTGCATAGTTTAGTCTGAACATGCAAAAAGGATAAGCAGAAATCTTGGGAGTAATTCTGTATGATGTCCACATGCTTAAACTGGCTCAGACCTGCTGGGAACAAGGTATTTGTAGCTACACAGAAGTGACCTATGGTAAAATTTTGTAATTCAGGTCAAGCCAAGAGGTTTAAATGCATTCTCATTATGTGAAAGTCCCATATGAGGTATGTGCACTATGATCACAAAGTCAACATGGCTTTACCAAGGGGAAGTCATGTCTGACCAACCTGAGAGCCTTCTATGAGGATGTAACCAGGTGGATGGAGGATGGCAGAGCAGCAGACAGAGTTTATCTTGATGTCAGCAAGGCATTGACACCATCTCCCACAGCATCCTTGGAGCTAAAATGAAGACGTGTGGCCTGGATGATTGGGCAGTGAGGTGGATCAGGAGCTGGTTGAAGGATAGAAGCCAGAGAGTTAGAGTCAATGGGATGGAGTCCAGTTGGAAGTCTGTTTCTTGTGGAGCCCCTCAAGGGTCAGTACTGGGACCAGTACTATTCAATATGTTTATTGATGACCTGAATGAGGGAATAGAGTGTACTATCAGCAAGTTTGCTGATGACACAAAACTGTGTGGAGTGGCTGACACCCCAGAAAGCTGTGCTGCCATTCAGAGGGACCTGGACAGGCTGGAGAGTTGGGCAGGGAGAAATTTAATGTATTACAACAAGGGCAAGTGTGAAGCATTGCATCTGGGAAAGAGCAACCCCAGGTACCAGTATGGGTTGGGGACTGAGCTGTTGGAGAGCAGCACAGAGGAAAGGGACCTGGGGGTGCTGGTGGATGGAAGGATGGCCATGAGCCAACAACGTGCCCTTGTGGCCAAGAAGGCCAATGGCATCATGGGGTGCATTAGAAGGGTGGCTAGTAGGTCAAGAGAGGTTCTCCTCCCCCTCTACTTTGCCCTGGTGAGGCCACATCTGGAATATTGTGTCCAGTTCTGGGCCCCTCAGTTCCAGAAGGACCGGGAACTGCTTGAGAGAGTCCAGCAGAGAGCCACAGAGATGATGAAGGGAGTGGAACATCTCCCTTATGAGGAAAGGCTGAGGGAGCTGGGGCTCTTCAGCTTGGAGAAGAGGAGACTAAGGGGTGACCTCATTTATGTTTATAAATATGTAAGGGGTGAGTGCCAGGAGGATGGAGTCAAGCTTTTCTCAGGGGTGACTAATATTAGGACAGTGGGCAATGGTTATAAACTGTAGCATAGGTTCTTCCATATAAATATTAGGAAGAATTTTTTCACTGTGAGTGTGACAGAGCACTAGAGCAGGCTGCCCAGGGAGGTTGTGGAGTCTCCTTTCCTGGAGACAGTCAAAGCCCACCTGGATGCATTCCTGTGTGACCTGCTGTAGGTGACTCTGCTCTGGCAGGGGGGGGTGGACCGAATGATCTTTTGAGGTCCCTTCCAACCCCTAATTTTCTATGATTCTATGATATATAAAACCACCAAGCTATTATCAATGCATTATGATCAGACTTAAAAATCTTGATTTGTAGACAAAGTATTTATTTTCTTTTTCTTACAAGACATAGTAGCCTTTCTGTGGAAGGCAGTTCTACTTGTGGTGAGACAGATTCTTGTCTCTAATAACTTAGTCTGGCAACAAACTAAAATGTGTCTTTAGTAGGAAGCTACCAGCAGGCACAAAACATGCCAGATGAGTTACATCACTTGTAGTGGTAAGTCAAGGGGCTGTGTTTTAAAATAATAAGGGTAGATTCAGACTGATCTAAGGAAGAAATTTTTTACAATGAAACTGGGGAAACACTGGGACGGGTTGCACAGAAGCCTCATCCCTGGAAACATTCAGGGTCAGGCTGAGCAACCTGATCTAGTTGAAAATGCCTCAGCTTACCTGCAGTGGAGCTGGACTATAAGACTTTTAAAGGCCTCTTCCAACCCAAACCATTCTATGATTCTGTAAAATTGTCCTCTCACAGACAGATAGTGGGGATGCTTTCTTATGCAAGAGTTGTATGTCCATGTGCAGAGCACTTGCACCTGACAGCAGCTGCAGTCACTGCTGGACGAAGCCCAGCTTTGCAGCCCTTCACTGAGCTGTGTGCAGCCTATCCACACCAGCAGCCTCAGGGTCAAATCTACATCCCCTTTGGGTTTGAGGACTGGTTCCTGTGTGCTGTTCCCGCACTGGGTCAGAAAGTAGTAACTCACTGCTGCCAAGCAAGGCTGGAGCTGGAACATGTTGCTTTTGCCTATTGATTCCTTACCTGAATTAACTTATCCTCTGGTTCCTGGCAACTCTTCTTGCACCCACTCCCACCCTGTGACATCTACATCTTTTCAGCCCCGGGGAGTGCGATTGCCACTCAGATGGAGAGGTTACCAACCTTTCCAGAGCAGGAGCCCTCCTCCAAGCTGGCAGTGATGCCTCGGATGCCTACCCCCGGCTGTGTGCCCGCTGTGCCTGGTGGGCTCACTCTGTCACTGGGATCGATTTTTGGTGCACAGCACTGACATCTAGAGGCTCCCCGAGCTGAGGAACTCGTCTCTCACAGCTCACACACCACTAACATCATTTTCCTGGCAAAAACCTGCTTCTCATGAAGCCTTCTGGGGAGACAAATCACACCCTAAAGGTGAATTACTGCAAGACTTAAATCCAAGCTCTTTTCCCAGACCACCATAGGAAGGATCTTTCTTGTTGCACCTCAAATAAATTTTATTTTACTTCTGGGATCCTGAAAATTTGGGAGAGTCACCTAACATTCCTTTCCCAAGAGACACACTGGTCCATGTGAAGCTGGTGCTGATTACATATTACATACTACATACAACTTTCCATTTGATGAAATATGATTTCCTTGCTTTAGATGCTGTACCTTAGAGTCAAAGCATCCATCAAATGCAAAATGTATAAGAGCATGGGACAGAGGAATCTGATTTATATTAAAAATTGTAGTAAAATTGCACTTTGAGGTCTTTTTACTCATCTCCTCCCTGAGACTGTCAGAGTGCATTGATGTGGGGCACTACTCATATCTTAGCAGCAACCGCTAAGCAAACAACTTTGTCTATATCAAAGTTCCAAATTATGGGAGACAACAGCCAGATGCTTTTTGTGAAGCTGCTGAATGGTTCATTAAACTATGTGGTATCTACACTGAGCCATTGCAGCTGTGCCCTTCATGCTGCCAGTGGATTGGCACATATTCCCACTGACCTACATGAGATGGATTAATGAGTAACACATTAAAAAAATCATTTCTCTGATGAACAGCCTGCTGCTACTGAGATGGCAATTTTATGTGAGATGTTAAGCAAGAGCCTTTAGATTTTTCCATAATAATGTACTTCTAATATGGCAGTTACATGAAATAATTGGCATTAGGCTTTTAGACAAATATTCTTGGCTTTCAAGTCACTGTCTGTGAAATTATTCTGTTGCTCAGGTGGGAAAACTGAGGTATGGAAGAGTTATTTCCTTCTTTAGCCCACACCTCCCTCCACCCCAGAAAGTAAACAGCAGAACAAACAAGATTAAAAAAAAAAAAAAAAGAAGGCGGGAGGATTTTCAAAACTCTTTTTTTCTTTTGATTGAAACAATGGGAGAGCCTTTAAAAAGGCATGAGTCTCAAGTGTACTCGGTGGCATCGAGTCAGCAGTAAAAATTTCTGAGTCAGGAACTCTTTGCTTCTCTTTTTGACAAGATACACTAATCCAGGGATGTGCCATGTGATGTTAATACAGGAGTTCAGACAGATGAAGCATGATGTTCTCCTCTGGCATTTGGATCTGCAGTGGCAATGTCTGGATAAGTGATGGTTATGGTGGAATCCATTCTGGGGTGAGATCCATCCTGCTGGACACATTGGAGATGAATTTGTTTTGTGGTATGGAGGGCTGTAGAATTCATCACAGTGTCCTCTTCCCAAGCTGTTATAGCACTGCTCGATGGCTGGCTTTTATGGATGTTTATCAATGTTTACCATGTAAACAAATGTTTACCAACTACTTTTTGTAATATACTTAGACTTAATTATTTGGAAGACATGTGAGTTCCGAATTGTCTTCCAGGAAAAAAACAAACCAAACCAAATAAACCCCAACAAAACCAAAGATTTGGCAAATTTGAGATTCCTGGCCCAAAGTATTTGAACAAATTTGTCAGATACACGTATCGGATAAGCACTTCTGAGAAACCACTCCTGTGAGCTCTCTGTACCATTGATATTGAGGTAGCCCTTGAGATTTATCTCATCTTAATTTGTCATTTAATGTGCGGGTTCTAATTATTTAATTATCAGGGAACGGATTTTAATAACAGTATATTAATAACTTTTAAAGTTTTTTTTTCTCCTGTTCTCAGCCCTGAAAAACTGAAAACTTGGAAACTTCACCCCAGAAGTTGATTTAAACAGAGGTGGTTTGCCGTCCCGCAGTTTCGGCCGTGACCTGCAGATGGCAGGACCGAACTGCAGATTCCTTTTCCAGTCCAGCACTCATTTGCTCTACAAACCTCCAAACTAAGCGCGAAATTTCCATCAAGAAAGCGAGGTACGTGCAGTAACTTGAAGATGAAGCAAGGGATACAACGCCAGCACACAGGTGGGTTTGGAGATGTTGAAGTGCTTTTTCAGAATCTTAGCAGAGGGAGGAGACAAAAGAAGGATCAGACCAGCCTGGTGACTTCCACCATCCCACACGTCTCTGCCTCTTTGATACCTTCTCAAAACCTATTTTCCTTTTGGGAAAGAAACAGTTCTTTTTCCATTTTAATTAGGCTTAACTGGCAATGTGGGAACAGCTCTAATTCATAGCCTGGCAGCACCAGATTTACTGCTGCTTAAATACCAGTCAGTGCTCTGCTGTCAGCAATAGAGGAGGAATAGAAGGATCTCAGCACCATGCTCTGGGGAGGAGTGCTGATGCTCTGGTGTTTATAACTAGATAATATGAAATGATCAGCAATTGCTCAGGTCCACCGGCTTCTTGGAATCAGCCAACAACCTTCTGTGTTCTTTCTTTGGACTTTATATTTGAAGGGTTTTTTGCTGACTGATCTGGTTTGACAAGGGAGCTCTGTTTTTCTGCCTGAAGACAAATTCCCAGTGCTAAGGTTACCAGATCTGATGTCCCTTCCAGGGGTAAAGAATGCAGAGATGACACCTGATCACCATGTGTCTACCAAACCATTCTAGTGGCAGGGCATGGATCAACATCTGAAACTCCTGGAGGAGTATCTTGCTCTATGTGATTCTGTGATGAAGACCCAGCTGGCCAGAGGCAAAGTGGTTAATAAACAGTTAATAAAAAAAACCACACAAAACTGGTTAAAAAAAAAAGTGGTTAAAAACCAGTTAAAAAAGTGCTAAATAAACACAAAGAAATGTCTCAGCTTGAGCAAAGAATGAAGATCTGAGAGATGCAAAAGTGATCCCAGCCTCTGAATCCTTTGTTGGTTTATCCATGCCACTGTGGGAGGTAAATGAGATGCAATAAAAATGCTGCTATGCCCAGTGGCAAGAGGCTCATTACAAGGGAAATGGAGCATGTGCTAATGTGAGATCATTCGAAAGATCTTCTGGAGCCGATTTTGTTTGTTTGGGGGTTTTTTTCCTGTGGCTTTTTGGGGGGGGGTGTTTGTTTTAGGTTTTGGGTTTTTTTGTTGGTTTGGGTTTTTTGTTTTGTTTCGTTTTCCTGGCCAATGAAACAGACAATTAGGTTGAAAACAACTATGGTTTGCTAGTTAATTAGCATGTGAAAATTGTTGGCAGTACATGTTTCTGATTACTTATACTTGGTATAGTTATGCTGGCAGCATAGATTACTCATCATATCTTGTAGCTAAATGATAAAAAGTCACCACAGTTACTGGCCAGCCAGAAAGAAGAGCAGGTGTGGTCTCTGTGTATGCCATGCCTTGGTTTCCTGCTGTGACAAACAGTGGGGGAGAAAGAAGAGACAAACCTGAATGCTCGCCTTGGCTTTCCACACTGGGAAAGGGTCAGCCCAGCTCAGTGCAGCATCCATCCAAAGACTGAGCCATGCAGGCAAGGGTGCCAGGATTCTTCCTTTAGCAGCATAAACTGGGCTGTCTCCAGATCTTCAGTAATCTGCATATCCAGTACCTGAATTCCACTGAGTTTTCTCAAATCCTGGGTGTAAGTTTTTGTTGAGGTGTCAGAGCCTAATTTCACTTGTTGAACTACTTTTCCATACTTGCATTTTCCTGAGGCTAGAGCTGTTATCAACCTCTTCCCAAACCTCACAAAATCATGCGGGAATCCTTTTATGGCCTCATAGGCAGGGCAGAGGCCCTACCTGCTCCTGCCAAAGGCTCTGATCCCAAGTAATAATGTGGAGATGCCATGTGCCTTGTGTTGTCTTTTCTGCTTCAAAACAAGCTCGTCAAACTTCTTGCTCCACTACCTCCCTCCCAGGGTGAAGTTAACCAGAAGGAAAGAGCCAGAACGAGGCCAAGGGGTAGCTGTGGCCAGTCCTGTCCTCATAGAACAGCCACCATGGCATTGGTGGGACCCAGGTGCTTGTTTCACCTCTAGGCAAGGCTGCAGACATATTTCTTCATCACATTCAGCACGAAGGTATTGGATGTGTGAGATCCGAAAGTGACTTGGGAATCCCTGTCCCTGGATCTGCCACTGCATCCTTCGGCTTATTACCCACACCTGGAGCCCAGGGATGCTCTGCTGCTCTAGCCAGGTTGGTGGGTGTCCTGCTCCCAGCTCAGCAGCACTGCAGGCAGGGAAGACAGCTCAGGAGAGATCCCCAGGGTTGCTTTTTCCTGGGAAGACTTTTGTCTATTCCTTTAACTATCCCAAAGAAATTTTGCACAACAGTAAATGAGCCTTGACCATGTAGTTTCTCTTGTATTAAGATGATGTTTAGCAAAAATAACTGCAAGGCTCTGCCAGTCTCCCACTCTGTGCCTCCCACAGTGATTTTTTTTCTACCCTGGAGAGATCTGGGCTTGCTCTTCCTCTCTATCTGCAGCCCCATCGCTCCAAATCCAAACACATCAGAAAGCTTGGTAAGAGCTTTCTTGATAGAAAAATATCCTACAGGGAAAGGTCTTTGGCTAGGTGGTGGCATATATATTTGGCTTCACAGTTCTTTTTTGGATTTTTTCTTGTTTGTTTCTGGTTTTTTTTTTTTATACTAAAAAACCAACACAGGGCCTAGACAAGAGATGACAAGGACATTTCAGAAATATTTTGATAAGAAGCCTGCCAACACCTAAGTATGGTGTCAAAAACTTTGGGTTTTGAGGAAAAAAAAATCTCAGAAAAAGACAATCCAACATTCCCGGTTCTTTGGATTTTTTAAGTATTTCCTAAAATTGCATTTTTAACTGCATAGGAAACCAAATTCAAAAATCATAGGCCCATAGAATAATTTTGGTTGGAAAAAACCTCTGAAATCATCAAGTCCAACTGTTAACCCATTGCTGCCAGGTCCTCCACTACACCATGTCCCTAAGCAAAGAGAAATAAACTGGATGGTGCTGTAGATTTTTTCAAACAGGGTTTCTCTAGAGTGGGAGTTTGGACATTTTCAAACTTTAATTCAGGAATAGAGTGACTGTGGATTGCTTTAATTCTCAGGGAGCTCACATTCTCATACACTGCTGAACTCTTCTAGAAGGCTGAGAGACACGGAGTACAGAGTGAGCAGCTGCTGGAATGAGTTGATTGTGAAGTCCCCTGTTTTAAAGGAGTGGGGGGATGTCAGGGATTCTCCTAGCTCACAAGCAACTAAAATGTGAAATTGTCATCATTAGTGAAACAGGATAATAAGCCTCAGTAACAACAATATGTCACTATTAAGCAGGCATTCTTTATTGCAGTGCTGGGCAGCACTGGGGATAACTCCACCAAGAGTACAGCATTGGGGCTTTTTATTTTAAAAAGAAACAAAACATGCTGCCTGCATTTCCCTCATTTCTTGGATGAGCATGACGCCAATAGCATAGAAGCGGTACCTCCTCAACAAAGCCAGTTGTGACTGATTTCCAAGAAATCAACAAAATCGGATGAAACTAAAGCAAACAGATTGTTCTGTAAACATAAAGACTGTCCTCAGTCTTTCATAAGCAAAAAAATAAAAGCAACAATTGCCTTCCCTGAAAAATAAATGATTGTCATGTACCAGCACTGCTATTTCCACTCCCAGTGGGGAGGAAGACTGCTGCTGTTCTCATATTTTTTGTAAATGGGCTGGGATGTAAAGCAATTAGGCAGAAAAGAATAAGCCATTCATCCAAACACAACAAGCCAGCAGAAGAGCAGTTGTACACAAGTGAAGCTTTATTTCCCCCTCACCATTTCAAATTCTCAGAAGATTTGTGAGATGTCATGAAGGTGGAGTGTGGGGTATGTAACCACTTCCCTACCTTGCTGGGAAAGATCCCCCCAACATCAGGTTTTGTGTCCATTAAGAAGTGTGAGAATAAGGAGTCATTTGTGCTTTTAATATACTAAAAATTAAAATAAAAGTACTAAAATTCTCCATGCTTCATAATGAGTTTTTGTACTTTTAGCCTGCAAGAAGCATCTGTCTGATATTGGTGGCTGGGTACAAACCAGTTGGTAAATTGCCGAAGGTTTTGAGTCCTGGTTTTTCAGCTGGTACAGTGCCTGTACTCTATGAGCAATATTAAGATTGAGGCCAAGCTCCTCCTTGCAGTGACACTGGGATTAGTAAAATCCACCTCACCCCAGACTGTCACCCTAAATATTGTCCAAATATTTCAAATATGTCATGGTTGCAGTGGGACCATGGTGAGAAGCAAAGAACAGGCCAAGGAGGACCCTGACCAGGACCCTCATGGTGACCTGGGGACCTAGCAGTGACCAGGGCTGGGATCCTTCTTTGCTCCCACTGCGAGGCAGGAGGAGGGAGAGACTTGCTGCATGCACTGCACTTCCAAAGTGTCCATAAGCATGGAGACACCTTCCTAGGGGATAACAAACCTGTTCTATACCACGTTGTTCCCAGCCATTTGAGGTTTTTGGTAGAAAACTTGCATTTTTCACAGAAATTCCAGATCTTTGCAACAAAAAAATATATTCTTGTTGAGAAGTCAGTCCTCAGTTAAAAAAGGCTACCCTGGGGACAGAATGCTAAGCAGCCCAATTACCCCTACTTGAACCATACAGTACAGGCCTGGGGTACCTGTGTGAGCAGAACAGAAATACCACTGCACAAATATGCCCTCAAAAAATGGCTTGACCAAATGGCACAGGACAGGATGGCAATTCATTAATATCCAGAAAGAGAAACAAAATTAAAGCAAAAAAAGGGAAAAGCTCTCCACTCAAGAGCTATTAGGAGGAGAGGTTACAGGCATGGGAAGAGAGGTAGAAGTGAGGTGTGCTCTTCAGGCACTGACAAAGAAGAGGCTTTTTCTAAACACACAGCTTCTCTTAGGCTATAGGAGATAACAATTGTTTTGTTTAGTTTTGCAACTTCACAGCACTTGACCAGAAGGCACCTAGAAAGGCTCTTGCTGCATAAAGTGTGAACACAGTGGTTTTTTTCTTAAAAAAAAAAAAAGCCAGAAAAGGTTTCTTCAGGGCAAGCCTTTTAACCACCAGGATTGAGGGCATTTCAGACATCTTGGGAACTTGCATCCAAGTAGGTTGGGAAAAACACCACTGGTTTCATGTTCTATTTTTCTAGGTTCTGTACAATTTCTTGATGAATAAATTAAAAAAATTGTTTATATTTTTTTCTTTGAGCAAATACAGTATAAAACATGTTTTTTTGTGAAAAGCTTGGGACCAAAGAGTGAAACATATCTTTTTTTTGCTGCCACCACCCATGTGGAAGAGCTGTTGGCTTTAAATAACACCTTGCTTGTTTGAGAAGCAATATACACAGCCACTCAGTTTGTCATTGGGATGATAAATACCTTCAGATCAGAAATCCTAAAAGATTTCTGCATCTCCTGAATCTGATGATAGGAAACCTGGGGTATAAATCTCACCTTGTTCTTTTAAAATTGCAGAGCTACTGGTGACATGTTGATGAACTATAACAGCAACATTCTTTATTTTTTACTTTTTGTTATTATTTAGCCAGTTATTATGATCAGCACTTCTCAGATCTTCGAGTTATTCTGAGATGCATGGATTTCCTGACTGAGCCAAGCAGCTTTTTCTCCTTTATACTGCAAAAATATACTGGCCTGCCACTTCTCTCAAACTACTAAGGGCAATGCCTGCTCTTACTCTGGTGTCAGATGGCAAAATTGACCATGACTGTGGAAAGTGTGTTGGGGTAAAGGAGCAACTCCACTTAGAGATGGAGCTCAGGGAGGAGGTCAGCAGGTTGAGGGCCCTCTGGGAAATAACTGGTGCTCAGAATCACACCCTGCCTCTCATGATAAAAGCCCTGGACAGATCCAACTCCCTGTCCTCTCTCCACCTGACTGAATATGGTGACTTGAAAGAAAGGGCAATGGCAAGAAATTACTGCCAGGTGCATCTGTCCAGCTATTACCCCACCTTCCCAGGTGCTGTTGTATAACTGGACAGTGCTGAGAATGAGAGCTCTTCCATCCCAGTGGTGTCGTGGAGGTCTAGTTGGACCACCCCCCACATCAAAACCAACTCAATAAGGAATAGTAGGTGGGTCATTGTCACAGAAAATGAGATTCTGAAGGGAGTGGAAGGCATGGTATGCAGAGCAGAGCTGCTACATACAGACATCTGATGCCTCCCTGGGGTTCAGGTTAATGATATAAAGGAGAAGCTTCCTTCCCTAGTATGGTCCTCAGATTATTCCCTTTTGATCTTTTGACAAAGTAGTGAGAAGTCCAAGGGCAGTGAAGAAAGATTTCAGGGCTTGGGATGAGTGGTAAAGGGAGCACAAGTCCTGTTCTCCTCTGTACCTCCAGTTGCAGGGAATGATGAGGGAGCAAACAGGAAAAGCTCTCAGATCAATGCCTGGATCTGAGCCTGGTGCTGCTGGCAGAACCTTGGGCTCTATGACCATGGCTTGATTTACAAGAAACTAGGTCAGCTGGCAACAGATCAGAAAAGTTTATGTCACAGGGTGGAAAAGTGTTCTTAGGACAAGAGTTATCATCAGGGTTCACTGAGAGATCTTTAAACTAGTTTCAAAGGGGGACAGGGATATGACTGGTGTTATTGGGTGTAGTAGTTTGGCACTGGTGCACACCAGGAGGCATAGCACCCCTCACGATCATACTCCCCCTCTACTCTGCCCTGGTGATGCCACATCTGAAGTGCTGGCATGGAGTTATGGTCTCCCCAGTTCAAGAGGGAAAGAGAACTGCTGGAGAGAGTACAGCAAAGGGCTACAAGGATGATTAGGGGACTAGAACACCTCTCTTATGTCTTATGAAGGCTGAGAGACTTGGGTCTTTTTAGTCTGGAGCACGGAAGACTGAGAAGAGTTCTTATCAATGCTTATAGATATTTAATGGCTGGGTGTCAGGAGGTGGGGCAGTCTTTTTTCTGTGGTTTCCAGTGACACAACAAGAGGTAATGGTCACAAACTTCTACACAGGAAATTGCATATAAAAATGAGGAGGAACTTCTTTACTGTAAGAAGTAACAGAGCACTGGAACAGCATGCCTAGAGAAGTGGTGGAGTCTGCATCTCAGGAGACATTCAAAACCTGCCTGGATGCCATCCTGTGCAACCTGCTCAAGGTGAACCTGCTCTGGCAGAAGGGTGTACTGGATGGTTTACAGAAGTCCCTTCCAAACCTAAAATTCTGTGCTTCTGTGATTCTCTGAATGATGTCTTGGATGTGTGAGCAGATGTATAATTGGATGTATAATTGGCTGAGTGCTCAGTTCTCTCATCCTACATAGCACAAAAAGATACATACACAAATCTATACACAAAAGGTCCTTATCCCCAGGTCTGTCTTTCTCTAAGCCAGGACAACTGACTGGAGTGGTATCCTCCATGTTTGACCTGTCCCTCTGTGCTACCCTGAAAATGCATGTTGTGGTCCATGAAGTTCTTGCTATTCCTTCCCTTTCCCATTCTATCTTGCAGCATGTTCCTTCTTTCTTTGGGCCATTGTCATCAGAAGTGTTTCACAATCTACACAGGCCAAACAAAGGCTAGGAAGGTGACAAGGGATAGTCCAGTAGATTTGGAAGGACTTGTTGAATAATTTTAACTTCCCAGCTATAATTCAGCATCCTCTTCTTTGATTCATTAATCTTTATTCCCAAATGATATTTCAGATCATTTAAAACACAGGCATCTAGATGACTGAAGGCTCATGATGAACATAGAAGAGAGACCAGAGACAAAGCTCTGCTTGTCACTTTGGGATCTTCTTTATTACCTTGATAGGACATGCTAATGAAGAAGCCTGAAGAGCTTTGTTTTTTCTATGAGGGCCCTGTTCTGCTTAATTTGCACACATGTTGTCTGGAGCAGTGTCTCAGGCCACCCTCCTCCTAGCACATGTGTCTTACAGGAGCTGTTTCCATGCATCCTGAAACAGAGTGGGCTGAACAGAGCTGTCCCAAAGGCCAAGCATTTTGTGACAATTGAATTGTCTTTCATTAAGGTCACTTGCTACTAAAGAGTTAATTTTCTTTCTGAGCCTGAGGGACAGATTTTTCCAAAGAAAGATGTTGAGGAGAAGACTGATGCAGAATGAGCTTCCTATGACCAACCTTACTCTGGTCCTCACTGCCAGTGAACTGAGATATGTTTAGAAGAAATGCGCTCTGAGATCCGTAGATCCCTGTGACTATCTGTCCATCATCAGAGATTGAAGCCAAAAACATCACTGTAAAGGCCTTCTGCTTCAGTAGAGAAAAATACAACCTCAAGCAAAAAGGACATGGCAGATTTTACCATTTCATATTGATTGGACTTACTGATCATAAATGTCTTTTCCAACCTATAAGATTCATAGAGAAGATTCTATGATTCAACTTGATTGTGAAGATGAATTCAGTCTTGTTGTCCTGCAGATGACTCATGAGACAGCCAACGGGTCAGGCAGCTCTGCAGACACCAAATATCAGGCTACAGCTTTACCTGTAACACTGCTTTTGAGTTCTGTGAATGTCACAGCCGTTTACAGCTACCCCACGCACAAGAATACAGTGCCTTTGACAAGACTAATGCAAAAATCAAGAGGGCTAGTATGACATAAAATCACTTCAAGGCATCTTCTCATCTACTTGAGTCTGTATTATACCAAGTAATTACAATAAATGCAAGATTAAGTACTATCAAGACTCTAAAATTGAGCTGTGTGTATTAGTTCCCCTGAGCAAGAGATTGCCTGGGATGAGTGCTCTCAGAGGAGATAATCTCTGTCTCTTCCCCTCCATTCACATACAAACTAATATTCTCATAATTCTGGTGTCACAGCACATCCACAGATGAAAAAATACCCCACCATACCAACTAGAAGTCTTACAGACACATCAAAGGAGCAGAGCCAGTGGAAGAAACAAGCACACATTTTACATCAGCCTGCATCGAGTTGCTATGAAATTAGGAAATCCACATGTGTTGCCATGACAATATCACTTTATCATCATTCATTGCACAGCTGAGATGTGATGAGAAAACAGATGAAAAACCCATTTGATGTGAGGTGGCAGCTTCCTCCTCCACTCACTGCTGATGGGAACAGGGAGGTTTGTGAGGGAGACTAAATGTATAGTATGGGAAGACAGGGAGCTGCTTGTGTGTCAGTGGTAACCCAGGCTGCTTCACAAGCTCTCACAGTAGCTGTATGATTGCTACTGCATTCTGATGCTCATGATGAGTAGCAGCAATGTAATAAGGTGAGAGTATTAAAGACCAATAACTGAGCTAACTGGAGTGCCACATAATGCCACTCCATAATGCCACATAATCCAGAAAGGATGACCAAGTTGGAGCTCATGTAGGTAACCTTAGCTTTTCATCAGTGCCCAGAACCTGCAGTGCTGAAGTCTTCAAAGACAAGAGAAGAAAGGGCTTTAACTGGAAAGGGGACATGTTTCTTAGCCAGGCCTTGATGTCAAACCCAGTGACAACCATATTGTAGCCCTTGGACAGGGATGCCAGTGAACACAAACTCTGAATGATACAGAAAACCACTCCTGCGGTGAATAACCACCTTTCCTATCTCCCTTCACACTCGCCATTTGCCAGGTAAATGGCTGCTCATCTCCAAAAACTAGAATCAGATGCCAGTGCCTCAAGAAGAACAAGCACAGGAAATTGCAGAAGTGTTAGAGAAGAAAATCTTGCCAGGGAGATATGATAGCTGGTTCTGGCCCTAAAGACAAGGGAGGGATCATGAACTGGTTTGTCATCATGACACAGCTGAGAAAGCAACTGATCTCAAGTCATCAGATAAGTTATTCTCAGCTGATATTAGAATGGCCCCACCAGATAAAAAATAATGGGGGAAATGTTCTAGATGAAGACACTGCATGAGGGGAGGACCTGAAACAATTCACTCTGGGGAGCTTGTCAAAAATAAGGTTGCAGCCCCATGTGGCAGAAGAAGGGACAGCTGATGCTGAACACTACAGGAAGTATACCTGCATGCTGGCATGCAAGTGAGAATGTCAGCCCTGCAGCTGCAGTGGTTGCAGACTGAACAGTCTAATAGTTCCTCTCTGTAGCCAGCTGGGGTCAGTTGATTGATGTCAAGGTTGACTTCTGAGCAACAGCAAACTGTTTCCTTCCCTGTTCTCAGATGAAAATCACATCTGCTCAGTGAGATGGGTCTGAATCCCATCTAAGGTCTGCAAGAATATTAACCAGACATGGACCAGCTTGCTGTGAAATCTGCCTGCGTTTCTGAAGAAACAGCCACCTGTTAGCCTGGGAATAACTCTGCAAAGTCAACAGGAATTGTTACACTAAGACTGGACAACCAGAAGGCATATTTCCTTCCCGTGAATACTCAGTATCTGCTCCATGGCTGTATTCAGTGTTGAAAAGCTGAAGTGCTGAGAGCTTAACCAGTGTATGGGATATGTCAAATCCTGGCTCATAGCTGCCCTTATCCTGGAGCAGGTACTTCAGGCTCAGTCGGACACAGGTTAAGGTTTGGTCAAAGTCTTTATTTGTCTCAGATGATGAGTGTTCCTCTTGCATTTGCTGTGCTGAATTTCTGAATGAAGATCTCCCCAACAGGCCATAAAGAGCACCCATACTATGTATTACTGGGGTTTGGCTTTATATCTCTGATGGAGATCCTCCTCCTCTCTTCCATTCTACAGTGAGTTCCAGAGGATGGTATCCCCAACTCCTCTGAAGTCTGCAGTCTGCTTTGGAGTGCAGTGGTCATGGCAAGGTTATTGCCCTTGCACCTCCACGCTAGATTAACATTTGCACAGTGGAGAAGTTATCAAGGAGTTTGTTACCTGAAGTTGCATTAAAGACAGGTCCTTTATGAAAGTGAACTGTGACCTAGATCACTTTTATTTTAAGTAATTACACAGGCAGTAAGAGGATATATGAAACGGGGGAGTCACCTATGTATTGTTACCTAACATGCTCTTTCAAACCATAGCTTTTTCTTTTTTTTTTTTTTTCTCATGGAGCTGCAGAGCAAGGCTAAAACCAAGCTGTACCTCTTGCATGCTCAAAGGTTTGTAGATCCCTTTACACAAAGAGGCTAGATGGGAGGGTACAGCTAGCCACCCCTTTCCTGCCTTCCATGGGAAGAAAGGTAACATACCACCCCAGCAGCCACAAACCATGGGTCAAGCACTCAGACAGACACCAGTGCCCACGATAGACAGTGGTGTGATTGAAGACAAGGTTTGTTCTGTATGAGTCCATACAGAATAATTCCACACAGTAAAACCAGCAAAATTTAACAGGTGCTTCAGGTCTTTATTGTTGCTCTGGAGTAAGTGGTACATGGTTAAAACATTCTAATTAATCGGTGAACTCTGAAAACTAAGGCTTTCTTTAGGTTTCTAGTACCCTGGTGTTTTCTTTCCCAGAGTGTACATATAAAATCAAGTTAGAAAAATAGGTATTGTTTCTAAACAGCAGAGATTGATGCAAAGCACAAAACTAAGACATATATTTTTATGACAGACCAGCTTCAGGCCTTGTAGCTTTGATACCAAGAGCAGAATATCTTGGTCTGACATCATGCAAAGAATGTCAGGGAAAATGACAAAAATGACAGCAACCAAATGAGCTTGCTGATACACATGGATGGTGGGATGTCAACCTTCAGTTTTGAGCAAGGAATAAAAAAAACCCTGATGCTGATGAGGAAAAATTTGATTGAGCAAATGAGAGCTATCCTTAAAGCACATCACTGATCTCAACATAAAGCACATGAGAAACGTGCTAACGAATGAGATAAGTCTCAGAGTCAATGTGTCCCACGAAAAAGGGGTGTGTGTGATTCCTGGTGTACTAGCACCTTTAACCTAGCAGCACTGAAAACATTTCACTTATTTATCCAGCATAGAATCACAGAATCATTGAGGCTGAAAGATCAAGTCCAACCATAAGCCTAACACTGCCAAGTCTACCACTAAACCATGTCCCTAAATGCCACCTCAGTGTGGTTCAAATAGGGGAACAAGGTAAGAACAAACAGTCTCCAAGAAATCCAAATATTAGAACCTTCTGAGTTTCCTGACCACTTTTTAAACAAAGAAGCTTCTATATCCACAAAGCTTTTTATTTTTATTAAAATTTTTACCCATCTCACATTATTTAAATGGGATGGAAAATGATGCACATCTGATGCACACCAGTCACAATGCCAGCACCCTTCCTTGTGAGAGGGGGATTCTTTGCTTTCCATGTGCTCCCCCCAGCATGATGGAGTCAGGCATTTTAACCTGACATTTACAGCTGACAAGAGGATTATTCTTTCTTTTGGATCTCAAAATACATTGGAGAGGAGAATGACTTACAGATTTGATAGATGTTTTACCAAACTGCACTGGGCTATGTGTTTGGCTCCAGCTGGGAGAAAACTCTTAGAAAGTGTCAACAGTGGACTGAATGTGATTTCATTTTCAGATCCCAAATCACACACAGACATAAAAGATATTATACATCTTCCACTGCTCCATGACCCAGACTCAGACTGTTGTTTCAGATACATTTGATGACACCACAATGTCCTTTGAATGACCAAGGAAGGCACAGCTGGTATTAATATCACCAACATGTATAACTTGTCCTCCAAAGTCATTCCTGAAGTCTGTGTTAAGGCTATTGTAGAACCTTACCAAACCTTACCTTATAACCTTGCAATAAGGAGTAGCTTAGCTGTGGTTACTCCTGGTGTGAAAGCACAGCTGTGGCTCAGGAGACACTACAAGAACTCTTTTGTTCTCTCCTTTCACCATAAGTGAGGTTTTTTGGTTTTCCCTTGTGACTGGTTACCTGGATGTGCAGGGAACTGCACAAAAGCAGAATATTAGGAGGAATAAAACCAGGCTATTGTAGATATAAGCTGCAACCATACTTCTAGCATCACAGATTTCTATTAAAAAAAGTCATCATCGTGCAGAAAAAACTTCCTTCCACTTATGATAATGAAACAGCAATTAGCGTTCTTCAGGTACTCAAACATAAAAATGAAAACATCATTATTAACATAACCTTAAATATAAACCTAGTTTAATTTATTTACAAGAAAAAGGGGATTTGAAAAATTAGACTAGAACAGATGGCTTCAAGTACTTTCTGCATAATAAACAATTAGTTATTCTAAGGACAGATTTAAAAAATACTTGTTCACCTTGCAAGGGACAGTTGAGGGCCAGTGATTCTTTAAAAAAACAGCCTTTGATATAAACACATTAGACAACACATTTAGTGTTGCAATTTGGAAGGAAACAGATGAGTCCACCATTATGATCCGAAGTTTGTGATCTGCAGCACAGTATAAGACAGATCTTGCATTCTGCACTTTCACATTTCAGGGCGATGCTGTTCAACATACAGGCCATCTTGACTTAGCTTAAATAAGCCTTCATGCAATAAACAACAAATATTTAGTAAGTCAGGAAGGTTTTGCAGCAATACAAAGATCAAGTGATTTAACATTTTTGAGGTTGAAAAATAGATCTAACCTGAAGTTTCTTCTAAGTGCTAGCAATGTCTGTCTTTTACTATGTGCGCATGACCATTACTTGTATTTCATACAAGGAATACACTTGTGCCTTGACAGATTTTAAGCCTTCAGATTTCCTGTATGACATGAAAATAAAGGAAAGTGTTAAAGAGGGAGCTCCCAAAGAACCCCCAGAAATCTCATAAGGTGGTTGGAAAAGGAATGATGTTATTAAGCAATCAAATGAATAGAGCAAAGGGAAGATGTAACTCAATTTCCCTGTGCTGTGGTGTCTGAACCCCATCTCTTCCCAATAAGGAGACAACTGCTGCATCAGATGCATCTCAACAGGTCTGGCTGACAGTGACAGAACAAGCAGTCTTCTGCTTATCTCCATGGACACTTGAAGTACCCCCAGGTAACAATGTAAAACCCAAAATAAATGCTTCAAAAATAGGTGTCTTGACTACTTTTAAAAAAAAAGTTATCAATTAAACAAAGCCTACAAGCATATCTTTTGAAAAACATTTGCCAGCTAGTCACACACATTTTTGTCTCTACTAGAACAAAACACCAATCAAACAACAAAAATGCAGACACCCTATCCTGCAGCAATCCATACTACAGTAGGAATGAGTTTCCCACAGCTAGCAGGGAAACCAAAAGAGTACAAGACAGTGAGAAATCAAAATGTAGTTTCAAAAGTCTATTAAACAATGGAGGAAGAGCTAGGACTGTTTTCTGTACTACAACACAAGATTCAAGGCTTAGAAATCCTTCTGAGTGATTAAACCAGAATGGTTGAGTAGATGCAGTAGTGTTTGGAAAGTTTATGTGAAAATATAATTTAAAAATAAGTTTGAATATTTGAAATAGAAAAAAGAAAAAGAACAACTTCTCCCTCAACTTCCACCTACTATCAAAACATTGTTAAACTTAACAGCTTTCCAGATCTGGTGCTTACTCTATGATAATGTGATTATACATAAATCATACATCTGTCTCTCCTAGTTGGACAGTTTGGGTTTCTACATGGAAGTTCAGAGTATGTCACCTTTATTAACATCCTTATGTTTGTTCAATAATCCAGCAATTTGTTCCTTAATTACAGAAGAAAGCAGCTGCTAGCTTCTTGCAAGAGCAATGTTGAAATTACATTCAGAGATAAAAACTACCATTTTCACATGTAGTAATAACTAACATTTTTCTTTCTCTCCACAAAATCAAGTGCAAATGTCTAACAATGGTGATAGTAAAAGACAATTCTCACGTGAAAATTTTCCCCTGTGCATGAGGTTTGCAGGACATCTCAAACCCCCCCATTTTTACAACTTTTTCTACTCCAGAACTATTTGTTTTTTATTTTAGTGTTGGGAACTTTCTGTTGCTTTTTAAAAAATCGATGACAAGCGAGTTCAATCAGTTCCAGCCCACCAAATATCTTTTGCTGTACAACAAAGATGAAGATCATGGCTGTAAAATACCATCGTAAAAAGCTGTACAGGTACAGCAGTACAAGCATACCCAGTGGGAACACTGTCCAATACAGAAGTGAGATGCACTTAACCACGAGAACCCTGAGCTCAGATTTACACGGTGGAATAGTGCCTTGCTCTGTCACACTGAAGCATTTTTCACCTTCATAGAAGTGTCGGAGTCTCTCCTCCTTCTCCTCCCAACGTTTCTGGCACCAAAGCTGCAGCTCCTCCTTAGATGTGGGAACTGTCTCTATGGAATACCTCTGGACATGGAAGTGAATCTCCTTTGGGAAGTTTCCATTCAAAAGGTGCTTCTCTGTCTGAGGAATGTTTTGGGGATATGCCACAGTTATGTCATGAATAGCATCAAGATTGTCACCTAGAAGAAAAATTTGGAGAAAAAAAGATTAATACAGATCATGCAGTGGTCAGAGCACAATTGCTTCAAGGCATGGTTGAAAAATGTCCAAACTGTGGCAGAAATCCCAAAGACTTCCCAAAGCTAGCTATGCAGAGTATGTTTTATCTGTTAGCATCTCTGAAGGCTGAAAGATCAAACTTTTCCCAGTCATTATTTGTTCTGAATGTGAGCAAAAATCTTTGGGAACAAAATTATATACAGTACAAACTAATGTAGAATTGTGACAGTGAGGATAAAGTCAGATTTAAAGGAGTGAAAATGAACATCTGATCTTGGATAAATAACACATTATGTGAGTCTGATCTTCAGTTATTCAAACCTGTGCTACAAGCTGAAATTGCTTTTAACTGATGAAATACAATTTTTATTCCTGTGAACACCAAAAAAGATGCAGTTTGATCCGAAGCAATAAATAACAGCATACACAAGCCTGATCACTGCAGACTGAGAAAACACAAGTGACACATCACCTATCAGCTGATATGAGTTAAATATCAGCAGGTCATTACATCCAGGGGATCTCACAAAAGATGAGAACTGTCTCTATAGTTCAGCCAGCTTTGCAGAACACAGAAATTGTGGATGCCCCTTCCCTGGAAACATTCAAGGCCAGGTTGGATGAGGCTTTGAGCAACCTTGTCTTGTGGAAGGTGGCCCTGCTCTTGGCAGTGTGCTTGGAACTAGATGATCCTTAAGATCACCTTCCAGCCCAAACTGTTCCGTGATTCTATGATACCCAGAACTGTAAGGAGGTGAGCTGCTGCTTGCTGCATTCCACCTCTGGCAAAGAAAGTGCAGCATAAATGGTGCAGAAGCCCAACTTTATTAAAAAACTAACTGGGCAAAGTGAATCTAGTTAACCATGTAAAAAGCAACTGCAGATTAGAAATTCAAGGAGATAATGATTAAAAAAACCCCCTCTATTCTTGGGTATCAGAATTGCCAAACTGGGGTTTGCTAGTGCATCTCTATATGAAGAGTTTTTACATTTTGCAATTTCTAAATACCCTCTTTATCCCCTGGCCCCTCTGACCAGACATTCTTTTTAGATTTCATAAACTAAATTCTGCTAGCATAAAACTAATCTAAAAATAGGCACATGGTGTACTGGATGTTGCATAACTGTTAAGTTCTGCCAGCAGTGATTTATCCCACTGTTTTTATTTGGCTGGCTGTCTCCAGGCAAAATAGATTTGGAGACTAAAAGCTGTCTCCAGTTGCAGCAATTGAAGACTTTTGTTATCACATATGATGTAACTTCTCAAAAAGATGATCAAAACCTACTCTTTAGCTGCACTTCCCCTTTTCATTTGCTCCCCTTCCTTGTCATCTTGGCATTCCTATATAGCTCAAAAAATGACAGCGGCAGAATAGAAAACTATTTTAAAAGCCCATGTACAGAATAATGTCTCTAAAATTCTACTCCAAGTATCACAAGAGAGGGAGAAGCCCTACTCAGCCTTTGAGAGTATTTTATAACTGTGCTGTCTTAGGACGATCTCTATCCTCATCAATTTTGTGGCACTTTACTTCTTTTTTGACAGAGCTATATATGGCTCCTAGGATGTCTATCAGAGCAAAACTCAGTATTCTAGTTTTGTGTAGCTATGGGATGCCATCCTATCTAGGCAGAGAACCACTGTGTTCTGCACAGGTAAAACCCTTACCTTTGAAACCCAGCCCTTACAAAGGGAAACTACTGCCAGCATGCTGGACCTTAGCATAAAATATTTTCATTTTGAGAACAACTTGCATTTTCCTCCTCGTTCTCCAAATATTTCTGCCATCAGAAGGAACTGTCATCCTACAGGACAGACATCCCCTAGTTCCTTGCCCATCTCTTATAACTTGTCTTCCTCCCAGCCCTCCATAGCTCCCCAGGTGTTACTGGCACATAAAACCTCAAGAGGGAGGCCAAAAAATCTCATCCTTCCTGAGATCTTTGTATGAAAAAAAAGTGTTTTACGAAATGAGTTTTTGGCTACATGAGTTCCTCTACCCATCTTGCAGTCACTTGTGCCTTTGCAGTTAAACAGTCAGTCTGCCACTACATGAAAATATTCTTGAAAAATTAAGCCTTTACACCTCAGGATCACTGGCACATTGACCACAGGCGACAAATCATAATTTTGCTTAAGATACAGATTTTCTGACTCTGTGAAAGTGGGACAGGTAGAACTGGGCAGAACTCTGCATCCACACAGCTGGTCTGATCCCTTCAGCACAGATTTATTTATGCCCGTGAATTCCTGAGCAAAATAGGGAAGCCTCTACTCCTTACCCATGGATTTGTCTATCTACAGATAAATATCTATTTGGATATCTGTCTATCCCTAGACAGATACCTTCCAGCAGGGCTTCATGCCCAACTGTAGAAGGTCTACATGACATTATGGCCTCTAAAATAGTTATCCAGTTACCCAGAACAAAGTTCCTATGTCTGAGTACAGGAGGGTGGACTTTTTTTCCCTTACAAATGAGCAAAATGAGGCAAAGGGTGATTACATGAACTGCTCATTGTGTTCAACTTCAACCAGTATCTCATAATTCCCAGCTGCAAGGTACACCTGTTAAAGGATATTTTACACAAGAAGAAAATGAAATTTCAAAGGTAAATTTAGCATATATGAAAGCACAGGAACATCAGAAAAAGAGACAAGAAGAATACCAGGTTTCACATGCAAGAGTATTAGAGCCTTTCTCAACAGGACCCTTTTGTGTGATATACATACCTAAAAACTCCACACAAATGGCAGCCTGAAGGTTTAACTTCCTAGCAAGGCAAGCATGTGGAAAGGACCAGCTTCAATCAGTTTTCTACAGATGTTGAAAGAAGCATGCCCAGGTAAGTGTTACATGCAGCAAGGCTGCAGGACCCACACTGCACACTTGAACAGAAAAGGTTCTGCATATTCTCTGCTGCTTGATCAGTGGATCTTCTAATATGGACAGGGTCAATGCACCACTACCAGCCATGGTACAAGTGCATCTCAAAAGAAGACAAAAAGTTACAGCAGCAGGGGAAGGTAGGCCATTTGTGAGCAGGTAGACCATTTTGAGACAAAATTCCCTTAGGCCACATTTAATCAGGCAGTTTGGAATCCGCATCCTTGGCTAGAGCATCTTTACTGTCTCTGTTTCCCTCTAAACTTAAGCTTGTTCTCTCTGCAGTATGGAGATGCCTAACAGCACACATTTCAGATTAAAAGCAAGACACCAGTCAACCAGTAAGAGACAGTGATCCTCAATGAAGAGGATCTGCAGGGCATCTACAGATTGTAAGATACTTTTTCTACCTCAATTTAAAAAATCTGCTTAAAAAACCTACTTGGTTTTTCTTCTGTAAGAAGAAATTGCCCTAAGGGAAGGCACATCATTCTTTCTCTCTAGTGAGTCAAAAATGAAGTATTTGTTTATGGTTCAGAAAAGCTGTATGTGGACAAAACACTTTTTGCAATGCTTCTAGTGACATCTGAGAGATCTTCCTTATCCTGCATGTACCTACGTTCCACTGGGGAAGGAATGAAGGACAGAGGAAACCAAATAACGTTGACAGTTTTGCAACTGAAATCTAATTAAGCTAAGAAACCGCCATTAAGGCTAAAATATCAGGCAGGAACCCCAGCTCTTCAGGACAAAGAAACACCAGTTTAAGCAGCTTTACTTTCATGAATTTCTTTTTCAGTAGTAGAACCATATATCCTTCATGTCCTCTCCTTTATTAAAAGACCTCGGAAAACGAAAGCTTACTACAGTGCCCAGGAGTGAATATAAAGTTTATTTGTAATTGTTAGGTGGCTATAAACTGCATAACATGCAGATGATGATTAGTCCATGTGGTAGCCTCCATTTTGTTATGAATGCCTCAAAAGCACTATTCTTTTTTTCTTTTTAAACTTTCTGTGCTCCAATTGAAGATATTTATATTTCAGGTTCTGTTGATACAAGACATTAATTCAAGTGAATGTCAAAGCTGGCTGCTTTGGGCATTACACTCAGATATGGCAGAGGAAGAACTTACCAGGCCCATGACCAAAGTAACAGCACCAGAGAAAGACACATTCTTCTCAAAATTGTCTCCAAGAACAAACTGGGACATTTTCTTTCTCTAGCTACAACAGTTGCTCCATCACAATTTTTATCCTATGTTAGAAGTTGCAGCATCTTATAGCCCAGTAGAGGTGAAGTTGCTGCAACTCCTGCCCCAGCTAGGAGGAAGTCTGTAAACACATTCCCAGTATGCACACAAATACATGTGTACAATGTACAGACAGTCATGGATGAATATGCACAGCACTCAAGTGACCAAAATGGCCTCACAATGTTCCCCTCTCTGGCTGATTAGGATAAAGGTCTGTCAGTGGGAACTGGCCATAGACAGTTGGTGCTGGGCCTGGGTCCTTGGTTTTCCCAGGTGGTGGCACCTGGACACACCAGGTCCTGGGCCTGCAGTCCCTCTCCAGTGGCTGGTACAGACCTCTTGTATGGACCCACATGCACTGTGAATCCATCCAGTAAATTTGCCTTAGACACAAAGGAACACTCTGTACCTGCTCTCTGATTCCTCTCCAGCTACCTCATGCAGAGCCAGACAAACATGGACAAACAAAACTGGTTTCAGGTGACATTAGATCTGCCACTGCTTTGGACCTTGCAGTCCCTCCAAGAGCCAAACTGTGACCAGCATCTGATCAAGACTAATGGCCAATTTGATACCTGACTCCCAAGTCTCTTAACCTCCTTACCTGCAAATTCTGCTCAATAGCTGTGAGCCACCACACACTGACATACTGCACCCACATGACAGACATGGATCATGGTATCTCCAGTTGCTGACACTTGTACCTCCAGACATGCACCCACCGAGTCCCCTCACCCAGAAAAATAGTTGAAAATGGGATTCAATGAAGAGATAGGAAATACTGGACTGACTGGGTGAAAAGCATAGCCAGGTAAATGTACTGACCAGCCCCATTTAGATAGGAACAGCCCCCTTTACTCCTTATTCTTCTGTTTTCTCAAACTTGTTCCTCCCAAACCATCTTGAACCATCCCTTTCCCCACTTCTGATTCCTCCACTAAATTTTCCATAATAAATTTCATATCATCCCCAAATGCTCTTCTTGGGCATCCCCTAACAAGTCCCAAAGCCCTGCAAGGATTAGCTCCCAGCTGTCAGGTGATATATGGGAGCCTCTCCCATTGACTCACTCTAATGGGTGCCACCCCTGCCCCACGGGCCAATGGCTCCCCTGTGACAGACCTCAGAGTTGCTGGTGTAGGGACTTTGTTTCTCCATATGGGTTCTGGGGTTTTCCTGACTGCCCTTTGATTTCTGTGCTCCTTTATATGTGCACAGGCAAACCTCTAATCCCACTCCCTATTATAAAATCTTACAACGAAGAGCCTCTTAATAGGTTCAAAATGAAGATGTCACAGGTAAATTGGAAATTACCTTTATTTGCCTGTGTGTGCTAAGTAACACCATGTCTGCACATTATTTTAATTTTAAGGAGAAAAAAATCAGCCTGAATGTAAAAGGCAGGATTAAACTATTTTCAGCTTCTATCAAACAACTTTGCAAAAAAATATTGCAGGACAGATGCAGTTGGTGAAAACCCCCAGGAAGTGATGCTCAGCCCCACAACACAGTCCCAATGCTGGCTGGATGGCTGGTAGGACCCACCCTCTCTGATATAAGCATTGCTTGGAAGCTTGAGTACTGCTTGTTCCTCAGTTATGATTCATGTCAGTGACAAGGATGCTTTCATGCTCATATTCAGGACTGAACTGAGGGCCAAAATGATGATTCACAACAGAAGCTCTTTAAGCCAAAATGACCATCAGTGAGCCAAAAATGAGGACGAGCCCCATGGAAATCCATACAATGAATTACATAGACTCTCAGCAGCCTGGAAGGTGAACAGGCAGTCAAGTTTCCTCAGCACTGACAGTAGTGGCTATTACCCATTTCTATCCCTATCAAGGATCTCAGCAGCCATAACTTGTCTTACTTTAGTTATCATTGACATTACTTTAAATCATGTGAGGATCATACAGTCCCTTCCCCTGCACTGACCCAGCAGAGACTTTATTCTTAACCACAGTACATTAAACAATATCATACTGGTGATTTGTTGAGCCAGAAAAGGTATACTGAGATGTTCTCACAACAAAATATTCACAATCACCTCAAAATGTGCAGTTCTGTGAAAAGTGGGACCAGTATGTGAGACCCTTGGCCACTCCACTTTCCACCACAAGATAACCATAACTGCTTCCTCCTGCAAAGCATCATACCTTCATCACACAGCTCCAGGGGCTTCAAACAGCTCTGGGCTTCCGTAAAACACTGATTCTAGTTTCCCCCATACATCCTTTATTATCCTCAACTTTAAATAGATTTCCTTAGGAAACCTAGTAGAAGAAGGCTTGGCATTTCTGTAAATAAACTCATCAGCAACATAATCAAAATAGATATGGAAACAAGTAGAACAAAAATACTTCTGCTAATATATGTATCATACATTAGCTTTGAGACAAAGATACATTTTTGCACACTATAACAAAAACCACCTAAAACTGTATACTGGGAAATATTACTCTTTTGGCTCCTGGGATTTGAGTAATTTGTCTTTGAGAACACAGTATCAGGGATGGAGTAGCTTCAAGGATTTACAGCCCTTCCTCAGAAGTATCATCCTTGTGAAGATTTAAAATTTCAGTCAGCCCTCTTTAAAGCAGTCGCATCAGCCAGGGTCAATCTAAATATTTTTCAACTCAGTAGTTATTGGAAATCTTTTTTGGGTAAGTGTAGTAATCAAATAAATAAACAAGCAAAAAGACAGAATGATAATGCTGGCCTTGATTAACAGAGAAGAATGATCCTGCATACCAATTATTTTACTATCCAATTTTCCACAGGTGTTGTGACACAAGGAGAGAGAAGAACCTTCCACCTGATGACAAGAAGGCATTAAGGAAACTGCA
This sequence comes from Florisuga fusca, assembly GCA_038090715.1. Classification (NCBI taxonomy): domain Eukaryota; kingdom Metazoa; phylum Chordata; class Aves; order Apodiformes; family Trochilidae; genus Florisuga; species Florisuga fusca. The sequence continues at coordinate 5,805,694 of JAAWXA010000041.1, read as the reverse complement.
CCTCTTGTCCTTGAGGGTGGGAGTCTGTGAAGATACAGCCCTGGCTGCTCTCTGCTCCCCTGCAAGAAAGAGTTGTGTTCTGGGTGCTGCATACAGGAGAAAGACGACTACTGGAATCCCCTACAAGGTACCTCAAAGCTGTCAAAAGTAATATTCATATCTATCATCAATCATTACATGTATTTAATTCTTCTGTAAAATGCATTTAAATCATATAGTTTTGCATCCTGATGACACATCTCATTGATGTGTTAAACAAAACCACTAACTGAAGTTGGTAGGGTGAGAGAAGAAAATCATCTGTGGCTTTGAAATCTCTGTAAATACCTCACTTAAGTAATTTAAGATCAGGCTGGAGTGTTATCATCATTTAATCTGGTCTCCTGAGTAACACAGACCACCAGAGCTTATGCAGAATGGTTTTGGTTTTGCCATGGGATGTTGCAAGACAGATATCCTGTGTTGTGTTAAAGCTTCAGCATCACTACAATGACTTGTAATGACAATAAAATCTAATCAACTTAAATATTTCTTACAGATTGAGTGATTCCTTGCAAGACTATAAAACCACGTTCCTACAATGGCAGGAGTAGACATCTCTCTTTTCTATGTGGATGGCAGGGAGGCTCTTTCCTTCAGCACACACACCTGCCAGCTCCCTTCCTCCTTTCCAAAAGAAATCAAAGCTAATAAGAAGGAAGACATGGTGTAGTTCAGTTATGCTATGAGAATCCGTACTGTGGGAAAGCTGGGAAAGCTAAGACAGGATCAAGAAGTGTATTATCCTGATCTGCAAGCAAAGGGTATATTAAGTGATTAACTAATGCTCAGCTTGTAGATTAAACTGTACAAAAATACTTAGTCATGTCAAGCTGAAGTGAAATACAGATTTAGCTCATCACTACTGCTAGCATTGTTTGCACAGCCACACTTTGGGGAAAAACTACAAGTATGGGTTGTGATGCTGGATTTTACACATTTCACAATTCTTTACAACCTTCATTAAGGCTCTACAGATACAACCCTATCTTGGCATCTCCCCAGATGTGAGCCCTCTGACCCAGCTGCTACCAAAGCCACAGCCAGCTCATCTGGAACATCACACTGTGTGGGTGCAGGTGTCAGCACAAACTGATTAGAGACTTCAAGAACTGAGTTTGCTTGTTTGAAAGAGGAATCTCTCAGCAGGTGAGGGAAGGGAGTGCAGGGGAGAAGGGGGACCTGGCCACGGCTATGTGGAACATGAGGAGATAGCTCCATCTGCAAGACTGCCTGGGGGCTGCTGCCCTTCAGTCTTCCCTTCCCAGCTCTGAAGGGAAATCACAAATCAAAAGCTGGTTGAGATGTAAATAAAATACTAAATATTTTGAGAGAAGAGATCAAAGCATTGGAACAAGTTATTTTCAGTCATTAGGGATAACCAGGCATAACTGATTCACCACTTTTTATGATTCCCAAACTAGATTTATAAAATCCAGGTAACAAAAGTGCTGTTTCTTCCTCCACCTGAAAAGCTGCTCACTCCCATTTCTTCTTCCTGTACTACATGTCTGCTCTACATTGACATATGGAATTTGGTTTTCATGGGTATGCTATGTGTTAGGAAGGAAAAAACATTGTTTCTAGGCTTATATAATACTTAACTGACACAGAAAAATGGTACTTCATATATCACACAATCATAAATATATCATGTAACTCTCCAACTCCACTAAACTCTACCATGAATTTCCTGGCAAACAGCCAGCAAATTTAGATGAAAACCACAATTATGCTTGAAATAAAAATAATTTACTATACTGCAGTGAAATTTAAAAAAAAAAAATTCTTTACTTATGCTTTATCTTGTCACAGTAAAATGTCTTCCTAGACAGGCAGTTGTATGTAAATTAGGAAATGGCTAATTTAAAAAAACTTTTATAAAGAAAGTTAAAGTAGTCATCCAATAGGATATCAAATATCCTTTAAGTAAATCATACATGCACGCACACACAAAGCATGTATAAGCAGATGAAGTTTGTTCTTTTCTATTATTACAATAGACTACCCACCTCATTCCTCTGTTACTTGTTGGGCATCTGAAATCACTGGGATTCTGAGAAAGAACTAATCCACCCATGTACATTTCTGTGCTCTCTGCCTGGATGAACTGCTTTCTGCCTCTTCTGATTTATGTTTTCTTTCAGCATGCCAATTAAAATACAAGCATTACAGGGGCTACCCTTCCTTTTCATGCTATTAATGTCACTTCCTCCAATTTTTCTAAAATCACTGTTTACACCCTTTTCAAAAAATTTTTTAAAAAATAATTCTAGAATTTTCCATGATGTAGGGTACGAATTTTCTCATAGTAATTCTCAAATTGTTTTAAAGCAACTCTTAGATCTCAGCTGCTCTGCAGATTGCCTATGCAACTTCCTTTGAGTCGTCTTTTTTGTGATATCATTACAAAGCTAGTGTGAGACACTGTGAGAAAAAGAGAAAAATAATTCACCACTGACATTCAGAAGGAAGTAGTTGTGGCAATATTTGTCCAGTAATCAACTGATAGAAGTGCACCCTATCTCCTCAGAAATGCCATGGACTTTCCACTTTCCATCAGCCAGTTCACGCCAGTGGAAGGAAGGTATTAGGAATAGTGTAACACCATCCAATGCATTTTTGACACAGTAGCAGTAACTTAATAGATGATGAGTCTTTCCTGGTTTGAGAGGACCAGCAGCTGCCAGCCTGTTGATGTTGCAGCTATAATGAGGAGATGATGGGTCAAGTGGCCCAAATAAACCAATCACAATATTCCTTCCCATGGTGCTCCGTATAAAACAGCTCCCAAGAGCGCCTTCTAGGGAGGTTTTCTCTGGCTGGTGTGCTAGCTGGAGTAAGATGTCACTGTCACTCTTCCTCTTTTCCTCACCAGAGAAGGACAGCATTTGCCAAGACGATGGGTCACCTACCTGCTGGAGGTTTTTCAGCTTTAGTCTCTCTCTCCCCTATTCCCTTCCCTCTGGGAGGGAAGTGGGAATAATGGAGAGCATCAGTCACTGCCCAGCCACTGTCCATCTGTGACAGTACTGAAGAAAAGAGATTTTATTCTTGGTTTCTAGTGTATTACACCTATTTCCATTATTCATATATAAAATCCAGCTTCTGTTCCTTACTTTGTTCTATTTGTCTTCTTTTTTTCGATGGCTACCAATGAATAACAGTATAGTAATTCAAGTATGCTTTGCAATCTGTGTTTATCACTACCCAAAGTCCACTGCTTCAGAACACTCTTTAGCTGTTCAATGACCTGATACTTGCTTTATAGCCCTGCTCTCTTCAAGCTGTCCCAGGCATCAGCTATGGCTACTTCAGCCTTCAGCAGCCCCAGGAAAAACAATCTGGACTAAGTTGTCAATTTGAATTCCTCACAACACAAAAGATATACCCATATATATATTTGGGATACATGAGAAGAAACTGAAAATGCATTCAAACTTTTGAGAGATTTGGTATTATAAATATGGCCCGTATTAAATCAAAACACTAGATGAAAATGTACTCTAAAAATAGCATATGAACTAAATGATAAAAAATACGTGCTAGCAGCCACCTCAAATATTTGGATGGAGTGCTTCTGCAGCCATTCTGAGCCAGTCTCCTGCATTTCAGGCCTCACTGATTTGTGAGTGGCTTGTTTTCATTTCTGAGCACAAACTAAGCAGCCTTACAAAATGGCCTAATTTCAGCACACAGATAATTGTGAGGCCTTTAACTTCACTCTGATGGATATCTATATTGAACCTGCTTTTGCTCCGCCTTGTTTTAAACTCAGGACAAGGATTTTCCTCTAAAAATATTTCAAAGTCTGCCACTAGAAGAACTTATGTCAGCAAGGTCTGTTTTATTATCTGAATTTGCAGCTGAGGCCTCCTTACATAGAAATGAGCTCACCTGTACATCTCACTGAGTGAAGTCAGTTTGGAGCAGAAATGCAATTTGGCTTCAATTAAGCAGAAAAGCCCTAGTTGTGAATTAGTCAACAAAACAGAGCCTTAATGTACTTCTACCAACTGTACTAATGTACAGACCAACTCTAACACTACTAATTCAATTTCCATATTTTTTCCCCTGTCCTGATGGACCATGCAAACTGTGGAGCCCTCTGACACAAGAGCATGCAGCACTGCACCTAACAGCCATCCAGACCCATGCTTGCTGGCCCTAAGATACAAACTTCATGTTCCCTGTCCCCTGGTGTTAAAGCAGCTTCCGCCAGACCACAATGCACACAACTGGACAAATCTTATTAAATTTAATCAGCCCAGTACTTGGGGGAGCCATCTTAATTGGAAAGGGATTTAACAAAAAGCCAGGATTGTTCCCGGATTAGTCTGAGACTAGGAAGAAGCAAAAGACTTCAATTCAATAATGGAATGCCTAATTTAAGTATAATGAAAATGTAGTTGATACACTGCTTTGTAGCCCGTATGATTTATTCAGAACAATTGCTTTTCACTGGGCTCATTAGGGAAATTTGAAAAAAACACATTAAAAAATAAGAGGGAAAAACAGACACACTGAAACTTCCAAGATTATTATAATCAGCTAATTAAAGACAATGACATATTTGTCAGACAAAACACTGCCATCCCTTCACAGACTGTGGTTAAGATTTCTAAAAAAGATGACTATAGAGTTCCTTTCCTCCCTATCAACATAGGATCAGACCCAAAACCTACTGCAGCTCTTGAGGGAGCTCCTCTGGTGGATAGAAGCCATAAAGCTGCAGATTCTGACTGTCTCTGAATCCTCCTTGTGCAGAGATACCACATGTAGCACATGTACTTTTGCTCCACTACAGGAGAGGAATTTGGGCAGAACAACCAGTGCAAACTGCCTCCATCCCTTCCTCCCTGCAGCCTGCAGGTACAGCTGGCTGCTCCCAACCAGGATGCATTTCTTTAAGAAGCCATGGTCCTGCAGATACCCATGGTACATAACTGAATGACTCCTGTATTTTCTTTCCATATGGAAGACACAGAAAGCTGCTCAAGTAATTTTTCTTGTAAAACCAAACATCCTCTTGTTTGCATGATAGCACTGGGGTGGTGTTCCCCTCACCCCATAAAACAGTTTAGCTGCTACCTCCCTTCCTTTACTCAAACCAAGGTAAAGGACATGCACTGTTTGTCCTGCATCACACTTTCACAGAGTCAAAGCAGACAGTGTTTTCTTCCCTTTGCTGGTAAAGTGCTAGGAAAAATGAGCTGCTCCTGCATCCTGTGGTGCCTTGCAGAACACAGACATGGGGAAGTCCAAAAGCAGATGAGCCTCCTATGCCAGTAGCTTCTAGAACCACTGATCAACACCCCTACCTGCAGCTCAGTTATGTTTAACTGGTGATGTGAGAATGGCTGTAACAGCAGAAGCTGTCATTCCAGAGCCATGGAAAAGTAAAAGGTATGCTACAGAACATGAGTGAAAACACTGCATCATAGCCTTACAGATGAATGAGAGTCATTTTAAATGCACAGTACTTAAAGACCTGTCATTAGAACAAAATTTATTTGCTAATGATTTTGTTCCAACTATTTCTGTTCATAGGGATACTTAGAAAAATTATACTAAAATCAATCCTGTGACTGAAAATGAAGGAAGACTGTTGCAAGTGCATGAATAGTCATTCCTGTGCCCAGATGGAAGCTGAATTCCAGGTATCCATCTTTTTGTACTTCCACATACATGATGCTGTTAGTCTGCCAGCCTGAGAATTAAAAACTGAATTCCTACCTCAAGGAGAGCAGAAGAATCAGATACAGGCCAGTGGTTCATCTTCAGATCTGCTCCCACTATTGCAAGAACGAGATTGAGAAAGACCAAATATCCCAGTACACAATGGCTCAACACTGAGCCAAAGATGTAGCTTTCCTCAAGGCAAGTAAGGCCAGATTTAGGCTCATAATCTATACATTGGACCTTCATGTTAAAGACATGAGCTGCAGTGGTCTGGGTTTTTTTTGTACAGATCAGAAGGCAATCACATGCTGGCAAGTCACACATGAGAAAACATAAATCCTTGTTGTACAGGACTATTTGAGCAGAAATCTAAAATTGTTTTCTTGAAAGTATACTTTTCCTTGAAATTATTTATATATAAATTTCCATCTCTGAACTCCAGCAGAACATTTAACTCTGTTGGCACTGCATGATAGATAGCTCTGAGAGCAGTCATTACTGATGTTTTTAAGACTGCTTTTTGACACAAATATGAATACGTGCATAGCTAAGCCACAATGAATATAATCAAGTTAGCTCAATTTATTTCAGAGGAATTATAGAAACAAATGCTGCAAGTTGAAAAGTCCATTGTTGTCAGCATACAATTGACTTAAGTATTTTAACTTGGGAAAAATGAAGCCCCCTGAATTTCATACAGTGCATTGAGAGAACTGCATTAAGTACATTAAGGGGAGAAACTATGATCGTAACAGAAAATCCTTTTGAGCTATGTTTTCCATAGATACACTTTCCTATATCTAACACGAGTTCAGAAATACTTTCTCTCAAGACTGCCTGACAATGTCTTTGCATGTTTCTCCTCCTCAAGGCTTACCATTGAAAGCAGAAAAGGCATCATGTAGTCCTTGCTCCACAATCCCATCCACTGGGGGATTCCAAGGTGTGAAAGAACAGCAGACACTGGAAACACACATGACAAAGGCACATCCCAGAAACCTCTGTGTTCCTCAGTAGTACCTTGATAAATTCCCTAAAATGCTTGTGCTCGTAACTGGTTCACTACAGTCAACATCCAGCCTTGCTAGTCTCAACATTTTGACTCAATTTTGACTTAATTTGAGGTGAAGATTGCTATTCTCACTCATGTTTGATCTATTGATGCCAAAAACTGTGGAGAGCTTCAGACAGGAAGGAAAGGACAAGAGCCCTCATGGCCACCTGCAAAGGCACCAACATCTCTGCTCTGAAGGAATGACAGAGAAAGAACCTGGCCCATGGCTGAGGCTCTGAATGTTTAAGTGGACTGCACACAAAATGACATTTTGTATTTTTCTAGATCAACCTGTGGTCTATGAAGTTGTTGTAGTATACTCCACTCTCACCAACTGCAGACATGAATGAATAATTCTATCCATAAAGTAAAACCCTGGCACACTTTGGTGTTTTAAATTGACTGGTTCATTGAATTATGGTACTGCCTATGATGAAATAACATTGTAGGAAATTAATTGACTATGTTTCATCTGTCTTCAGTGACTTTCAAAAAACTTTTCCCTTGACAATACAAGTGACAAAATAGGTACCAATGTGTTTTTAGACTAATTGGTAAATTATCTAACTGAAGGAAGAAACTGATGGAGATCTGGAAGGCTGTCTAACTCTACTGTGTTCACATCTTTAAAAGCTATTTTAGTTACTCTTCAGCTACAACTACAGGGTGGTATTCTATTTTACTCTCTGAGCCACACACCTTTAAGTGAATTAGCAGAGATGTACTCAGCTGTAGACTGACACAGCTCCATCTACCCTGCTGTTCCTGCAGTCCCAGGGCAGTCATGAGGCTAAATTAACTGTTTGTTCCTACTTACTTACCAGGAGCATCCTCTTGGGGCTAGCCACTGGAAAATCTAACTGGAATTGCCAGAGGGAAAACTTCAGATGTGTCCAGTGCTCAGGAAAAAAACAGATTTATTTGCTGGATTTGGACTTGGTGGACTTTGTCACCTTCAGCCAAGTGAACATCAGGCAAGATCTAACATTATCCAGGGTCCTTCACAGAAAGGCCTTAGTAGTACCTGCCAGTGGAGTTTCAGTGGGACTCACACAGAGTCTAAAGTCACAGTATCTGCAGGGATAGATAGAGTGGGAAGTGTCTTGTCACCAGCCCAGACCAAAGTGTGTCACTAGAGCCACCCAGCTGAGGATAGTATTGCAGATTTGGGCAGCAGAAGCAGCAGTCTTAAGAAGTCCAGACTCTGTATCAGAATTATAAATTACATCTAGAGATAGCATAGGCATACTAAAACATAATTAATACACAGTAGAACACAGACACTTCAAAAATAATTGTATACAGTAAAAGAATAAAAGACTAGATTAACAATTACCTTGTTTTCCTGTACTGAACATGCATTCCCATTACCAGTGGTTGAATCTATGGCATAAAATTTTGAATTATGCTATAAAATCAGAAATATATTCTCTAAAGAAAGATGAAGATGACTAAATGATAAGGAAATACATATTATCAAGGAAAGATTCTAAAGCTGATGAAGTCCATAATTTTGTTCTGACATCAGCAGGACCTCAACTAACGTTGATGCTACTAACTAATGTTGATGCTACAGCTGCTTCTTACACCACATGATGCTTTTCCTTTATGATCCACTGTCTGAAATTGCTGGCCAGTAACAATACCTGCCTCATTTTTAATACTGAAAAGGAAACAGCAGAGGAAAATATCACTAAATGCATAATTCCCTGAATTTCTGATTCTTAAGTATACATTCTCAAAGGGCTGATTTGAGCAAATATTTACTTTGTGGTTGTTATGGTGATAATCTTTTCACTGCAGTTTATAAAAATAGGAATGTCTAAAAATAAAAATCCAAAGGAACCCAAGGCACTAAAAAAGGAATATGTCACGCAGATTTGTCTGCTTCAGAATAAATCTGCATATAGTGTCCTGCAACAGCACATTTTCCAAAAGGAATTACAGCCATGAAATTAACATTTTAATGAAGTAGAGAGACCACTGACATCAGGACTACTCACTGATTGCTGCTTCCAGGTGGCCTAATGAGATGAAATTACATTTATATCTTCCGCAAGTCTAAGCCAGGCTTGTGTTGTAACTGTGATTGAATTTAAATGAGAAGATACTGCTGTGTGCAAACATGTCTAGGCTGCTAAGTAGCCTTATCAAATCTAGGCATAATAAATGCTTGATTTGAAATATTTTACGTTAAGGGATTTCAGTCATCCTTTTGCAATTCAACTTAAATGCATAGCTGAAGTTTTATCATTAATTGTATAGTATGCCACAACTTTTGTATTGGTTGCTCCAGGGATTGCCATATAAAATTTTTACTTCAATATGTGCTCATTTATCTACCAATGCACAGAAAAATTGTGGTTTACAAAGCTAAAGTAGGGAACTGTAAATCCAGTGTATCCTGTTGATAGCTCACAGGGATGTTCTGGCACCAGAGGAATGTCATGCATTAAGGTACAGTGATGGAAACCTGAGACCACCATATATTGAGAAAATAATACACAATAAATGAAGAACTCCACCACATCATAAATCCCATGCTCCTAAATGCCACTGAGAGAGCTGCATTTCATTTTCTGTCTTCACTATACACATTGAAAGACACATATAATTACTCTTCATTATTTCTCACTAGAAGAATTAGTCAGTATTGATTTTGCATTAGATACCATATTTCTACCTAAAGAACAAGATAACCATCATGCTTGGGACATACCTGTGAAATCCTCTGAATAAGTTTAATACTATTGCAATATTAAAAAAAACAAATGAAAAACCAAACCCAAAGCCAGGCTCAATTCATAATGTAAGTCTAATTCTCACTTCATTCATGGGTTCACACATATCTGTGAAGTACTCTTCCAAGGTACTAATTTCTCACTTCATAAGACATCCTGACATGCAATCAGATGCTGATGTTATAATTGATCAGCACGAGAGACTGGAGAAGGGCTGGAGGAATAAAAAAAATAAAGTGACTGACCCTTCAACTCAGCATTTCTCACAAGTCTTTAACCAGAGCTAAAGAATACAAAAGAGGGGTTTTGTCTTTATCTCCTTACAGGATATTCTGTATTTGTCCATACATAGATGTAGGTTCATAAGAAGAAAAAAAAAGTTGCCTATCAGTGGCTCTTTGTTCTCTTTTTAAATATGAAAACTTCACAGGAAACCATTGCTATGGAGAGCCTTCGTTTCTCTCTGGGACTACTAATGTTTACTACATTGGGTTTGTGTTTTTTGTTTGGTTTGGTTGGTTGGTTGGTTTGGGGTTTTGTTTGCTTTTTGGTTTTGGTTTGTTGTTTTTTTGTGGTTTTTTTTGAGGGTGCCTGTGTGCCAAGGACTGTTGCCCATTTGCACATGGGTTACATTTGAGGATACAGTAACCAGTTTTTAAAAATGCCACAATTGGTAATGTAAGTGTAATACTATGCTTGAAGCTACCCCTAAACTTCCACAGTGCGGCCATGCAATCTCCCTGGTTCTTGCAGTGGAGATTTCCAGAAATATTTTTCTGTTTGAGACCTTACTTGCTACAAGCCACAGACAGATTGCTTGGAAGGACTTAATGAAATATGCACCATGCCTTGCCACAGGAACGCAGACACAGGCAAAGAGACTGCTGGAAGCAGGAGAAACAGCTAGTAGACATGTATTTGAGATGCTCTTCCATCATCAGCAGAATGACCCATATTCTCACAGGCCAATAAACACATCTGAGCTCAGGACTGCTGCCTGGCCCCTGGGACTACCTTGAACATGGAGCCTTCTGATCCAATGCTTGTACTATGTGAATTGTTGAGACAACTGTCCTGGACAGAAGGCTAGATATAAATGTGCCTGTTCAGCATGCAACCAAAACAGAAATGTAGCCTGCTCAGTGTGATGTTTGCCTGTTCAGCAAACAACTTTCTCTGCAAAAGGAGGTTTTAGGCCACTTGTATTCTTGGAATGCAGGTGATAAGAGTTAAACCAATCCAGTACTAACCCACCTCTGATAGAAGTGAGTGACCTTGCTGTCTCCTGCCCCATGCTGGATGCTCCCACTGCTCCCCTGATCCTGCAACAGGCCCCTTCAGCACATGCAGGTGGCAGAAGCCAACCCTGCCAAAGGGCTGGGGAGTGCTGGGGAACCCACATTCTGATGACTGATGGTGGGGAAACACAGGTATTTCCACTACAAGCCTGCAGAGTCACAAAAGCTCATCAGGCTGGACTGGATACTATACACACAGTCTATTTTCATACTATAAACTTCTTTCTTCATCCACCAAAGGGGATAAGCACTCTCAGTTTACACCACTAATTCAAGATACGGGCTCAGGTTTGCCTTCTTATGGCAGGAGACCCAACTTGCACCTCACATCTGTTGTGCTGGTAATATGCAAAACCAAGATTATATGGAAAACAGCATTCTCTTGTAGCTCATATGAATTCTGGGCCAAGGGTTGAAACATTTTTTCTACATTATTACATTGCCTAGAGTAGCATTTTTCTCCATTAGTTGCTGTTGCCTCGAAAAACATCTGGAACAAGTTAGGTAGCCAGAGGAGAGTAACAGACATGAACTCAGTGTGTTCCCAAGACTTGATTTTCAGATACAATATACCTACAGCTTTCAGTAGATTAATTACAGAATTAAAGGGCTCAAACCTACCAGAAAAAATCAAGCCCATGCTGATTAAACCCACTCAGGAAGTATTCCACTGCTTTCTATGCACCAGCTAAATGCTCTAGAGGCCTATGAACATTTGCTGCAAGTATGGATTGTAATATTTCAGCCTGGGAGATGACAAAGGTGTGAATAATGTCAGCAAGATCCACATCTGAGAAGGATGTTCACAATTTCCTGGCTACCAACAGATGGAAAATCAAATGTATGGAACCACAGCTGTTCCTTTTCTGATATGGTGAAGGACCCAAGAGGACCTGCAACCTACAGACTCCAACAGAAATGAGCAGCACACCCTTGCCCCTCACTCCAGGTGTGTAGCCATTTTACTCCATTCCTGCAGATAAATGCCTGTGGGGGAAGAGGAGAAAAAGAACGTGGTGTGTGTATTTTTTCAGCAAAATATACTTGAGCTGGTAGGCATCATGCCATGGAAAAGATGAATAAGAATAAGAAAAACAAAGAACAAATAATTGAAACAACTATGAGAAAGCATGCAAAAGAAACTGATTACCAAGGACAGTAAATGAAAACCCATGATATAAGAGCTGACTGCAAGCAGCTGAGGCTTGCAGTACTCAAGAGTACTGGGCTAAAGTACTCAAGCAGCCCAGAGTACTGGGCTAAAGATATAACAGAGAGCTTGTATCACAAAAAAGGGCCTTTGCTTGCTTACAGCTTCAGAGTCCATGTTCTTAATCGCCACAAATGCTCTCTTCCTTTCAGACCCAAATTTCTTCATCACTAACAAAACACCAAATCATTACATTATGGAATAGGTACATGCCTATCACAAACTACTCTAAGCTAGGTGAGAATAAAAACAATGTACTCAAGTTGTGCTAAAACTGTGGTTTTCAGCACTTTATAATTCCTCCTCCCAGTCTCTTTATGCATTCATTCATCTAGAGCAGCAACAACTACAGATTTTGAGATTAAAATCTTCCAGAGAGAAAGAAAATCATAGTACAGAGTTAACATCAATGTTTTTGTTGTTTTTCCAAACTCAAGTTCTGTTTCAATGCAGCAATTCCTACAAGTTGTTTCCTGTCTATCATCCATCACCCACCCATCATCCATTATCCATCCCCATGATCTTAACTGATGGAGATCTGACAAAACATGTATCGTCCTTATTAAAGTGTAAGGTGCTTAAAAGAAAAAAAAGTTACTTCCGTGACACATCAATTTGACATTGTCTTTAGTAAGCAGCACATTTCAGGCTTCCAGGGTTTTTCTGTTTCAAAGTAAGAACTCCTACAGAATGGTTAATACAGACATTTGTAAATTGACAGATCACTGTTAACACTTGATGCAACATAATTACTTCTGTTACAGAAACCACTGTTGAAAATGAGTAAACACACTTATGGAACATATTAAAAATAAACCCCTGCTTTGCCTAGTCCTTCAGTCATGCTTCCATGATTTTATGTTGCTTTACAAATGGCAAAATGCTTTACCAAAGAATAAATCGCAGAGACAAAGAGTAAATATAAATGCCACTTGGGCTGTTTATAAGAAAACCATGTGAAGCATGCACCTTCTCAGTAATAAAACTCTGAATAAAAGTGTCTGGAAAGAACCTGTTCTTCAAAAAAACCAAAACCCAACAAAAAACCAAAAAGCCCCAAGCCCCATAAATAGCCCTCAACTAGATGCAGATGCACTTTTCTATGACTCACACTATAGCAATGATGCAGTATTTCTAAATGGTGGGTAATGCTTGGACTCAAAACAAGGCAATTTACATTTTTTTTTAGAAGACAGGAGAATTATTTTCCCCATACACAATGTGTACAAAACCCATGCATGCTTAAACCTGCTTAATTATCCTTTCTGCCTTTGAGAAAGGCATCCTGAATTTCCATCTTATATTACACATAGGACTCTTTATTACAAATTATGTGACCCACCCATGTAAATATAATTTGCCAAGAACTACTTATGGTAGTCAGCTGCATGGCAGGCACTTTACTGGCAACACTGCACGTGAATTACCTCAATCCCTCCTCTCCCACCCACTGCCCTAATTTCCAAAGCTTTAAAGCTCAAAGACATTTCACGCTGAATTTTGGAAATACTCACACCACATGTAAAATGAGCAGAGCTCTGTACGAGAACATTTTTCTTTCAGGAAGAATGCATATCTTTTTGTGCATATCATGTACACACTATGTTCAGTGGCTACGAATCAAACACTTTGGTCCTGATTGCAACCATCAGAAGGTAATTACTATGCAATTCATAACAACTTTCAGTTTTATGGATTAATGTCAAAATAATCCAGTAGGTTCCAGAGAAGCTCTTACTAGGACAGAGGACACCATTTATCTTTTAAAATACTCAGGCTGGTTGATGAAAAATGTGGTTCAGGTTTTTAAATAATTTCTTTGGTCTTTCACTGCTTGCTTCTGAGAAGTAGCTTTGAAGTGTAGCTGTGTTAACTAAAGTAATTAACAGTTTAAGGATGCCTTATCAAACAGAACTTGAGTTTGTACTTCCATTTAGAATGGAAACTAGTCAAGTTTCATAAAAGTTATTTTTACATTCCACTCCAAAAAAAAAAGAATGGAAAGGGGACATTTGGAAAAACAAACAAACAAACAAACAAACAAATAAAATAAATACTGCAGCCATTCTGCAATAAGCATGATGAGTCATATTTGGTTATGTCAAATTTGGCACTCCTTAACCACATTATATCACTGAATGTCCTCTGTCTAAAAAAGCCCTAACACAGCTTCTAAAGAAAAAGATGTCTGATTCTGGTTTAGAGAGAACAGCAATGACAAATATAACCTACACTGGCATTCTGGAAGTATTTTTTCCATATACCAAACTCCATCAATGTTTTAGAATTTTCTCTTTAAAATATCAACTCCTGATCTGGAAAACTACATATTTCTGCACACACACACATATATATTTATATATATGTGTAATTGTTTCTGTTTACCTAGATGTCTTAAAAAAGCAAAATGAAGGGGTTTATCCCTGTAGTTTTGAAGTAAAAGAAATTCAAATTGGGCAGAAAAGGACTAATAACAGCATTCTATTAAATGTGCAAAATACACTTGCAGGAAAAATACAATAAAAGAAAAATCAGTATTTTTTTTTCAGTTGACAGGGTAACTAATAAAAATACATTGTGTATCAACATGTCTGAAGAAGATTCTTGCCGAAGATGAGTTACATAAAGAATGCTGCTTGGGTTTCACATAAATTGCTTTATTTTCATTTTCAGAAACCTAATGTACTAACAGCCCTGAAATGAGATGTGCATAGTTTGCCCTGCGTATTTGTGCAGTCTCCTGAGCACAAATGAAACTGCTATAACAGGATGTAAAATTTAAAGAACCTCCTTTACCCTCTAGTAGGCGCTTATTTATATTAGCAGTCACCAGTGCCTTGAACAGTTTACAATCCCTCTGTGTATGCTTATTAATTTTTCCTGTGCCAGATATATCTTTAATTTCTCCTCATTTCCTGCAATCCACAAAGCATATTCTGTGGAAGCAGAGGAAGAGGAAGCCATGAACTGGTCAAATGTGATTGCTGAGACAGCATGAGAAGCACCATGTTGTACAGTGGAGCACTATATAACATGCTAGTTTCTCCTAACATACATTATTTTATTTTCTTAGACATAGGATTATTGAATGAGGCATGCAGGTGCAACGTCACTTTTTGTTTGCAAATGTAGTCACTAGAGTAGAACATAGGTTAAGTGAGTGCATATTTTGGAAACTATACCTCCATATGCTGACCTCCAGAGTTTGCAGTAACCCCACCTATCTTTAGGGGTAGAGTTTTAAAAGCAGCAGTAAAGGTTATTTTGATAAATTTGGCATATTACCTCTAGCATTTACCAAAAACGACTCCCAAATCTTTGTTGCCAGCAATGTTAAGAAAACCTTAGGTTTTTTTTACAGTTCTGAAATGAAATAAAGAAGATTAATACATTGTAACTTGCATCACATAGTCCCTTAGTCCTCACTAGAAAATGTTTATATAACATTTCCAACCTATTCTATGCTGATATGTACACCCTGAATTTTATTAACAGAATTTAGTCTGCTCAGAATCCCAGTAAGGTATGCTGATATTGCTTTCCCTCCAGATGAAATGTTCTCCAGTCCATAAACAGGAAAAACCAGGAAAAACTACTAAAAACCTGACTGCATCATATGCATCCCTGCAAATGTGCAGTTTACAATATCAGCAGCTGTATAGAAAAAAAAAAAACAAACCAAAACCAAAATGAAGAGGAACATTTCAAACCAAGTTTTTTTGGTTTTGTTTTCATTTTGGGGGTGTGTGTGTGTTGTGTTTTTTTGTTTTTTGTTTGTTTGTTTGTTGTTTTTTTAATACCCTTAACAATTAAACTGGTTTTGGTTGAGGAGCTGAAGCTTGTTACAAATATCTGAAAGTATCAAGTTGTCCAGATATAGAAACTAAGATAACACAGAAAGACAGATGTCACTCTGAAGATGGTGCTGCATGCAAAAACGTCCATCTACTAAAATACAACAGAGGGTGTGCAGGAGTTCCTCTGCCAAACGGATAGAGGAGAAAAGAATTTCAGTATGGTATGTGACCAGGGATAGGGGTCCAAGAAGAGAAGGAGAGGAGAGGAGAGGAGAGGAGAGGAGAGAAAGAGAAGAGAAGAGAAAGAGAAGAGAAAGAGAAAGAGAAAGAGAAAGAGAAAGAGAAAGAGAAAGAGAAAGAGAAAGAGAAAGAGAAAGAGAAAGAGAAAGAGAGAGAGAGAGAGAGAGAGAGAGAGAGAGAGAGAGAGANGAGAAGAGAAGAGAAGAGAAGAGAAGAGAAGAGAAGAGAAGAGGTCACATTCAAGATTTTAATAGTCAATAACATTTTCTGGAGAATATGATTCCAAAACTGTTTGGCAAAACTTCAGAACATCCATCAGCACAAACAAAACGAGGGGTCAACTTGCTATTCTGTGAAATACTGAACATTTTATGAATCATAAATATTTTTTTATGCATCAGTAGGGCGAACTTGCAAAAAAAAAATAAACTCAAAGAAATTAAATCTGAATATAAACAGACAATTCATAAATACTGAAGTCCCACTTTAAGTTGACAAAAGAACAGAGTAAAAACTGGAAGCAAACAAAAAAGCAGACATGTAAATTTTGCTACAGGGTTGTAATTAGTGATGGGACAACCAACATATCACAAGGCTCCCATACTTAAAGAATCAAGATCTTATAAATATTTTTGCTAGCTTCTGACAGACATTTCACAGCTACACCACTGAAAAGCTCAATTATTAGGCTGAATAGATAGAATTGTAACATGTACAAATCTAGTTCTCTCTCAGTAGCAAGCCAGAAATTATATAGGTAGCACACAGCAACACAGTCAAAGCATTTATTTCTTTAGGGGATGCATTGTTGGGCTGGTTATTCCACAATTTCTTTGCTTCTTGCATCTGTCCTTGAAGCAGTTGCTGGAAGAGTTTGGATACTAGGTGCACTGACCATCAGATTGTGTCTAAGGAGCTACTTTCCTTTAAAAGACCCTCACCACTGCTCTGCAATGCCTTCTCAAATCCCGTCTTTGCTTGGACTCCTTTATAAACTCCCAACCACCGTTTCACCAGACAGTGGTCTCTCTCCCTACATCCCCAGAGGCAGCATAGGCCACTTGCTGTTACCCCATCCTTTCACACTATTCTGCCTCATGCCCCTTGTATTTTAATTTTTATGGTAAGCTCTGTGGTTCAGCATTTAAAATGGAGGAAGAACTACTTCCATAGAAAAAAAACACCAACCCCCCAAAAACAGAGTAATCCTCCCAAAATGACCCAGACTTCATCAGTTACTAAGATGTGGAGTGGGAAGACCCAGACACAATTTGCACAGGGCCTCACAAATACCCCCTAATACAGTTTTAAATCCCCCTTGGAAGAAAGTCAGTAGTGGTGAAGGGAGAATCTGTAGATCCCAATATTTTTACTATCTACAGATTAATGTGAAATAAGAAGAAAAAACTGAGTGGAGTGAGGAGAGTTGGGGAAAGGAAGAGCTAAATTCAAGAAACCAAGTACAAGCTTTAACTTAGCCACACCCTTATGTGTTCCCTTTTCAGGAAAACAAGGGAGAGATAAGAGGACAGAAGACTAAGCAGAACTGAAACTGGAAAAAAAATGTTTTCCAAACGAATCTTTATCTAAGAAAATGTACCAAAACATCTGCTGGATAATGGATCTGCAAAGACATTGTTTTAAGGAAACCCTTCCTTGGCTGAGGCCTTGAACTTCAAGATCCAGTCAAGAAAGAAAACCAAAGAGAGTTTTTTTGAATTTCAGAAGAAAAGAAAGGTTATAAGTGTTTTACAAGGATGAGTTATCCTGTCTTTTGTTGTCTTTCAACAAGACATTTGTTTTTATATTCAGTTATTACAACTGGCTACTTATTTTCTCAGGAGTTTTAATTTATCAGATGTTCTACAGGCCTACATGAAAGCTGGGGAGGGACATTTTACAAGCACATGTAGTGATAGGACAAGGGGCAATGGCTTTAAACTAGAAGAGGGGAAATTTAGGGTAGATAATAGGAAGAAATTCTCCATGGTAAGGGTGGTGAGACACTGGAACAGGTTGCCCAGGGAATTTGTGGATATCTCCTCCCTTAAAGTGAGCAAGCTGCCCTAGTGAGAGGTGTCCCTGCCCATGCATGGGTGTTGGAACTGGATGATCTTTAAGGTCCCTTCCAACCCAAACCATTCTATGAATCTATGATCCACAGAAAAGCTACAGAGGTCAGCACAAAATGAACTGATTTCTTAAATATGCAGGACAACAAGAGTGCTTTGTATTACAGTAAAAAATAACCACCCTTTAATCTTAAAAACAATCTTCTGAAAATACTTCTGCTTAGTTAAACTCTTGGGATGATTGAGAAGAAAGGCACTCGCTCCCAAGACCCTGCCTGCAGAGAGGTAGGATTCCACTGTTTCTCTGAAGTTGACTACACCCAGAAGCAGTTCAGCTTTTACACCTCCTTTTAAAGTGTTCATGTGTTAAATACCCTTGCATAAACATCACTAAAACTTCAACTGATGATAAGGCTACCAAACCTCATTAAAGAACTAAAAGTTATTTTGTTTCGGTCTAAGGGATTTTGTTTGCCTGTGGTGAGGAAGATGCCATTTCAGAATGATGCTGTCTTGCATGAAGTACAGCTGGCTGTAAACCATGTGATGATTTTATCAAAACCACTTCTTTGTTATGGTCATTACAACACACAAGCCACTGCTGGGTTATTAATTTAAAATTAAGTAGTTTTAAATATAGGATAGCATCCATATTTAGTGGAACATTAAGGTTCTTTTGTTCTGACTTTTTTTGTTTGAAAAGCAAAACAGGAATTAAATCTGTAGTATTTGTATATGAAAGAGCATACATAAAAGAAAAACAAGTGATGAAGCCAGTAAAGATCTTTTCTCTTTTAGTATTGCTAACACATTCATTTTCAAAGAGAGACTAATCTGGAAAAGGAGACTACCAGTATTTTACTGAATTTATTTTTTGCCAACCATTCTGCTTTTGTTAGGCTTAAAAAAAAAAAAGCAACAGCCCTCCTACCAAAGAACCTGAAAGATACTTTACAAAAGAAAAATGTTTAACTATTCCTTTTAAAATATTTATAATATATTGTATCAACAAGAGGCAAGCAATTTAAAAACAGCTATGGCTTGCACCTAATATTCAAGCTGACTTCTAATGAATTTACGTTTTTTCCTCTATCAGTACAAACAGACCGTTCAATTCTTAGCAAATTCACCCTTATACAAGAGGAGACAGTGAATACCAAATTTCAGGAGATGCTGGTCAACTGAAGAAACAAAGATCAGTCTCCCAAAACGTGCCACATTTACCGATTTATTTTGTAGCTCACTGAATGCATATATGCAAGGATGTTTTGCAGAGACCTGAACTTATCAGGTGTTTACCTCTCACAAAAATCAGAAATTTCAAGACCTGGTAGACTTTTCAGATGTATCAATCTGAGTCAGGTGCCTATTTATATCAGTAAGAAGGCATTATTTTCTCCTGCCAGCTCCTCTGATTGCCACAGTGCTTAAGCTGAGCTGCAGCACTTGAGCTGCCATTGTCTACCCTCATCAGAGCAAACCAGCTCCATCCACTGCCCTCACTTTCTGCCTTCACCATCGAATTCTTGTTCCTTCCCTCCATGACCATTGTTTTGGCACAAGGATTTGCAGGCCAGATGGTGAATCATGCAAGGAAAATTGTCCCATTGAAAAACAATCATTTTCCTGTATTTTTCTCCACAGGCAATTGCTGGTTTACAGGCACATAAAACTACATGATTGGTTACAAAGCTTTTGGGTAGAGTAATGACCTCCTGTATCCCTTCTGCCCCAGTTTTGCAACTTGGTGAGAAGCAAATCAACTTAAGGATCGCTGCCTGGGTTATTTTTACTAAAGTTCAGCCAGGAAATAAAAATCTGAACTTCCAAGTACAAACACAAGCATTCTGGTTAAAAGAAATGCAAATACTTGACTGGATGTAAATCAGCAAAGCTGCACATATTTCAACATAGCTAAACTAATTCACCTCAGATAGGATCTATCTGGTCTTGCAAGTCAGAAGGAAGAAAAGCAGCAGATCCTCACTGAAGTTGGTAAGATCTGCATTCTTCTTGGAAAGGAGTAAAATAACTTTACACATAAAAAGTAAGGCATAATTAGTAAAAAAACATCTTCACATTATTTTAACAAAAAGACATCTCACACTGCAAAAATTATATCCCAACAAACTAGCCTTAGATAGTTGGATTGAGTCTGCAAGGTGCAATGCCAACGTATCACTTGTTCTCCTGATCAAGGAAAAATCAAAGTAGGACAACTTGTCCAGTCCAGATGCAGTTATTTGGTCTACAAATAAAGTTAACAACAATTTTTTGCTAGTATGAAACAACTCGTATTAAAACAGCCTATTTCTTTTACCACAGAACAGGGTTAGTACCTCCACATTACAATCCCAGCTCTTTCATTACACAACCTTACTGCAATTACTATGTACAATATCAAGTTTAAACCACTTCAGCTCAAGTGGTTTGTATTTCCAGACTCTTTCAGCCTCAGATTAATTTTTATAAAGGGATGAAGGGGCACCACAATCTCAGCTAAAGCAATTCAGCTGTATAAAAGACTGAAGCTATGGAAAAATGTTTTTGTTAAATAAAAAGACAACAAAAAAAATTCAGGTGGATTATTTTCTGGAAAGCGGTATCGTCCCTAAGCCATGGAAATGGGAGTTGAAGTTGGGCAGGATTTGTGTCAATAATATGCCTTTTGCCAACTTTCACAAAAATATCCCAAATTTGGCCAAAAACTATTAGCTTTGGAAGAATCTTAATTTTGTACACACTCATCATTTTATGGAGTTTACAGCTGAAATTTAAGAATTATCTGTCCTTATTGAGTATTCCCACCTTCCACCCTTCAGTTCATGCACCAGCCCCTATTTCCCCTCACTACCCCTGCGTGTGACCACCCATGCAGCACGAGAAAGGAAGTGGTCTGATACAAATGCAAAGAAGACAATTATTTAATAGCTCTGGAAAGGAATTTGGCAACTGAAGCAGAAACCCAGCCTGGGAAGGGATGGCAGCAGTATTTGCTGCGTGACTGCCTGTTGATTTTATGTTTCAAAACATTGTAGAATAACATAAATTTTATCAGTAGTAAAGAACATTAGGTTGTAAAGTTCAGTACTCAGATGTAGGAAAATGCCAGACTTCAAGTTGCTTTTGCCAATGTAATGGATATTATCTTAAGTTCCATGATGATATACTACTTTGCCCCAGGACCTGAACTTGCAGTGCATCAGGGTTGTGTAATAACTGAGTGCAGAAAGGTCTGCAATGAAGCAAACAGTGAAAGGGCAGGAAATAGAACAAGCTCAACTTTACACAGTTGAGTCTCAAACTAATCTGCATGCTAAATAAAATCAAAGGGAACTAGGGAACTATATGCTATTTTGGCTTAGTTCATAAACAGACTTTAATTTCTCATATTTTGGCTTGGCTGACTGGAAGTTTTTAGGGTGGTCAGTTTTATAGTGCTGATGATCATCCCTAGCTGCACAGAAAGCGACTGAAAAACATGAACATAGGTTTCTAAAACCAGGCAGTAGACCTGACCCTTAAGTTTTGCTGCGCTTCAGTTTCCCATAGGAATGAAGTAAATACAGACATAGTGCAAGGAAATTCTTTCAAGATTAGGAAGCACTCTAGTATTAGAGCAGCAAGTGGCAGAGATGCTTATATGGAAATTCTCTTTTCAGAGAAGAGCTTGAATAGTGCAGCATATAAACCCTGGGACCACACACTTATGGTAAGAAAACAAAGCATTTAGAAGTTGCTCCTTCATCGAGAGCTAAAAGAGGCAGAGAATGTGTGTGGGGAGGGAGAAAGGCAGAAAATTACTTAGCTAAAGACAAGATCATTGAATATTTGCATGAAGCAAGTGAAATGAAGATCCCGTGAACAGTGAGGAAACGGGAATCATTAGGGCAGTTAACAATTAGAAACTACCATTTTACTCACTTGGTTATCAGTCAGCGAGGCCAACAACAACCACAACAACAGGAAGAAACCTGGATGCAGTATCCACTTGGGCAACAGCAATAACCTCTCCTAAAAAGGATGCAGCGACACAGACAACGCTGCCACAAAGGCATGCAGCTGTGCAGGTCTCTGGCTGTAGGGAATGCCTATCTCCAATACTAGATGATTGTACTAACAACAGAAGTGCAAGGTGTGATCAAGTAGATGACCTGCTCTGCATGGTGGATGAGCTATGAGATGAAGTTGGGAGGTTAAGAAGTATCAGAGACTCTGAGGAGGAGATAAGATGGTTGGAGTCTCAATTTACCATTCCTGAAGCTGGTACACCAGGAAACACAAGAAAAGAGTCCTCTCCCCTCCTGCCACCCAGGCTAGGAAAAAGCATACAAGAAGATGAGGGAAGTTAAAAGCAGGTTCCTGCTCGGGGTTGTAGGCATCCCCCTTCCCTTCCTGCATCACCCCCTCAGATAGATTTACACAACAGGTATAAGGCTCTGGAGGTAGAGAGGCAAGCTAATGGCAATGCAGATTATAGTCCAACCAGAGGCAGGGGAGAATATGGTGACAAAAGATGAGGAAAAGGCTGAGGTGCTTAATGACTTCTTTGCCTCAGCCTTTAGTAGCAGTTATATTGAGGGAATCCAGCTCCTTAGGCTAGGGGACAGGGACCAGGAGCAGTCATCCCCATCCCCCCATAATCCAGGAGGACATGGTCAGTGACCTGCTGTATCATGTATTTGTCCACAAATCTATGGGGTCGGATGGGATGCACCCAAGAGTGCTGAAAGAGCTGGCAGGGGTGCTCATCAAGACACTTTCCAGCATTTATCAGCAGTCCTGGCTCACTGGAGAGATACCAGAAGACTGGAAAACTGCCAACATAATCCCCATATATAAGAAGGGATGGAAGGATCATCTGGGAAATTACAAGCCTGTCAGTCTGACCTCAGTGAAAGGAAAGAAAAGGAGCAGATCATCCTGAATGCTATTATGCAGTATTTGCACAACAACCAGGTGACCAGGTCCAATCAGTATGGGTTCATGAAGGGCAGGTCCTGTTTGACTAACCTGATCTTCTATGACAGAATGAGGGGAGAGCTGTGGATGTACCTTGACTTGAGCAAAGCCGTTGACAAGGTTTCCCACAGCATTCTTCTGGAAGAGCTGGCTGCTCATGGCTTGGGTGCACACACACTCTGATGGATTAAGAACTGGTTGGATGGCAGGGTCCAAAGAATTGTTCTGAATGGAGTTAAATCCAGTCGGTGACTGGTCACAAGTGGTGTTCCCCAGGGCTCAGTGCTGGGGCCACTCCTGTTTAACATATTTATTGATGATTTGGGTGAGGGGATAGAGTGCACCCTCAGTAAATTTGCAGATGACACTAAATTGGGTGGGAGTGTCAACCTGCCTGAGGGTAGGAAGGCTCTGCAGAGGGATCTGGACAGGCTGGATCAATGGGCTGAGGCCAATTGCATGAGTTTCAATAAGGCTAAATGTCAGGTCCTGAACTCTGGCCACAACAACCCCCAGCAGTGCTACAGGCCTGCGGAGGAGTGGCTGGAGAGCTGCCCAGCAGAGAGGGACCTGGGGGTGCTGACTGACAGCTGGCTGAACATGAGCCAGCAGTGTGCCCAGGTGGCCAAGAAGGCCAACTCCATCCTGTCCTGCATCAGGAATAGTGTGTCCAGCAGGACCAGGGAGGTGATCCTGCCCCTATACTCTGCCTTAGTGAGGCCACACCTGGAGCAGTGTGTGCAGGTCTGGGCACTGCAGTGTAAGAAGGACATCGAGGTGCTGGAGAGGGTGCAGGGAAGGGCAACCAAGCTGATTAGGGGTCTGGAGAACAGATCTTATGAGGAGAGACTGAGGGACCTGGGGCTGTTCAGCTTGGAGAAGAGGAGGCTGAGGAGAGACCTCATTGCTCTCTACAGCTACCTGAAAGGAGGTTGTAGTGAGAGAGATGTTGGCCTCTTCTCCCTGGTGACCAGCAATAGGACAAGAGGAAATGGAGTCAAGCTCTGCCAGGGGAGGTTCAGGTTAGATATTAGGAAAAAATTTTTCAGAGAAAGAGTGGTTCAACGTTGGAACAGGCTGCCCAGGGAGGTGGTGGAGGCACCATCCCTGGAGGTGTTCAACAGATGGGCAGATGAGGTGCTACAGTGATGGTTTAGTGGTTAGGGGTTGTAGGGTAGATGGTTGGACTTGATGATCTTAGAGGTCTTTTCCAACCTCAATGATTCTATGATTCTATGTTTGCTGATTGCTGAGTGTCAGATTTTCCAAGCACTATAATGTTTTTTTCATTCTCTTTTAAAATTTGCTTTAATCTAAATAAAATTACCAGGTCCCCAACAAATGGAATAAACCCAGTTCTATAAGTTTTAATGATGCTGGGTGCTGAAAGGTGATAAAGCAATCTGCCCTCACCCTTAAAGAATACATTAGGACTTCAAACATTCAAGTCTGCATCAGCTTTTAAATTCAAAGCCCAAATGTGATCTGTAAAGGAAGACTCAAATTTTGTAATGTCAATGACCAAGTCTTAGATTCCATTTATAAAAGCAGTGCTCATTAGCAACTGTAAAGCTAATTCACTATGATTTTTCTGATTCTGTTTCTCAGACATTTATAAAAGAAATATTAATTCATTTTAGACTTGAAGTCCTTGTGAAAGTTGTAGATTTGGAGAGAAGCTTATAGAAAAATATTAAGATTTTGTCATTTTGACTCACAAATTAGGTGTTAAATCCTCATCTACAAACTTTACACATCAACTGCTTGCAGAAAGAGTATATTCTTATTTTAGGCATTATAATATGAACTCAGTTGATGCTTCTAATTTTTTTTTATTATGCCTAACATAAATACTTGTCCTCAGCCATACCAATGATATTCAAACCTTTGTAACACACAGCAGTGTGCAACTCAGCTAAAAGGTTGTGCCCTGCCTGCCTCTGGTAGTACATTTACTGCAAATTAAGGACTCCTGTTTTACAGAAAGACAAGTGGTGGCTCAACTGATCAAATTCAACAGCAAATTAGAAGGAAGGAACAGGACTGAATCTGCAGCTCCAAGCTGAACCCTCTGCCATGAGAAACAATTTGACAGGCACTGATCTAAATGCTTTAGGATCTGTATTTCGAAATTGAATAGCCACATGCTTACCAATGAGATGTGCCAAAAGCATTTGTTCTTTAACACCTTTTGAAGTTTGTTTGCCATTGCATACTAATGTACATTTAATAAATGTTTTGATTTAATAATTTAGTATTTAAAAATTTAACAAATCCTCCCTCACCTCCTAAGACTAACAGCTCTAAGAGAGTTTGAAAAGGTCTATATGTAATATATGTCTGTACTTTTTATGTATCTTTGGACAATTCTGCAATGAAGTAATATGAGCAACATAAATCATGCTTGAAGAGTCAGGGTAAGCATTGCCATCTATCAAGGAATCTACAGCAGAAGGCTGAAGATAACACACCCTCTTTTTCAACTTCTTCCTTCTCCTCAATCCTCCTCATTTTTTCTCCTACACTTGGTCACCACAAGTGCATTTCCTATCTTCCAGGCAATAGGCAACAACCTCTCTGCTGAATGAATTCATGCTGAATCTGTTTCCCCAAGGAAGCTGCATAGTGCAACTATGCCTGCATTTAGACTCCCCAGCCAGGCCAGTCCACACCTGACATTCTTACTGGTAGGAACACCTCTTCCCATTACTTCATTCAAGATTTGGAAATAAGCCAGTCCTCACACAATCTCGGCATTAACTATGCCTGCTTGTCACATTGATCAAACACTAGTCCCTTCAATTGGTAAAGACAATAACATAGACACGACATCTCCCAAAGATTTAAATTATCTTTTAAAAGACAAACTTGTCTGATTGTTTCTAGGGAAGACAATATCTTTTAAGACCATGTTTTTAATGTGTATATAGCATAGATTAAAAAATCTACCCAGGAAACAACTTTTTAAGAAGAAAGACTATTTCAAGCATGAATTTGTTGCTTTGTTTTATGCAAATGCAAAACAGTGTTGTTGCTTACTATATTGCCACTTTAAACGTTGCTTAATTTACATAAAAATTAACTAGACTCTTGCATGCATCAAGTATTCATGGTTAGCTATCTATGTATATTTAATATATTTCCATGTCATCATCCATTCCTAGATAATTAGCTCCTGGAACTCTGTGTTTCAAATGGTGAAACATGACAAGATTTTAATTAGCATCACTTCAATCCAGCAAACAATAGCAATTTCCCACTCATTTTCACCTTTATCTGTTTTGATACTTTTTTCTGATATTTAGCACTTAAAAAGGCATGCACCTTTCAGTTTCTCCAGTGACACATCAGAAGCATCCAGGCTAACCAAGTTAAATGCGCATTCAACACAGACAGCTAAACGCTAACTTTCTCTCACCTCATTTATATTATATTTTCTCAGAATTATACTACCTGTCCCAACATACTGACATATAAGACAGTCACACAGAGGAAGCATCACTGAGCTTTACAATGAACACATTAATAGATATTTGAAACACCAGGATTTAAAACAGTCTTGTAAGCAAACATTACATGTTTTTTTGTCTTGTGCAACAACACATCAAATCACCTTATCCAGTACAGTCCATGTAAAATTGTCTATTAACTTGTGAGGGATTCTGCCTGAGATCTGAATGCCAAAAAAGACTTCTACTTTGTGATTAAATATGACAGAACTGCTATATTAAAACAAAAAACAATCAACCAAAGACAAAATAAAAACACAAAAAACCCAACCACAAAACTGTATGATGTTTCTGACTGAGCAACACTGAGATGTTGCAATAGCTGGGGCACAGGTTTGATAGCCATTTCCCTCCTTGTTGAGTTACTTAAATTGGTTAGCAGTTCTGGGATTAAGTTCCACTCACATCTGCCACTCCTTGGATAGACACTTTGGATCAAATTTCATCTTTGGTTAGTGAGGTGACTACCTGCTGTTTGCTAGTGGAGCTGTATTTGTTCTTCCTTTCCAGACTTGGTCTTAGAGTGATTAATTTTCAAGTCCAGACAGAAATTAATGGAAAAGCTACAGCTGAACACTTTACCACAGGTCTCTGCACTCTGCCCAGGACACAATTCAGGGTTCTGTTACAGACCTTCCTGCCCCTCACCTAGTGGTACTCACACATCCCTCTATCAGATAATCCACTCAAAGCAAATTCCTTTAGGAGTCACCAGCTGGCTGGCTGTCATTCCATTTTGGCAGAGGGGACCACATTCTTCAAAGAGGAGTAAAACAACCCAAAGCTGGTGCTACTGTTGAAACTCAACCAGCCTATGTTGGTAAGCAAAGGGAAACAGCTGAACACAACCAACCCTACTCATATTCCTGCTAACTGAATTTCACTCAAAATGTCATATATGGGGTGCATTATTTCTACTGGCACACAATGAGAGTGTCAAAAAAGGAACCAAATATATCTGGTATGATAGGAAGCAACTGTGGAGAGCAGCTGGGTAAGGAAGCTCTCAGTAATGTTGAGATGGAAATGCTACTATCACAAGCATCTGCTGTGTGACAAAAAATATGAATCATCATGCACTGGATTCAAACATCTTCATAATGGACAACTGCCAAGCATCAGCAAAACTAGGCTGGTGGAGGCACATGGAGCAGAAACCTTACAGAGGCTTCAGAAGGTACCTGGTGTGGAAGAACATAGCTCACAGAAGTTAGCAAAGCATCATCTCTTTCCTGGTTGAGAGACAGACCTATACAAATTTTTCCTTTTTTCAAGAGGAGAGCAAGCTAAGCATAATACACTGGAATGACAATAAGTAACTGCATCATAGTCAGTGCGGGAGCAGGACTGTGGTGGAGAGTGCACAGAGAGTAGAAAGACAAAATAAGGAAGGCTCAAATTTTCATAATTCTCTCGAACTTCAGAGTTGAGTTTCCTCTCTGTTCTCAGACGAACACAGAAAAAGGATAGAGTGGCATAAGAGAGAAGGAAACTTAAAGAATTAACTGTCTTCTACAGAACTGGTGAGGCATCGTTCAGACCTACCTGAGGCACAGGCATCAGGATATGCAGAGGACAGAACCACAATAGTTTAGTGAAGAAGGATTTCATGCAAGTTTATTTGCAGTAGCTGCTGCTGGGAGATGTAGGAGGAGATCCTTCTAAAATATCCTGACAGTGTTCTAACCAAAAATATGGAAAATAATAAGAATCTGGATGATCTTGAGCCACTATGTTTTAGTATGCATAGTAATTAATCTAAAAGATATTACTGGCTGATAAATGTGTAGATGGGCTTTTGGTTAACATCTAAGCATATAACACAGCATGGGGTACAGCAGCAAGGGCAGCAAATTCCAGAATTGCTATAGGCTGCCAGATGGTCATTTTCATTTCAGCAGAACTGCATTTCCTTCTGAAGAAGGCTGAACTAATTTGAACATTCTAACAAACCTAAGTACCCCATGGGCTGTGGTGACAACAATTATAAATAGACATGCTGCTTCCTTATCCATTCATTCATTGTCACCATCCTGCAACTGATGGCTTCCAAATAATCTGTCTCAGCTCCAAGGTTCTGCTATTAAGCATCAGCTCCTCCAGACTGGATTGTCTCAATCTCATTTTACCTTGGTTGATAAATCAGAACGTTTGTGATCTTCATCTAAATTTGTCCACAAATACTTTAAGTTATTGCTTTTTGGTTTTGATCGAAGTAGAGTATTATGGAAAAAAGCCCCAAAAGAATAATTTATCTCATATATATCAGCATTTTGTTTCTCTCGTAACTTTAAGTAACTCCTTTGGTTTATCCCTATTTAACCAGGCTCCCTAGTGTATTCATCTGGTTCTGAACATTCTTTCTGTGTAAGAAACATTGCTGAAAATAACATGGTATGACTTACAATAATAGCCTGAGAAAGTTACTTTATCCCCACACTATGCTAAAACCAGTTTCTGATAACAGTCATATTCAGATACTCTCCAAAATCCACCAAATATTTTCAAACACAAAATTTGCTTCCCCAAACCTTTTTCCCACTAAGAATACCTAGTACTCAGAGTCCATTGTAATGCTAATGTAAACCTTTTTTTTTCATACTGACTTAGTTGAAGGATATCTTGTCCTTCTGCTGCACTATAATATTGCCAAATCATCAGAAAACTAAGTGCAAATGCCAGTTCACTTAGTGCTATCATTCAGCTCTACAGAATTTTCCATTTTAGCTACCAGTGTGTGCTAAGTAGCACACAAAATATATTTTACATGTAGCTCTTGATAGACTTTGTTTATCTTGTGACAAGAGCCTGACCAGCATATTGCTCATGTTCTTATTTGTTTATAATTGTTTTCTTAGTGTGTTTATTTTGTTTCAGAGAAAGATTTTTGTGAAATGTCATACTTCTGGGATTAAAACAATGCTGGTGTTCCTTTTCAGGATTGCAGCTCTTGATTTTTGTCCACAAAAGATATACATAGCAAATTCCATGGAGAAAAAAGCAATGTGACATTTGTGCTCCATAAAGCAGAAGTACAATTTAGAAATGAAAGTCAGCAAAGACACCTATCCGTTGAAAATCGGAAAATATTTTGGATTTTGGTTTGGTTTTTATTTTCTTTTTTTAAGAATGTAAACTCTGAGAGCTAGATGATACTTGTTATGCAACCATGTTAAAATATCATATTTGATATAGCATCATTTCCTAAAGTGTATGCTGGATTACTCAAAAAGAACATTATTGTACTTAAAAACTTTGGATTTGAGATCTGCTGTCAGAGTATCTTCAAATACCTCTTACTTCTTTCAACTACCTCCATTACTTCCATCCTTTCACATCCTCCCAAATTCTTCTTCTAAAATTAAAAAAAATACATATTTTTTAGAAATGTGTTTCTGGAAAGCAAAATATTTTGAGAAAAAAAATATTGAGATAACAGCTGCAAAAGCATTACTGTAGAATTTCTGAAAATGAAATGAAAATTTCTGAATTATAACCAGGTCCTCCCCAATTCTGCCATTCTCATAGGCAAAAATTCTTTTAATTTCCTCAGATTTACTGGTCTCAGGCTCTTTCAGGGAACATTGCAGATCATGAACTTGCTTTATTCCTTCACAGCTTCTTGCATAACAGAACCTCAAAGTCCTGCCAGTAAAATCCCTCCATTCTGAGATTTTTTTCTTTCTTTCATTTGACATTAATGGGCATGAAGAGTATTGTTAATAGTTTGTCATTCTAAGTGAAGAAAACAGTACATTGGCAAAACACATTTGTTCTTTTGCTCAAAAACATACACCACAAGAGTGTTACATTCAATCTCACTTTTTGAAATTCCTATTTCACACTATTTAGTTATGTTCAACACTTTTTGCCTCTTTTACTTTGAAAAAATGCATCATCTTAAGAGGAAATCTCTGTTGTAGGTCAACACATAGCATCCTGATAGTGGGTCCTGGAATGCTTTCCAGTGACAGGTACCTACCCTGTTGACTTCCTCTACTCCACCAGCTAGGGGGAGGCCATAGACCTTGAGCAAGGCTATAGCAAAATAATTGCTACACTGGCTTGGGGATATCCCAGAATATTTTGCAGACTGATTGAGCTCACTTTGTTCACTTTCTGGACTAGCTGAAACCCATGATGACTTTGTTACCACAATCTCTTCAGTCTGGGTGTAAAGTAGCCCTAGGCTGGGCACGGTGCTTCTTCTGTCACCTCAGACGGAGTGGCAGAGTAAAGTAATTCTGCTTTTAAAAAATCTTGGGGGCATTTTTATGATGGTTGCTGCATAAATTCACAAAGACAAAGTAAGACAGTTTATCAAGTAGACAGTTTACCAAGTAAGACGGAAATCAGCCACCAAAACTCCTCTACATATATGCAATTTATTATATATACAATATATCATATCTTTCAGGAAAAATATGACCATGTGAGTCATAGACTCATTATATTCCATCAGCACTTGGCTGTTTGATTTTAATTAATTCAGTGCTGTCTGCTGCTATCCAGACAAGATGTGTAAAAGAATATGCTGGTAGTTGATGACGTGCCAGAATACAGAAAGGCACAAGACTGAAAGTCAAGAGAATTTAACCCTTCAAGGAGGAAAATAATCCTTTGAAAATGTACTCTCCTAATGTACAGCATGGCTGTTGTAAATCAAAAATTGTGTATATATTTTTAAATTGAGTGCATACTTACATGTGTGTTTCAGTGTGTAATAACAACTGAATTTGTTAGCACCACAGGTAGCAGGTTCCTGATGAACTTCCACAGCCTCTCAGAGTATGGTCTAGAATGTGTTATTAACAGGTTTATTAAACATCCACATTAAGCATGTGGCGTGCACTCTTTGAGACAGCTGTAGCTTAACTGCTACCTTCTTCAATAATGCCACTATACCAGCAAGATAGTTGTTTCAGATGTACAAAAGCATATAATGGTTTTGCTTGCTTCGAAAAGACTATCCAAGCTGGTAGTATGTGAAAAATGGCAAGGACAGAAGGAGCCATATAGCTGCAGAGCATATGCTTCATTTAATTCTCCGATTCATTGTATAAGAATAGCAAACCTAAGGGCTGACAGAGGAAGCTAGGGAGCTTTCAGGTCTTTTTTATAAAAGTGAAGGCAGAAGTAGGACTGGTTAAATCACAGTGGTGCTGCTGACAAATGAACCTGGAGAGCACTTCAGCAAAGAACCCTTTAGAAGGGTGATGTTTAAAAGCATCCAAGTAGATTTAAAGAACACTAATTCTTACAGGATTTTAAATGGGACTTATGTCCCTAAGGTCTGCCTTCTGCGTGTTTGGCTTTTCAACATCAGTACCCATAGCAACTTCCAGGCAATGTAAACGTGCCATTGCTCACAAATTCCAAAGTCTCTGAAGTATTTTTGAAAATGTCTTTCTCATTTTATTTATTGAGCATCTTATCCTTTTCTCCTAATAGATGTCCTTACTGCATGTGCAATGCCAGAACCCACCAGGACAGGCTGGCTCCCTTCAGAGCAGCGCAGTGAAGAACTGCTGATGGGAACAAGGCAGCCAAAAGGTTTCTCAGGCCCCTGCCTCTTGGTTTTATAATCACCAAGAGCACTCACTTTTACTGATATACTGCAAGGTCAACAATGACTACCAATGCAAACAAAATCATAATTTTCCGTACGTCTAAATATAGATGATATGCAATTCAGATACTCATTTTAAAATACAGGCTGTGAGGTTCCATTCAGCAGAATTGTCTTTTCCCCCAATGACAAACTTACCAGCTGACTGTTGGGCAATTGACTCATGATAAGTACCAGGACTGAAAAGATAAGGTGAGATAAAGCCAGCAGTGAGCTATCTACCCTGTAGAAACTGACTAACACTGACTAATGACTGTTGGGTAGATAAAGGCCACTCCAGACAGTGGCATACAATGGAGGGGGAGAAATGTTGAAGAAGCAACATTACTGAATTTTGGAATCTACAAGAAGCACAGCAGAAAAATCTGGGCCACAGAAACTCCAAAAGCATATAAGGAACTCCGATGTGTGCATTCTTTGCCACCTAGGACCAGACTGCTGACCTGCCTAGGATCAGACTACCACCCCAGAAATAAAGATCACTGGGACATTGCAGGATCCTCGGGTGGTGTTACTTTCATCACTCTCCCTCTTTTGCTCCCTCTCTCCTTTTCTCTCTTTCTCCCTCTGTCTCCAGGCTTGCCAAATCTTTGCCAAGTTAATTCATAGTTTGTGCTATTTGTTGTCTATCAAATAAAACTTTTTGGTTTTGTTTCCCTTTGTGGTTCGATGTTGCTTTGGAGACATATGAACAATAAGTTATATCCTGTTGATTACCCCAACAAAAATGTCATGTCCCATGACCCAACCCAGATGACAGCCAAAGCAGATTCCATCTCCCAGGCCAGGGTTTCCCACTGAGGGAAATGTCAGCCTTTAAGGGTAACCAAATGATGATGGCCCCCTCAGACCATCTGAATACCCCTTGATCAGATTAAGGTAAAATGATGCTCAAGGTCTGTTTCTCTACAAACAAAATAGTAATTTTATCGCTCTAACAGTTAAAAGTTATTCTGAAGCAATTTTTAGGGAAAACAAATCAGCCACAAGTATGTATACGTATATATATATTGATGCAAAGAGTTAAAACTTGCTAACACGGAAACATGGGAGGTGCTGCTGATAAGCTTAGAGAAAAGTCAGAGTCCAGTTCTGGTTCACTCCATCAGTACACAGACTTCAAGCTTTCCTCCCAACGACCCTCACCCACAACCACCAAGAGACAGTGCACATGCAGAGATGGGTGGAATATTAATACCTTCAGGAAGGTGATGTGAATAACCCTGCTTCTTGTATGGAAATGTATCACATATATATGATTTGTAAGGATAAAAATGTAACCAAGTAACCGAGTGGTGTGCGTGTTTGGAGGAGTGATCCCCCATGTACCCATCACTGTAATAAAGAATATCTTGCTTCATAGTCTCTGTGGCTATTCAGTTATACCACCTTTCCCAGCTTCAATATATATATAAAGGAATAAAAGCAAAAAAGCAGATAGTTTGATGTTCAGGCTGCACAATCACAAAGGCTAATTATTTAGATCACAAAAAGCTGCAATACATGGATGTTAATGCTGCATAACCTGGGAAAAAATTGTGGTTACTTAATAATTTTAGAAAAGAGAAAGAGAAAGTGATAGTGATATAGTAGGAGAAGTTAAGAGAGACAGAAAATCACTGGTCCTTGATCCAGCATTGGGCCAGCCAACAGGAGGGTTGGTGTCAGTAAAACTCCCAAAGCAGCCCCTCATTTTATAGGCCTGTCTCCTAAGCGTGGCTGAGTCATCATGACTGGGCAGCTAGAATGGCCTTCAGCCCCTTCTGCTCCTCATTCACTGTTCTCCTCAATGTTATCATTATCATGATATGCAAGACTTAGGCCATGTGCAGGTGGTTATCACTACCACTATCACTACCACAGAGAATTCAAGTTAAACACAGTCCAATCCTTAACTGCTAGCCAGTCTACAAGAAAATGAGGTTATGGGGAAATACATTCAAACCCTACGTCAGTAACTGAAATATACTTCATTATAATATTTAATTCATACTGTACAACACTTCAAATAAATGGCATGGCATATAAGCAGAAAAGAGAAGCCTCTCCTATATCTATCAATATTTGGTGAGAACATTGACAGCAAAGACTTTATTCCCTGCCTTCCAGAATCCTGCAGTTCAGGAACAGGTTGACAAAATAAGTCCCAAAACCAGTAATATTTCAGGTTACATATAAAGTGATGATTGGTGTGAGGAGTTGAATTTATGCTAAAGTTTATGTTTTGAAAAAAACCTATTTTTAAAAGCATTTATCTCTACTACAGTTTTTCCCAACCTCCTCTGCCCTCTTACGTTTTTCTTATTTCAGTATCAGTACCATAGCAACATCCAGGACTCATGAATGTAGCAAGCACTGCTCTCAACATCTCTGGAGATGTTTAGCCTTGCAAATAATTGTCAAACTCAGCAATCTGAGACAGCTTGAAAAAGCGTGATACCAGGCTAATATTTGTATACCCTGAAAAAAATTGCAGAGGATAGGGAGGAGGGCAATTGGAAGAATTACTGAAGCTGCAACAGCTGAAAGAAATTTTAAAAACTACTTAAATTTTAATGATAAATAAACAGCAAGTCTTGCAAGCAGAGGAGACTGGAAGCTTTATTACTATCTCTATTACTCATTACTATCCTTATTACTATCTTAGTGTTTTTGGGGACCCTATCTGAACAGCTTGAGGATTCCACCATTTCCAAGAACTGAAATGATACTCCTGAACCTTCTCTTTTGTGAGCAACTACTCATACAGACAAGTTATATCAAGACTACGCAGTACACATTTGCATACCTTAATGCAGCTGGAAAAGAAAAAAGAAAAAAGGGAAAGAGTGAGTCCATAGACATAGAATAAGACTCTCCTCTGCAATGAGACTGATTTTAATTTGTTCAGCCTGTAGATGCTGCTGTTTTTCTAGTAAAACACATCAGGAAACATCATCTGTTAACTGGAACTAAAGCAGTATTTTGCCCTAGAATAAGTATGATTAGGCCTCTCTCTACTCAAGACTTCTTGAAGCAATTATCTGCCTTACTAATAACCAGACCCAAGAAATGGAAATG
Organism: Florisuga fusca; assembly: GCA_038090715.1. Classification (NCBI taxonomy): domain Eukaryota; kingdom Metazoa; phylum Chordata; class Aves; order Apodiformes; family Trochilidae; genus Florisuga; species Florisuga fusca. The sequence continues at coordinate 5,770,401 of JAAWXA010000041.1, read as the reverse complement.
GTGTGTAGAGCATCAAGTAATGCCATGTGAAATGAACAGATATCAACACTATTCCCCTGTGTATAGGAATTTCAACATCAGCAGTAATTAAATATGCTACAAATCCAACCAACATCACCTGCAAAACCAAGGATCATTGGCTGACAAGAACAGGCATCAATTAATTCTTGGACTTTAGTCTTACCTGTTGTAAGACTCTTATGTCCTCCAGGCATCTTTAAAAACAACCACAAGGCTCACTGCTCTGATATAAAAACCCCAATCCTCTTGACAATTCTTACAACATTTTGTTTATCTTATTAGTATCAAGCCTATCACAAGGATGTTGTGAACAAGCCCACATGGTAGACAGCTTGGTGTTTTGGCCAGGCTCAAGTAGCTACAAGTGCATTGCAAAACCCTGTGCTAAGCTTACTGTGCTGCTATGAGTGACACTATTGGAAACCAAACCAAACCAAACCTAAATATTCCAGTCAGAAAAAAGGCCTTTCAAAATACACACACAGGTGCTGACGAAGTCTAGAATAGCAGACACACCTTGTTACACACACTTTTGGTCCACTGCTTAGCCAAAGTACATGAACAACCAAAACTTTTTAAAAATATCTTGAAGAGGAGATAAACATTAGACTGGAAAAAAAAAAAAATCTTTTCAATTCTGAAGAAGGTAATTCTAGTTTTTCACAGCAATCATTTTTCTGAGGTCATCTGTAGCCAAGCTTCATTTCTATCTATGCAATGTGATAGGGTAACATCATTCCAGGCCTCCAGTTGAAGCAATTAAGAAGTCCACATTCACCAATCATTATCACATAGTTACAACAGATACTGTGCATTCTGAATTAAGGGAAAACTGTTGAAACCTCCAATACCACTGTGGGGTAACTGATGGAAAAGTAACATTTTAGTATGGTTACCACAGTGACCTGTGAGGATATAACAAAATTATCTGCAGCATAGTATATCTGCTTGTCACAAGCCATGACTTATACTTAAGAGAGTGTAAGGAGATTGTTTCACTAGCCAGATCTTGACAGGCTCAAGAACATAAACCCTGACATATTTCCAATGAGTACCATAGATGTGTGGGTGACGCAAACAAGATGTATACCCGCAAACACTAGCGGTCATAGCAATTCTTATGTATGTACTCCAGAAACTCTCCAGTGAAAGGCTTTCCTCCAGAAATCTGGGGCTTTTTCTGAGAAGAACATCAAAGCCAACACATGCAGATGTTTGCAAGATATGGTAATCATCAGTGGTTAACATGGAAAAAGTCAAGCTGCCCTTTCCCATGTTCCAGTTTACAGAGACAACTGTCAGCATTCACAATAAAACACAGCAGCCTGCACCCAATTTTCTGCATTGCTGAATTTCACAGACATGCCTAGTGACAAAAATGTGGTTTTGAACAAGCACTTTTTTATAATTGACTGAATTGTTATGAATTTTCTACCAACACATAAAAGGCATGCAAACTTCAATTTGCATACTGATATTTCTGCATCAAAGGCTATCCTATTTAATAATGCACAGGATCCAATTCTCATAAAAGCACAAGTTCAATGACAGCAACCAGTGAAGTTCCAATATTACATTTTCAGCTAAAAAATTGCGCAATGTTCTTTTACAACAGCTGAGTATCAGTCACCTTAGTAACATGGAGACACGTACACAGAGAAAAAAAAAAACAGGGTTGTTGCTTAATCTCTGCAAACATGATAGACATATGGGTGAAATTAGTTGACTAAGGACCTAAAGTTCATGGTCATGTGGCCACTTATATTTTCCTGTTTCTAAAACAGACTGGGTTTAGTTTACATATGCACAGAGCAACCAGCACAAACAGGCAAGAGCTGCTCTGACAGATGGCAGTGGCCATCAGTGTGCAAGTTCTGGCCTCTTGAAAACCCACAGAAATTTGGCAGTGGCCCAGCGTATCATACTGGGAGGCAGAAGTCTGTTCAGACACAAAGGGAGAGGCTAGATTTTGACAAGATATTAGATGGATGTAGAGGAAGATTCAAAAAGAGGTCAGTTTAAGTTTAATGTTGGCAGAAATGATTGTCTGGAAAAGTATGAATAATCTTCTAATGACGCTTTAACACCTTACCTCTGTATTAACACTTATGGTTTATTTACTTCTGAGAAAACACTTAAAAGACATGAGGCAATTTTAAGGAAACATTTGTAAACAGCTATTTTCTCTTGACAGACTATTTGGCTACAATTAGATATGCCAAATTAATGTATGCAGTTCAATGAATCTAGACAATATTGAATCAAAATAACTAGTATTATTTTCCGTCTCTTTGAAACTGAACATTCAAGCCATTTGAACTTTCAATGTAATTTGGCACTTCAAAAAAACCTTTACAAAACGTAACCAGGCCTGAAAACCTATACTTAATTTCTGAGTAAACTCCTGACATTTCATAGAAGTAGCTCATAAACAAGATCTTCCAGACAATTATACAAATCATAAATGTTTTCAATTACATTGCTAAAGGCATGCTTGTATAAAAGTCTTGTTTAAATTCCTGCACATTTCTGTTACTTTCAAAATCCCACATTTTGAAAAAGGAGATGATTTATATTAACCCAGGTTCTACCAAAAATTGCTCCAGACACGACACATATTCAAAGTTTCAGGCTTTAAAAAAGTATTCAGTTTGATTTTAGGAGATGGTAAAGGAGAGATATATGATGATGAGTTAAAAACAAGAAACTAAGGATCAATCTTCTTATTTGTGTCTAGAGTTCATTTCCTGTTGCTCACTGACAACTGAATCTGTCTTTACAATAGTGCTCACCTTTGTTCCCAAAAGAAACACAACATAACTCTAGTAATTTTTCAACAGGTACTGACTGAAACTAGGATTCCTAACAGCTGAGGGAAGAGAAATTAGATACCTGGTCAAGTGAACAGATTTCGAAATAATTAAATCAACTATTCTGTTTCATTTTGTTTTTCATTAATAGCCAACAAACCAGATGTGACAGTACGTGAGGCTGCAGTGATCACTGTGGTCAACAAAGGTTTGGTCTTCCATAGGTCAGTTCCTCTGGCTCTCACAGTAAGTGATCAAAGCAATCAGATGTGCTTCAGCACTGAGAAAATGTGTAATTAATTGAGCTCATACACTTTTGTTAAGTATTTTGATAGACTTAATCTCAAAGTGTTTGCAGAAGCAAACTTAAAAGCATGCTAGGAAAAAAGGCTAGTGCTATTTTAATTAAAATACATCAGTAGAGATTAATTAAGAATCTCACAACCCTGCTTTATTTGTTGCAGAGACTGTCATAATTCACTAGAAATTCAAGAACTGCTCCCAAGAAGGATGATATTTGGTATATGCATGTATTTGGTAATACAATAATGATTTATATGATATCATATCATATCATATATCATATCATATCATATCATATCATGTATGTGTTTATCATATTATATTATAGTAAATAATAATAACAATAATAATAACAGCCTATGAATATTTAATACGTTCCCATCTTCCACAACTTCAGGAAACACTCTATACTGCATCAGTTTATCCCCAGGTTTGTGTTGATCACTTAATCAGTCTCAAATATTTTCCTTTTTGTACCCCAGCAGCCTAATCTGTACTGAGCTCTCATACTGAATAGAAAAATATTTTTATAAGATTTAAAAGTTACTGCATCACCAAAAGCTTGTTTCTGCAGCAACTACAGATGATTTTTATTATAATTTTTTTAAAAGTTGTTAATAATTAGTGTGGAAAACATTCCTTTAACTGAAAATTCATTTCAGGCTGGAAATATTATTATGCACTAGGTTACCTCAGAGCTCAAAAGATTTGAATAAAAGAAGCTTTTGAAATTGAGTATAGCGCCAATTTTTTTCTGCAGTAAACTGAGTAATAAACATTCAAGATACATGAAAATCTAAGATGTCCACCTAATGTCTGACTTAGACAGGCTTAAACAGATATATGGTCCGGCTAGGATTGTGCAGCTGAAGAAAATATCAGAGTGTTTACTGTGATTTTAGGATAGCTGCTTAGTATGGATTAGGCAAAAAATGCAAGCCAGGTCTGCTCTCACCTGGAAAAGCTGGCAGCACTGGGCAGCTGACTTGCTGCAGCTCCATGCTGATGTGCATTCCCTTCATCCATTTAACACAACAACTTGCTGTCTAAGCTCTCGGACATAAAACTAGAAGCTTTCTGGAGAGAGCAGTGTTACACAAGTGTATTATGTATGCTTGGTATCAGCACACTTTTTTGCGATCAGGATACATATAGTTTTTCTGAAATTATTTCAAACAGTTTTTTAACATCAGCTTCTACAGCTTGAATGAGATTCATTACTTTAAAGGAAAAAAAAGAGTTTATAAGTATGGAGCTGGATTACCTTCCCTTAGACGCTCAACCACAAAAGTGAATCCAGTAGTTCGCGGGTGCAGGACATACTCATATTTTTGAAGTCCATTCTTTTCAGCAAATTCGTTGCTGCGGGCTTTGGTATTGGCTGAAGGAGAGAGTAAAAAGCATCATGTTCTCTTAGTGTGCATACGGACTAGGAATCACACAATTATTTTATGTCAGGAACAGCATAGCAGCACACAGTACAGATGTGCAACAGCTTTTCAGGTGGAGGCAGACGGCAAGTGCACTTTCAGTGGTCTACAGTGTGGTCTGGGGAAGAGCAATGTGGATTGCAAGAAAAGCCTTTTTACCCTCTCAATTAATTTTGGAAAATAATCAGCAAATCTTTCATATTTATCAAATGGAATCTGAAATCTATGATCTAAAGTATGTTACTAGTTCTCTGTATACCCCAATACCCATTTTAACAGTAAAAGGTGTTAACTGGCTCAACTTTATTTCTTTCCTAACTCAAAAGTCACAATACACAGTATTTAGGTTTGACATGTACAGAAATACCTTGCTGTCAATGTTTAACCACGCTAAGCTTTTTTTGGAAAGAAAACATTAGATGGAATAAAGTTACTATAATACATTAAAAGGCTATTTTACATTTTCATCCTTAACTTGACATGTTTTATTTGTCAACCTACACCACACATACATACCTGTTTTTAATTTTTTTACCAACTCAGTGTCACAGCACTTAATATTGTACATAGACTACACAGAAGGCATCTGGAAAGTAGAGTGGCTAAGCCTCATAACAATTGAGTTTTGAACATCTGGGAAAAAGAAGTCTCTCACAAGAAAATTGATCAAAGGCTTATCAAAGCCAGTTGCTAACAGGCTGCTAAGCAAGGAAGACGCAAACACTTAAAATGTGAAAACCTGAAGACAGGTGGAGAGAAATTTGTTCTCCAGTGACATTTAGGAGGCTCTTCAAGCAGCCTCAGTTAGCACCCAAGAGCACTTTGCTGGCTACATGGACTTTGCAGGTTACACTTCCTCCACTTCAGTTCTACTGTGCCTCCCATGGGGCAAAAAGGCAATGAAAACATGCAGTGCCCCCTTGTAACATAGAATTAATAAAATTTATCAACTACCTTAATAAATATCTTGCATATACATAGTTTTACACGTGTTCTAAAAGACGAAATCCCAGAAACAGAGTTGTAGAACATTGCCTAAGCAATGTATCATCTCTTTCAGGAAAAAACAGTTCCTTTTTTAAGTGTTCACAGCTGATTTTAAACAGAGATGGGAGATAAAAGTAATGAAAAACATATTGCTCCTTAATAATTTAACAGAACTGATATTCATGGGTATGTGCTTTCCCTTACACTTATCATTATTTCCCTTCTATTATTCCTCTAAGAGAACAATACCACCAGTGGACAAATCAAGAGTAACATAATATGTCCTTTTTGAAGTAATGCAACTTCTATTTTTTTCCCCTAAATTACATGAGCTCTTTATCAAAATGTGGATGTCTCTCCTAGAGGATTACCTACCTATTAACAAACACCATAGCATATGACTACCCCTATCACCTACTATTTCCATGCATAAGCATATTGTTTTTCATACATGCAATCCTTATGATTCCATGCACTGATTTCAAGACCACATGATTTGGAGGAAAGAAAAACTGTTGCACCGCAGCCAAGCAAGGGATTCAGCAAAGAGAATCCAAAGATTTAATTCTTGCCAAGTTGCCAAAACATACAAATACTCGGAAATATGACATCTTCAAGAAGTGTTTCTAAAATCACAGAATGTGTGAAAAAATAAATTACACTTGGATATGTAACTTAAATTTATCTTTCCTTGGACATATGCATTATGTCACTGCATGATCAGAATATTTATTTTTGTCTGCTTGCCTGTACTCCATTCAAACTTGAAAAAAGACTATTGTGAACCAGTGAAGGAAACCTGCCTTTAGGACCCCTACCTCTGTGATGGCAAAACTTGCAAAGCCTGCCATAAGCAAGATTTGGAATTGAAGAAAAGGCAATGGTAATTTGGTAATTATTAAATGTTCCTCTGAAAAGCTGGATTCTACCTTATAGATACTATTATATTGCACTGTTAGCTCAACAGCTTAAACTTTCTTATTTTCTTATCAGAAATAATTCTTATTTTCTTATCAGAAAAGGCACTGATCATCAGGAGTGTTCCTATAAAAAGTACATATGAATTCTTTCCAGATTCCATGGTGATTCAACTAAAATGCTTTAAATTAATTTATCAGAAAGTTTTAAGCTAATGTATTGTTCCTTCCAAAGAATAGTGGAAGTGTTGTCTTAATTTTCTGCATATCAAAATTTGGGTTCCATACTGGAACATTTGCAATCTGTAGATCAAGTCAATCAAACCTTTTGATATGCAAGTACCATATGTACAAAGCTAAGCAGTCTATAAAAATAACAAATCTAATTCTTAAGCATCAGCTAATGAGCACTCGGAAAAACCCTCTTCATATATTTGCTCACTAGCACTCTGTTCCAGAGGGAGAAGGAAAACCAGTTCCTTGGGATTTGTAAAACACTCCTATTTGCATCTCAAGAAAACCAAATAGTAAATGGTGGGCATCTTTGTTTTATGAGCAACACCTAACTGATGCAGCAAAAATGGTTTGGGACTTCCACTGACTGTCACCTTGAAGAAATCATCTTCAAACGTCTTCCTAGAGCACCTCTCTGCACTGGGGAAAAACTCAATGCAAACATCCGTAAAACATCTTCCAAATTTCCATTTACTACAGTGCCTTTCTAAAAATGTGTGAACACCTGGACAATGGCACACCACCCAACACTGTTTCCTGATATTTGCATCCCTGTCTTGACTCTGGAGCCAAGTGCCGGAGTCAATGAAGGGCAGCAAATGTGATGGTCCCTGCTGTATGAAACCAAGAGGTTAGAAAACTGATTCATAAAATCAGAAACATATTTTTATATCCTCTCCATCATAAGGAAATTAACGCAACAAACATCTCTTTAAGATCCTTTAATCAGTAGACCAGATGCCTCATCATTCTGCAGTCCAGATTGTAACATTCTTTCGTGAAAGAATACAAAAAGTGAAAGATGTCTTTGTAAGCCAGATAGAGAAAATACTTCCTTAAAAAGAGGAAACGTTCTCCTCTTTACTTCCAACCAAGAGAAATTGCAAAAAGCAGCTCTTGAAGCAGTGACTTAAAATGAACTCAGTGTGGGTGGCTCATATCATCTAGTTAATGGTAATGCCCCCTCTTGCCTACTCTCTCTGAAAAAGTTAAGTGTTGCTTTCTAGAAGAAAGTATTTTCTTTCTTATATTATGAACAACATATTCTTGCATTAACAAGAAAAGAGAAAAATCTATCTGCAATTCACTGTTACCTTCTAGATAGAATATTGTATGTGATCCACATCACAATATTCCTGTCAAACTTTAGGCTCTAGCAAGCTTTCCTACTTGGTTTTTAGTTGTTTCTCAAGGAAAAAAGGTCTGTGCAATCACACTCTGTCCCCTTGCTCCCCTTAACTTTTGAAGCTATTGCCATCTGCAAACAAAGTTTGGCAGAGACAAGAGATTCAAAGACAATGAAGGCCCAGGGGAGCTTTAATTTTAAACAAACAAACAAACAATGGCTGAGTAAAGGAGAGCCTCCAAGAACAGAGATTTTTAACTTGAAAAGCCAGGGCAGCCTTCACAGGTGTTTTGTCTGTCAGAGCTTTCAGCCCAGCATGCAGCAGTCTGTCAGTTTACACACAGATTGGTGAGGATGAGCCACAGCACAGGATGCCTCTTGCCAAGACAGCAGCAAGAGATTTGTTGACGAAATGTCACGCAGAAGGAAACACAAGGAAAAAGGAGAAGTTGGAGTGAAGGAAAGACCACGTATAGGGATGTAGACACAAATCCATAGGAAATGAGGCTTTAACAGGCTCAGAGTAATACAGCAACGTTTTTTGTTGTTATTGTTTTCTGAAGTATTACTAGAAAGAGGCTTGTAAGGAACACCAAGGAAAACAAAAGAACAAGAAAACGGTGGGTCATATTCCAGCTTTCCAGGAGCACTAGACTTATTGTTGCTCTGTTTTCTTCAGGGCTTCAGAAAGTCAGGGTTCATGGTTATCTGTTGAGGGCTCCTTTTTAAGCAATTATAATAAAATACCTTGACGCACTTAGCTTTAACCTTGAAGTACTCCAGAGTGAAAAGATGACCAACCTATCAGAAATAAGTATATAATTATTACCTCAGACCCGATATATCCAGTCTGCAAATACATTGTCCAGGGTTCATGACAGTACTATTTTAAAAATGTATTTATGTAGCATCTTCCACAGCAAAGTACTTCACCAATTTGAAGGCAGTGGCAGATACATAAATACAGTAATATTTTACATTTCTTAGAAATGTTTCATTCTCAAATGTCTGAAAACATTATACAATCTACTACAAAGAGGACTAAATCTTTCATTGTCATGCAGCCACAGAGAGGATAAAAAAGTGACAGTAGCAAAGAGCTGCACAGCAATTCTGCTTTTTAGTGAAGTACATGTAGAATGTAATTTTTTTCAGAAGTAATTATAAGTTTTGGAATTGGTCAGAAAAAAATAGCCATTGCCTCTATTTTTGCAAAATATTCCTTATGATACTGAACAACCATTCACAAAACTGTGGATTATTCATTATTCTAAAGGCTGTAACATGAGGTTGCAGTCAGTCCTAATATGTCAATAACATAATAGTTTTCTGAAAATATTTTAAAAAAACATTACACAAATTACATCATTATGTTCTGTCATTCTCACACAGCATAATCTTCTTGCTTGGTAGTGATTAGCTCATCAAGGGATTTTGCCCTGTCTCCTCGAATATTTTAAAATATATGAGCTAATATTTTGTGTAAAGCCAGTTAGCTGAGAGAACCTGTTTACTATCACAGAAGCCTCAAGGCTTTCCCCATCTCTATCCATCTTATTATGCACAAATACACCAATGTGTCATTCATTACTGCTAGAAAGTTGGTGTGCTAATCACCAGTTTTAACATGACAGAAGCCAGCAGGTCTCCCCAATGAAGCAGTCTGTCCTATCATCATCCCTGCCCATCAGCCCATCCTTTCCACAGCTCTATTTTCTCCCTGGGATGGCTCAGAAACCAGGGGGAAATGACCACCACTCTGCAGTGGCTTACACTGACTTCAGAACAACAGTGGTTAGTGCAGATATCCATTTGACACTGCAAGGTTAAAGAGGACAGGTTACACATATGGATGAGGGAAGAAGATGAAAACAGTAGAAATACCTTTAAAAAAATCTGTCAAAATCCAGAATTTGTTTTTAAAATTAAGTGAAGAATCATGCCTGAATTAATTTCTCAGTGGAGAGTAACAAGTATAAACTTAAATTTAGTCTAAGCCATTTATAAAAGTTACAACAACTGAGAGAAATCCCTGTGTTTCCTTAAGCAACTACACATTCAGTTGGGAGCATGCCCACTGTGGCCTCTGGAACTCTGCAGCACATCTGTTAATACACCACAGCTGTCTTGGTCCTCAGCCTCTTTCAAATCTCTGAGTATTGGGAGGGATTAGAAATTATACATAATTTATGGAATAAATTACAAACAATCCAATTTTTTCGGTCATCTTGAAATGGAAACACCTGTTCAGAGAATGTGAGCAACCCAAGGAAGGGGCCCCTGACTCTATGAATAACATTAAGATTTCACCTCATAATTTAGAGCTAGGAGGGAACATTTGTTCATGAATTCAAACAAAACAATTAAAGTGAGGTAATTTTCATTCTTCTTCCTAATTTACAAAATAACTAATTCAAAAAGAGATAACATGTGAAGCAGTCCAGGAATGTACAATGAACTTCTCCTCTATTAGGAAAACTGATGGCATCTCAATACTATACATATCCATTTTTTAAGATATCAGGAACACAGAATTAAAAATAGCAATATATGTTACTTATTTTAATACTGTGCCTAGTACTTACTGGTTTGACATTGCAATAAAGTATAATTTCAGAATATCTGCAATTGAAAGCATAGCAATCTTTAAAATAAACTAAAAGATAGCAGTTTAATTGTAATCGTTTTTCTGTCTAAAGATGATGCTTATCAAATCATACTGCAGGCATGCAGAACCACAAAACATTCATATAATTTTTCTTTTCTTGGCAACTCAGTCATTTTCAATAGTGGTTAGCAGCTTGCTCCTCATGCCCTGTCTTTATTATGGTAAATATTTTCTTACGAATTATTGCTACGGGATCTAATTCATTAAAGCTACTCTTATGCTAATGTCAACATTTGTTTTAGGAAGTATTTTACACATACAGGCAGATACAGACTGCTTACATGGTCTAAGGAAAAAGTATCTCCATTTTCTCTTCTTAAAACACAATAGAACCATTAGCGAACTTCTTCAATCACTCTTTTCAGGACTGAAATGATTTTCCACTATTTGTCCCAGTAAAATGCAATATAAGAACATGCAAGTCATTTATTCCAGGGTTTAAAACCTACTTTTGCTAATGCAATGTACATACACCACTGGCCAATATAAAGCCATTTTAATAATTAGATGCTTTGAAATGCAACAGTTATTTCAGGAGGACTCGCAAAGCCTCCCAGTGGAACTACATTTATGCCTCTCAAATCAATCAGCACAGATATCATTAGCTATAATTTCTACTTTCCATAAGAATCCATCCTTGCTCCTGCCTTGAACTTTTTTGTAACTGTTACCATAAAAAACCAAAGATTTTCCACATCGAATATTCCATAAGAAGATGACAAATGAAGTCTACCTGTGAGATCTGTTCCTTCCGGAAAGATGAGGAGTTGCAGTGGTTCATGAATATCACAGAAATAACCCAGCATTTTTTCAAAATGACTCTTGTCCTCTTCCCACTTTCTTCGAATGAAAACAAAGGCAGCAACCTGCATCGCCCAGCCTAAATTTTAAAAAACATGCCTTTAGTAACATTGCACTCTGATACTTAGACTGCTATTCCAAAATATTTTACAAACTGTGTTAAGATGCCTAGCCTCACCTGTGATCAGGAGCACTTTATCCCCTTGTAAAAGGAGTTTTGGTTAGGAAGGAAAAAAAGTGCATAACCTAAACAAATCAAAATCAATTTGGAATGGCTACAGTTTTTCAAAATTGAAATCACCGGAGTTAGAAAAGATTTCTGGAGAGCAAAAGTAAGGTCAGTGCTATCAGAAAATGAAATATTTAAAACCATGGCCCTCATTATAGTAACCCTAATCACTGCCGCACTGATTTGCTTAAGGAAAGGCACTGCCCCTATGGACAAACATCTCTGTAGTGCACTGAAGGGTAAAAGAAAGATGCATTATCTCTAGCTGCCCTAAGTAGTGCACGTTAATCCTGCGTATTGTGAAGAAAGTATTGACTGAGTCAAGGACCGTATTACACATAACTTCATATAATTTTCATTATTAATAAAGAAAATTAAAAGTTGTTCTTTATATTTGATGGTAAAAAAAAATTAACGTATATTCTTTGTTTGCATTAACACAAAAGAACTGTGAAGCCTTAACAGCCTGACATCCACCGGATGCTGTAATGCAGTTAAATGAAACAGCTGCCTAAACTACAGCTCACAGGTCACATGCCATTACCCTCAAAAAACACTCCTAGCTTTTTTGGGGCAATTTGCTGTACAATGTATTATATGATTCTAGAAGTTCTGCCCACTAGTTCAGACAGCAGCACAAAAAAACAGGGTTCCAATTGCACCAGGTGTCCGTGATGCTCTCTTGTTAGATGGGTCACAGGGGAGCACAACAATGCCTTATCACTGTACTTGGCTAGTCTGTACCTCGTCAGACAACCTGCAGATAGATAATCCACATCAAAGAGAAAACAGCTTTCCATTCCTCTCTTTGCTTACCATAGTTCTCAAAGCCTGTTTTTCCTTTGCTTCTGACTTAAAGAATGTTACTCTTGCACTTTATTTTATCTCATCTCCTCTTTATGAAGATTCCTTTCAATTCTGTTTGTAGCAATAACTTACAAGGGGCATATGCTGTATAATAGGCCTGTATAATTTATTAACCAAGCCACATAATCAGTTCTGTACTGGATGGGAATGTTAATTGTATCATTAAAGATTTGTGATCTGGGACAGGTATTTTCTATTTTTAAATCAACTAAACAGATGTAGCATGCATAACTAACATGCCTAGTGCAAACTGGACTTAACGAGTCTCAGATACTCAAATAATGAATGATATCCAGATAACTGAATACCATACGTGGTTACATGAACCAAGAGAAGAAATGTCCAGAATGCAGTGCCAGAAAATATTTTTAAATATGCATGCTGTACCTGTTGAAACCCCTCTGTAAACAAAATTAAATTCAATACAACAATATTTTATGTGCGACTCTGCACATGTCACATTCCCACATCTGCAGCATCAAGAAGCATCAGTACAGATTTATTAACAGGTGCTATCCATCCATAAAAAAATCATTTGCTGGGAAAATATAAAGGTCAATTTTAAAATAACTGAAATATAACTTACATAATTTAACTATGATTTTTTCTGGCATTTAATCATGTCCTACTGCTACAATACATTTCACTACAATGGTGCAAACCCGTTATTTTAAACTGTACTCGTCAGGGCTTCTATTGTGTTAGATAGAGAGAACACCTTTTCATACCAAATGTTGCCAAATAAGAAATGGTGCCAAAGCATTCACAGTAGAAGATATGTGGAAGTTTTATAAAGCTACACCAGCATAAGGTCAGCCTGGGCAATGGAAAAGGTTCTTCACTGAAGGTTTTCAGTCACTGGAACAGGGAAGTGCTCACAGCACCATGCCTGTCAGAGTTCAAGGAGTGCCTGGACCATGCTCTTTGGTCTAGTTTCAGGCAGTCCTGCAAGGACCAGGGATTTGGACTTGATAATGCCTATGGGTCCCTTCCAACATGAGATTTTCTATGATTCTATACCTTCTCTAAAATCAAATTTGTAAAAATGAGCACAGCAAAGGAAAAAGTCCCCTGAAGAAGAAAGAGAGATGACTTGTACCATACCATTTACAACTCTGCACATGTAGATGCTCCGTGGGACAAAGCAGAAACACAAAAAACTTAAGAAGTTGTGATGTAGTTTTGGTGTTTTCCTATTGTTTTACCCTCTCAGCCCAGACCTTCTGTATGTTTTATGTACCCTAGACACTATGTCTGAATTAGTTTATGCAAACCCTGTGCTGTGCTAAACCACTTTCTTTGTGTGGTATCACACATCAGGCCTAAATTATTCAGCCCTTCTGTTCTCATCGCAGCAGTCTGTAGGCAGAAAGAAGGGAAATGAGAAGCAAAATAAATGCTCACTTAGGAACCCTGCTGAGACCTTCCCAGGTCAGCAGCTCCTTAGGAAGAGTGATTTTAGTTCATTAATAGGGAGAGAGCATGGGAAAAACCTCACTGCCAGATCCCACCCTTTCCCCTACCTTTTTCCATGTAGCACAAGGCTTTCAATCATATGGAAACCTGTACATGAGCTCCTTCTAGAGATCTTTCTTTAACAATACTGTGAACATCTAACCACAAACACCTAAGAAACCTGAAGATACCATGCAGAAGTTTCCCATTCCTGTTTTAACTGGCAGTGTTATATACAGGCTATGAAAAATGAAATGGAGGCAGTAATGTAATGACAGCATAGTCAGGGAGGAGGAACAAAGAAATAGAGGGAAGGAAGCTGTGAGGCATCCAGTTTGTAAAGGTTAGAAAACTAGCCTTTATAAAGGTAACATATATTGTATTGGAAGACAATTTTTATCTTTAAGTGTTTGTCTAATTAGATAAAGCAGTCCTGACTGCTCAAATAAGAACACATTAGCTAACAGCCAGGTGACTAACAACAACCAGGTTGTACTCCCCACTCGCCCCAGCACACTGTGCCATATTATTTTACCACCTAGGAAAGTGGAAGAGCTTTCCCCATTCACTCAGCTTTAAGGCCTCCAATAAAAAGCAACGAAGATATAAATTACTGCTTGAACCAAAACCTTGGTCCATGCCCCAGCGGAGAGGAATGCCTGCTCCTTACACGTCTCACCATCCCACCAGTTTGAAGTGGGAGTGGGAGCTCAGCAAAGCCTTGCTGACACATGCCTTTGACAACATGAAAGTAGCTCTTGCTTTGATTTCCTTTCCACATTGCATCCACATTGTGCTGCTGGAAAAACAACATCTAACAAGTCCAAGGCATGATGTGGGATCCAAATTGCTAGTAAACAATATTATTGAAGAAGCAGCAGAAGGAAATATCTTCTCATGTGCAGTCTACAGTGAGACATGCTGTTAATTATTGTTGAATTTGGGCCAACATATTGTCCAAGAAAAGTAATTATATTTTGCTCTCCTGCACATTTTTTGTCATCTAGAAACTCCCAGGCAAAAGGAATTTTCTCAGCAAAATCAGCATTTAGTTGACTGGGGAAAAATAGCTGTCTTTTGATTTGCAGATTTTTGGGAAACCACCAGTTATAAAAACACAACAGACACACAGCGAAGCTAAAGAAATCATAACAACACAACACCACTTCTTTGCTATAATTATTTTGTTGTAATAGATAGCACTTCTGATAACTAAAATTGCCTGGAAAACTATACAAAAAGCATCACACTGCATAGCTCTTGTTCAAGATTGCAAACCAGCAGAACAAAAACCTACTTGGTAGAGTAGCTAGCCACACTGAGCTTTAAGTCAACTTTTTGGAGCTAAAAAAATAAAAAAAGGCAGTTTCAAAACTCAAGTAATACATACATGCTAAAAATATGTATTCCACACTTCAAGAAAGCTTTATAAGGAAATAATTCTACACAGAAAAAACCCAACCAACCAAATAACCCCTCCAACACAAAACCACATCAAAATAAAAATGCCCAACAAAACCACAATACACTTATACAAAAAGGATAAGATGTATATAAGTGTTTTGTTATACAAAAAGGATTCCGTTCTCTTACTGAACTTGAGAAATGTGCTGTACATAAAAATTTCTGAACTGACAGGGAGATAAAGGAAATTATAGCTTATGCAGGTTTAGAATCTCCAGCATTGTGTTAAAATTGCTAGCTGCAAGTATAAAGATTTTAAATTCTAAGACCCTGCATTCTATTTCCCCAGCTCAAAACCTTAAAAAAAAAAATCCTTGAAGCTGAAATTTCTTAATTTAGGAGTAAGTAGATAATAGGGAAATAGCTGAAAATGAACAAAAGAGAGAAAGAGGTGAGTTGTGCAAAAAAAGTTATTGTTTAGTTTTGTATCACAATTTTCTTTATACCTCCATAAGAATCTCAGAAATTAGATATCCCAAAACATGTCATTTTGCTGTGGGAAGAACATCATGGCTGATATTGAAAGAAAACACACACAAATCTAGATGGTATCCATGTTTCCCCTATATTAATGCAACAAAATAGCTAATCATACCGAGCCCTCCACCATCCCTGCAAACAAATTTAATAAATGATTCAAAACTATAGTAACAAGCAGAAAAGTAAAAGGCGTTACTATGGGATTTCCTTATTATATTACCTTCCCTCTTTTCTTCCATTGCATCAGCCACTGTTTTTTCATATAAAAAAATTCTCTTCGTCAAAAATAAAACTATTATTTAGTGTGCCTTTATTCAGCAGGGATATGATCCTGACCAGGGCTTTTGAGGCAACAGTGAAGCAGAGGAAGTGCATGATCCCACTCCATACAATGAATTGGATCCTTTTCCAGTTTGTTTTTACAGCTGTTTTGCTGCATAAAATATCCACAAGACAATAATCACGCATGTTCCTTATCTTAAAGATGGGTAGGTAGGAAGATGTTACCACACAGAAAATCACATAGGAAGCCAGGGTTTAGTTACTATGAATATATTGATAAGTTTTCTTCAGAATAGGCTGTCAGAGATTTCTTCAAATGCAATTAGAATCAGCCATTTTAGCCAATTATCAATTTAGCCATTAACAAATTAGAACCAGCCACTGTTTTCTAGAGAGTTTTAGATCTAGCAACCGAAAGCAAATGAAAAATTTAAAAATTTTTAATCGTTTTTGTAATGGTTTGAATGCACAAATTGGGAAAATGCTTCTTCAAATAATAATGCACAATAATATATTAAATATATATTTAACATAGAATATATCATGAAATAATGCACAATACATACTCCTGACAATTTTTAAAAACCATGCTACTTTCCAGTAATGCAGTTAATAGGAATATAAAGAATGGAACTACTACTGCCTAATTTTTTTATTATTTGAGCAAATTACAAAACTAGCTAATTGATAAAATTTACAAATACAGATTTACAGTAATACCTCTAATGAAACATCTGATTCAGTCTGTTTCAGTCTATTTGTAAGGTGTCTATTTAATACTTGAATGCTTTTGATACTGCCTTGCCATATTAGACTCTGAACATTAATATACATTTTCTTTTAAATTTTTTTTTTATGGTCATGTTCAGTTTACATTCAGAATATCTATTTCATACATGTATATACCACATAGACTACTTTTTATTTGTACAGAAGATGATCTCTTTGGATGTATGGGAAACGTAAACCTAAAGCAACTTCAGCTGTAATGGTAATGTTAGAAACATGGAATTTTAAGGTAAACAAAGAAAAAAGAAATATATTCTGACCCTGTTTTGATCAGTTTTACCTCTGATTTCCCCATAGTTCTCATGCATTTGTTTCAGTACCAAAATATTCTAAATTTCCTAAATTATGCCTTTTCTATAGAATATGGATAATCAGGTGATTAACTCTCTAGATTTGCATTATTACTTTTACATAATCGTTCTGCTAAAATGACACATATATAACATACATACATATATATATGTATAATATATACAAGTGCCATAAAGGAACATCAAAATCACGCAGTTCCAAAATCAATCTTAAAATATCACTTCAAATTTAATGTACTGTGTAAAATCAGAAAAACACAGGATTACTCAAAACTAGAGAAAATCAAAGAAAAGGCTTAAACCTCCAGGATGGCTGGAAAGTTGCTTTTAAAATACATTTTGAAAATGTTCCAATACAGTGAAACAGTGCATGAAAACCTAAGTACTAACAAAGATGAGCCTTTGCCAGTAGACATCTGAGAAGAGCCCCATGTCATTCCAGAATCTCCAAAGACAGTAAAGAAACAACCTCTGGCTATTAGACCTAAGGAAAGTGCAAAGACCTGAAGAAACACATCTGAAAATGACAGGGTAGAGTGCAAGAATCTCCTAAGGGTCATCTTTACTGCAAGTCAGAAATGGTGAGAAATTTTACAGTTCAATAATATTTTGGTAAGCCTGCATCCACTTCATATGCTCCATGAAAATAAAAAGCAGATAAACTCCGAAGAGTGAAATTGACCGCAGTGTTTGACAGTTGGTTAAGAAAGATATATTAACTTTCCAAATTTAGAGGCACTAAAGGCCCTGGAAATGAATGCAGTAAAAGTACAAGAGTACAACCTTACAAGAGTTCCTCTGTATGGAATCCAGCCAAAATCATCCATACAAATAAATACGGTTACCCTTTCAGCATCATAAAGTTGATGCATATTCTGCCCAAGCTAGTTTTGTATAAAACAGCAAATAAATCTAATAGGCTGAAAAAAAAGCATCGCTCTGCATTTTATTTAAGTCTGCCTATTTATTTAGAAACCATTCGTGCAACAACTTTTGGTCTATCTGAAATTATTTCTCTGATTATGTGCAACCAAGATCCACTTCCAGCCTACATCAGTCTTACTACTGATTACTTCATATCCTGTACAGCACATTTTGCATAACCAAGTTCAGTTTAAAACTATAGTTATTAAAGTGAACCACCAACTTTGCAATTGCCTACAGAGCTTTTTCTTTGTTTTATCTTCCCAATGGTATACATTGGATAATGAAGAAAGACACCCAAAGTTGCGTTGGCAATGAGAAGTGAAATGCCACCAAAAACACAGTATTTATAGATACTTTGAAAAGACTCACAAAATCTTTTTTCATAAAATTGAAAAATTATTTTGGTATATAAGGCAGAAATATTTTTACCTATAAGCAACAGCAGCACATGTAGTATCTAAAAGGAAATTATTAAGCACGTAGTCCAGGCGTTAAGCATGTATTTTAGGCATCCTCTGGAAGATGTATGGCTTAATTAGTCAATATGTCACATATTTTACAGAAGTTTTTCAAAAAATACTGAAATAGAATTTAAACCTATCTCTTTCAACAGGGAATGAACATTTCTGGGCAAAATTTAAACATCTCATTTTCAAATGAACAGGTTTTGTAACCTACCAAATCCTGGAATGCTTTTGAGACTGGACTTGAGACAGATTTTTTCAAGTCTGAGGTAGCTGTATCGCATCAGGCAGTTCCACAGGAACATCCAGTCCATTCGTGTGCGATGGTTCATGATAATGACACTCCTTTCTCCAGGAACAAATCCGTCTCCAGTGACAACCACCTTGGCACCAAATACCATCTCCAGCAAGGCCTAGAAATAGTATCTCAGTATCATGGCTTTGCTCCCAGAAGAAAATGATAAGATCATTAGCAATAAAAAATAATTTCAATTATAATATTTCCATCCTTCACTCACATTATCACTGGTAAAAAAAGAACAAAACCACAACTTCTGTTTTCTAATAAAGCAGACAGCTTCTTCACAGTAACAGTCAGCTGTTTAATGGAAAAGGAAGAAACAATTAAATAGGACTTCCTAGAAAAAACTCTTAAAATGTCCAACATTAAATTTACTTTTCCCTTGTTTTACCCAGAATCCTACCATGCAGGAATAAAAGTAAAGAAATCATTATCAATTACCAGGTGGTAGGTAAAATCTAAGGACAAACTGGCTGCACAAATAATCTGTTGTTCAATACTGTCAGGACTGCAAAGGCATTAGAAGCTGCCTTGCTTTCTGCTTGGGTTGAAATGGCCAACATGTTTGTTTTTTACCTCTACCTACAAAAATGGCTAGAACCTAATGCAAGAAAAGGCAGATGAATGAGAGAATCCTCAAATAAGCTTGAATATAGTACAGTGATACAGACTTAAGTCTGTACAACTCTACAATGCTACACTAAAGTCTCGGCCTCCACCCCACGACTAGCAAAGAGCACCAAGTACCAAACACTGGTAAAGTCATTTTTAAAATGCCAACCCAAAGCATGGGATAAGCTTCAGTCTTGGAAGGGCAGAAACAAGAGGCCCAGCAAACAACTTTAGTTGTTGAGGAAACATTTTGCTTAGCCAGTGATGCCGTAAGTTCACATACAAAACAGGCTTCTTGCTTTACCAGCTATGTGGTTCTGAAGAATCAAGTAATAAACAAGAGGTTGGTGATTTTTCAAAACACAAACAGAGACATAGTAAGTCTAAAAGGGTCTGGATGCATAACCTGGGCAGTTGGACCATAAATATATAATTACACCAATTGTACATAACATCCAAGTCCAACATCATAGTCTGGCCAGGTACACATCACTGAATTCTCCCAGTTTCCAAAACAGGAAGCCACATACAAGTTGCCTACTGAAAACGATTTCTGACCCATTACCATTCCCAAATCATACAAAAAAGTGTACAGAGGGGTACTAGTTGGTTGAGGTTGGCTGAGGGGTGCTAGCAGAAGACGGGGACCAGGCAAATCATTCAGAAATACAGTTGACTAAACACTAGTGCCCTGCAACATTTTAATACCTGGAATCACAGTGGAAAGGTACAAAATCCCAAGAAACAAAAGTAGACACCAGGTATTATCTAGAGGTATGACTAAAGGCCCTAAGGTTTAGGTCACTGGCAGGACAGTGTCCAAACTAGTTAGCATAGAAAAAGAAACTGGACATCTAGAAGAATAAACTTAACAACTGGCCTTAACGTAGAAAACATGGAAGCACTTCGAATTACCTCCTTACCTTCTCTTTCCTTTTTTTCCTCAAAAAAAAAAAAAAAAAAAAAAAAAAAAAAAACTGTTCTATTCATATTTCTGCCATCTCTGTGCCACAGGACGTCAAGTAACACAAATTTCTCAGTTTTCCTCCTTTAAAAGTGGAATGACATTCTCACAATCGCAAATGGCTTGAGATCCAGAATGAAAACCATTATATAGCCAGACATAAATATCATTAATAACCCAGCTCATATAATCCTGGTAAAGATATTTGCTATCAAGAGTAACTATGGAGCACTACTAAAGCAAAACAGGTAATATAGCTCAAAATGGTAAACAGCTGTCTTTTCAGAAAAGAAAGAAGCAGCCTTTTATTGATAGTTTAATAAGAATTTTATTACATATTTAACATCTAGATAAACATCATAATGAATAGAAATCCAGTTATACATATGCAAATGCTAGTATAAGCTAAGCTAAACCAAAACATTCAAGACCCACCCACTGTCCCATCCTGCTGACTCTGCTCAGAAAGAAATAATTTGTGGCAAGGAAATAAAGATGGTGGGAGTTTCTTAAATCTAGAGGTCAGCATAGATCTGCACTCTCTCAGGAGTTCATCTGGTCCAACATTAGTTTATTGTTTGGAGACAAAAACCCAAGCACCTGCTTCTCCAGACTAAGAATAGAGTAGTGTAAGGAAAGAAAACTAATTCAGACAAGGTCTGAGACTCAAAAAGGCTGGATGCAAAAACCTTTTCCAGGCTCCTTTTCCTGAACATAAATCCCCAAAATTCTTACAAGACAGAATCTTTTTCACAAAAATACATAAATTATCTTGGTTAAGATTAAATGTGGGATAAAATCATACTTCTAAACTGCAAAAATTATCACAAGCTAGTTGTAATAACCCAGAATTATAAAACCCAGGCAGCTAATCCAGTAACAGACCAGTATTTGGTCTTTTGAGACCCTCTGCAATTTTAGAAAAAATGGGAGACAAACGGGCAGATATCGTTGATTGTGTGATGCTCTAAGTTAAATATCATAATTACAAGAAATAACACTCCATTCCCTTTACTGGTAATTACTTCTTCCCTCCTAATTTCATTGCATTTAGTAATGAGGAAAAGGAAAAAACTTTTAGAACACTGAACAACTCACACTCCAGGATGGATTAAGTGACAGATCCCACTCATGCTGCCTTTCCTCAGGAACAATTAAGGAAAGAGCTTTGTTATTGATTCCCAGACTCCTACAGCTATAAAGCTGATGCAGTATAAGTGAGGAAGACTCAATTTCTAGGGGAAGTTATTTTATTTCACCTGAAATAATTTGTCTCTAATTCAACTACAAGAACTTAATTCTTTGAGGATTAAGTAAGAGAACAACCAAGGTCAACAACAATGCACCAGTGAATAATTTTCCTAATTAGATAGTTGGAGTACAGTTGAAAGGAAAAGCTTATGACTCATTTTAAAAGTTCGTAATTTAAAAATATTGCCTGCTTACTACTGCTTAACCTGCTCTTTTCTGATGAGGATTTAACTAACACTGGATGGAGATGTCAGAAAAAGGCCTTTTCAAAGTCCAGTTTACATATGGCAGTAGGTTACATATAAACTGTGGAAGAAGAGGGGGACTGCAGACAGGCAATCTGCAACACCAAACTAAAACATACACATAATAAGTATGTCAAGGCCTATTTTGATTAAAGCATGTAAAGGTTTAGGCCCAGCTGGTATCAACCAGGCCTCCATTCACTCAACCTCACCCCCACCATGGAATCCAGAAATTCACCCAAAGGTTTGTAAACTGAGACAAGGACAGGGAGGTTTTCATTCCCCAATTACAGTAGCAGGCAAGAACAGACAGACTCAACTTGGGAAGAAAAATTAATTTAATCCACCAGGAGAAAGAGAAAGCATGACCAGATCTTAGTATGTCTACATCCACCCCTCACTTCTTCCCAGGCCCAAATTGCTTCACTCCCACTCCTCAGAAGCACAGTGGGATGGGGAGTGAGGTTTCAGGATCAGGTCACCACACCTCGTTTCTGCCGCTCCTCACAGCCTCCCCTCACTCCAACAAGGGGTCCTGCTCATGGGAGAGAGTACTTCATGAAACCCTCCAACATGAGTCCCTCTCACAAGGTGCAGTCCGTCAGGAACACAATGCTTGGGAACAGCCACCTCCCCTGGCACGAGGTTCTGCACAGCTGCAGATCCACATCTGCCCCTCTCTGTAACCCTGCACAGCCTGCAGCTCCACATCTGCCCAGCTGTGAGCAGACAGACAGAGAGGGACCTGGGGGTTTGGATCGACAAGAAGCTGAACATGAGCCAGCAGTGTGCCCAGGTGGCCAAGAAGGCCAATGGCATCCTGGCCTGGATCAGGAACAGTGTGGCCAACAGGTCCAGGGAAGTGATTCTTCCCCTGTACTCAGCGCTGGTGAGGCCACACCTCGAGTACTGTGTCCAGTTCTGGGCCCCTCAGTTCAGGAAGGAGATTGAGGTGCTGGAGCAGGTCCAGAGAAGAGCAAGGAGGCTCTGAAGGGACTCCAGCACAAGTCCTGTGAGGAAGGACTGAGGGAGCTGGGGCTGTTCAGCCTGGAGAAGAGGAGGCTCAGGGGAGACCTCATCACTCTCTACAACTCCCTGAAAGGAGGCTGTAGCCGGGGGGGGTCGGTCTCTTCTCCCAGGCAGCTATCAGCAGGACAAGAGGGCATGGACTTAGGCTCTGCCAGGGGAGGTTTAGGTTAGATATTAGGAAGTAATTCTTTACTGAGAGGGTAATCAGGTATTGGAATGGGCTGCCCAGGGAGGTGGTGGATTCTCCGTCCCTGGAGGTTTTTAAGAAGAGACTGATGTGGCACTCAGTGCCATGGTCTGATAACCACAGTGGCAGTGGATCAGGGGTTGGACTTGGTGAACTCAGATCCTTTCCAACCCAGCTTGATTCTGTGATTCTGTGATCTCACCATGGGCTGCGAGGAAATCTCTGCTCGGACACCTTCTCCTTCCTCACTGACCTCAGTGTCTTTTCTCTGGCATTGGTCTCAACTCCTCTGCTCTCCATATCTTTTTTTTTTTTTTAATATTTTTGCAATTTCTTTTTCCCCTTCTTGAATATGTTACTCACAGAGGTGCATCCAGCTTCCCCTATCTGCCTTGGGAAGAGATTGGGCCAAAATTGGAATCAGGGGAGCTTCCAGCAGCTTCTCACAGGAGCCACCCCTGTGCTCCCAAAATACCACTGCACGAACCCAAGACATCATATAAACTTTGAAAAACTAAAATAAAATTGGAAGAGTTAGTGAGCAAACTAAATCATGGGATTAGGAACATTTGTCTAGAACTTGACTCAAACTGCAACTTACCACTGGGAGTGTGAGCCAAGTGGCCACCACACGATCGGTGATCCAACGATACCAGGCCGGAGAGACAAACATCAAAGGTAGAAAAGGACCGAGCATGAATATACTTCCAAAAAAACTTCCCAAGAATAGTGCAAGTACAAAATATATTCCTTTCCATGACACCATGGCTCTGAAAGAGAAAGTTGGCATTACATTAGCGAGATAAACTGAAAGTTATTACATAGTTCTTTAAATCCATAGGTCCAGAGGTACTAATACTAATTTTCCTTTTTTTTCATGGCTAACAACACATGATGACAGCAAAGACAACTAGAACATTCTACTGCACAACTAGCAGTAAGAGATCAACTTTATAAGCACACACATTCGTAAGGTGCATAGTAAAGTGACCACTAAAATACCGGCTACATAATCATTTACTTCAACATATTACAAAACATAGTTCAATTGCAATGTCTTAAGAAAGCTATTTTTACTATACAATGGTACAAAGAACTACATAACAGAACATGTTACATTAAACTTTTTAGCTATTATCTCTGTCAAACTACTAATGTTAACATTTTCTGAAAATAGGGAACTTCACTTTGTTTTTTCTCCACTTTATGTCTTTTTGCAGAATCCAGTCTTGCAGAAACTCTTCTTCTTCATCTCATGAGTCTAAATGTGATCCCCTTCAGAAATCACCCAAACTCTGTGAGATCAGCCACTTCAAACACCATTTCCCTGTTCATCACAACAGAGCAAGGAAACAGCATATGAATCCTTCCGATTCGCTGTGGCTTAGAGAATTTGTGACTTTTTGAAGTCCACTGTATTAAGCTTTCCTTACTTGTTATTTTCCAACTTATTCCACCAGCCAATAGCCATTGGTTTTTAAGACAGCAGTCGAGACTTGAAATATTTCAGTGTCTGTGCTATCAGCTACACTTCCTTACTGGAAATACACAGTGCATGATACTTCTTAATGCATTACAGAAGAACACTCAGCAGCTCTCCAAACATTTGAAATAGCTACAAGCCTTCACAGATTAGCAGCTACCACCAGCTATGACAAAACAAGTGTGGAAATATCAATTATCCAAATTAGACCCTAAAAATAGACGGGTTTAATCTATTTAGGACTCAGTTGTTCAAGAAGTCACTACTTAGGCACTTTACTGAATTCCTTTTCTGACAGGCTATTTTGGAAATTATAGGAGCTATATTTGGAAAATACAGAAATTAAGTAGACAGGACTTCTGGACAAGACAAACAAACAAACAAAAAAACCCACCAAACAAAAAAAACAACAGGAAGATGGCCATTTTAATTTTAAAATGAGTAATGGAAAAGTAATCCATTAGGTCTTGTGTAATGTAACATACATGATTTATCTCAAGAATGTTTTGTGCAATGTCCAGTGGCTGCAGAGCAAAGCAGTCACAGCTGAGAGATGGCAGTGTTGATGTTGCTAGCACATTAATTTGCTTCATCTATTTCATGTTGGCAAGCAGTGAGAAAGTAGCTCTGCTTTGGTATACTTTCAGGCTTAAACAGTATCCTAACTTGTAGATATTTGGAGGAAGGCCATGAGAAGAAGCCATGCAAATTTGTTAATGCAAGAAAGATACAGCAAACTGTATTTAGCCTGACTTCCACAGCACAGAAAAAAAAAAAAAAAAGTAACACTAAATACAAACAGTTGCTGACAACAGTATCAGAAAGACTTAAACACAATAAAATTTGAATTCAAACAAATGCATGTAATTTGCATTCTGGAGTACAGTGCCCTCTCTTCCCTGCCAAAAGCAGGAACCGAAAAAACAGCAGTCCACATATACACATCCTAAGTAGGATCAGTCTTGACATATCAAGGGAATCTTGAAAAGCACTGCACTGAGGAAACAATACTCGAACTGCCTTCTTGTATTTGCTACTGCAAACTTGTGTGGACAAAGTCAGAAATAAAGGAAGAATAAAAAAAGAAAAAAAACAGGGAAGGAAAAAAGGAACTGAAAGGGCGAGGAAAAGCATTAACTGAAGCAGGACTAGAAGAAAAGGTCTTCTTGTGGCATACCAAGATTTGAGACCTTCCACAAAAGGAAGTAGAGATGATTAAAATTCGAAGTGTTTGATCACACATTTTCTTGAGCAACATAAGCAGCATAACAACTGGAAACCCCTGCAGACAGATTTCAGACAGGTAAAATCCACTAGCAGACACAGAACATGAGTTTGTTTAGTTTCAGGAGCTGCCCAAGTTCTCTGCAAGACTGCTCAGAGCTACCAGCCAGGTCAGGCTTGATGACGACCACCAGACAGGCACCTGGGCCTCGTGTGGCTGCTGGACAACACCAAGGTGCACGTTCCTGGGCCAAAGACCTGACTTCTTCATACAAGTCACCACAGAGTAACAAGAGAAGACATTGCTTTGTCATCCTGCTAGATTGTTAGGAAAGTGATGCAGACCCCTCATTCGTAGGCTGAATTGTATACAGTTTATATTGGTCTGTCCTTCAAATTATAGAAAAGAGCCAAATATTTAGAAAAAAAAGAGTATCTTTATTTTATATGAAAGCCTTGTCTTTTAAACTTTTTTTTTTTTTTTTAAATTAAGGTCTCTGAGCTATCAAAAAGACCTAAGAAAGTTCTGGTCTTTCTTCCTCAACCTGCACACAACTTCGTATTTTCTTTAACATTACAGTATATAACTTATGCTGCATTACACTGGGTTAGACATGGCAGTGTTTAGTTATAGACACAAAAGATAGCATGTGCATTTTTAATTGATGTAATTCATCTCTCTTGCAGCCATATTTCTGAAGTGTGATACATAGCATATTTTGCTTATTGCTTATATATTGCTTATTCCATATCTTTACACAGGTAACATACACATTTTTCCAGAATAATGGATAGACTTTGTCTCTGAATTACCTCCACAATAGACCACATACCATGCAGACAGGTATGAGAACAGAAAAACAACACCATATTAATGAATTAGAGAAGAACTGCAAAACGTCTTCTCATCTCAACAAGATCATGTTAGTAACAAGGTGAAATTATTAACACCCAACCCATTTGTTTTTGTTTGTGGGTTTAGGTGGTGGAGCTACAGCCTGGACAATAGGTTACATGACTTAAAAATTCACCTGCCTATGCATGTCAGTTGAGAAACATTTACATATACTCTCATTTCAGCCACCAGGCAAGGATGGGTATTTATCACACAAGCTCCTGGGCATGTTGGCTGCTGCCAGGGCATGCCCTAGGCTAGTCAGCAAAAAAGGCAGGAGGGCAGAGAGGTGGCTGAAGCTCCAGGTTGGGTTTGACACACTCAACTGACCAGGTAAAGAGCTGAAGCCACGTGCCCTCTCCAACTCAGGCAGCGCCACAAGGAGACAGCTCCAGCACCTCCTTAGTTAAGAAGTACAGTGCACAAGTCTGTAAATTATGGACAGCCAGCTCTGGTCAGGCAAAATAGTCACAACTTTGTGTTCTAGCAAAGCTTCAGAACTGTTTGGGAACTGCCCTGTCTCTAAAGTAATACCATTGTGTTGCAGATTGCTGTAACTCACCTAACAACCCTTCTTTTGCCCATTTTGCTCAGCTCTGTATTCTCAGCTTTTTCCCTTCCCAACAGCAACTCAGCAACTTCCCAGCCCTACATCCCATATCACACATCCTGACACAGCAGTATCCCTCCCATCCACCCCCCATGTCCCTGTTGCAATTCCAGTTTGTGTGGGTAGGTGAAGAGCAGCAGGCTCCAGATGACCACACGCCCTGGTGAAAAGGATGTGCATGGCTGGCATGCAGGCTCAGCTACTGAGTCCTGCCAGGCCAGACTCTGCACACTGGTGACAACTTGTGTTGGCACCACAAGGGCTATTGTACCCAGGTTATCATTGCATCAAGTCACCTGAGAAATTCCCAGACACCTAATACCAAAGACAACAGGGAATTCACTCTATTACCATCCTTTTGTTTAAACACCTAGTTTAGAAACAAACTGCTTTATATATCTCAGCCATCCCAAATCTAACATACATTCAACAAGAGAAGTAACAGCTACAAATCGCTGCAAAAAACATGCCTGCAACTTAGACCTTAATTTAAAAACAGCCCAGTAACATAAAAGGAATAAGGAATACTTAACGAGGACCTGTGAAATGTTATAAAACAAATGTGAAAAAAATCAAAACAAGGAAAATAAGAGCTGATTCATGCCAGAGATGAGACACCAAAGAAAATAATTAAAGGATTTGACAGAAATCTGAAAAACAGAATCCAAGCATTTCCAAAGTACAGAACTATTTCTTTGCTGCTGCTGACAACTCTTTTCCTAATGCTACAATCACTCCCAACATTGGATTTAGCATGTATTACAGCCTTTATGCATAGAATCATGGAATCATAGAATAATTTGGGCTGAAAAAGACCTCTAAAGGTCATCTAATCCAACTCCCTGCAGTAGGAAGGAACCTCCTGAGCTAGATCAGGTTGCTCAGGGCCTTGTCAAGCCTCGACTACCTCCCTGGACAACCTGTTCCATTTTTCCACTACTATCATTGGTAAAGAACATGCTATCTGAATCTACTCTTCCGTAATTTAAAACCATTGCCCCTTCTCCTACCACTACAGGTCACTGCAAACAGTCCCTCTCCAGCCTTCCTGTAGGCCCCCTTCAGATACCAGAAGGTTGTCCAGAGCCTTCTCTTCTCCAGGCTGAATAAACCCATGTCCCTCAGCCTGCCTTCACAGGAGAGGTGTTTCAGCCCCCTGATCATTTTCATGGCCCTCATCTGGACCAGCTCCATTATGTCCATGTTGTTCCTGCATTGAGGACTCCAGAGCTGGATGCAGTACTCCACGTGAGGTCTTACTAAAGCAAAGTGGCAGAATCACCTCTCTCAGTCTGCTGGGCACACTTCTTTTGATGCAGCCTAGGATGTAATTGGACTTCTGGGCTTCAAGCACACACTGTTGGCTCATGTCCACCTCTCCAGTTTGTCCAGGTCCTTCTGGATGACATACCATCCCTCTGGCTTATTGACAGCACTACCCAGCTTGTCATCATCTGCAAACCTGCTGATGGTGCACTCAATCCCACTGTCTATATTGTTGATTAACATATTAAACATAACAGGTTCCAGCATGAAACCCTGAAGCACACCACTTTTTATTTGTCTCCCTCTGGACTTTGAGCCATTGACCCTGTGGATGTGACCATCCAACCAATTCTTTATGCGCTGAACAGTCCACCCATCAAATCCATATCTCTCCAACTTGGAAGAGTAGAATATTATGGGGGACCATGTCAAAGGCCTTGCAGAAGTACAGACAGATCACATCCATAGGTTGTCTCTTGTCCACTGATGTAGTTACCCTATCACAGAAAGCCACTAGGATCATCAGGCAGGATTTGCCCTTAGTGAAGCCACACTGCCTGTCCTGGATCACCTTCTTGTCCTTCATGTGCCTTATCTGACCTCCTAGGAGAATGTGCTCCATGATCTTCCCAGGCAGAGCTAAGGCTCTACTTCCCAGGGTCCTCCTTACTACTCCTTTGAAAATGGGTGTCCCTTCTTCTAGTTAACAAGGACTTCATCTGACTGCCATGACTTTTCAGATATGGAGAGTGGCTTGGCGACATCTGCCAGTTCTCTCAGGACTCTGGGATTTATCTCATTAGGTCCCACAGACTTAGGTATGTTCAGGTTCATCAGGTGGCCACAAACCTAATCTCCAGATACAGTGGGAGGGACTCTGCTGCCCTGGTCCCCACCTCGTGGGTTTTTAACTTGGGAGGTGCTGAGAGAGAAGCTGCCAGTGAAGACTGTGGAAAACAAGTTGTTGAGAACCTCAGCCTTCCCCTAATCTGTCGATACTAGCTCACCAGACTTGCTCATCAAGGGGGGTATGTTTTCTGTAACCTCCCATTGTTCATTAATGTACCTGTAGAATCCCTTCTTGTTAATTCTTCGCATCCCTTGCCAAGTTCTACTCCAACTGTGCCCTGGCCTTCCTGACCTCATCCCTACACAACTGGGCATCATCTCTATACTCTTCCCAAGATACCTGTCCCTGTTTGAATTGCCTATGCAGCTCCCTCTTGCCTTTTACTTTGACCAGGAGGTCACAGTTCAGCCATGCTGGTCTCTTGCCTTCCTTTTTACACTTGGGGATTGAGATCTCTTGGATTCTATGGACAGCTTCCTTAAAGATCTGCCAGCTCTGTTCTGCTCCCTTGTCCCTGAGAACCATTACCCAGGGTGACCTGTTGACTAATTCCTTGAAGAGTGGAAGTTTGCTTTCCTGAAACTCAGGGTCATGACTGTGGTCCCTGACTGATTCATGACCTTTAGTACTGTGAATTCCACCAGTGCCTGGTCACTGCAGCCCATGATGCTTTCAGTCTTGAGATCCCTGATGACCTCACATGCATTGGTGAGCAACAGATCCAGTATTGCATCCCCTTGGACAGGGCTGTCTATTTCTTGTTTAAGAAAATTACCATCAAAGGTCTAGAAGTTTCACAGTAGCCAAGACTCACCACATGCTTCACTTTTCCTTAAGAGTTCAAAGTTCTTGGACAAACAGGTTAATTTCTCTTCCAGGTGCAATGTATAACAAGATTTAACCTTCAGTATGGAAATAAGCAGCATTAACTGACAGACAGAGCCAGCTGCCTGATAACTCGAGAGATTTTTAAGCACTTAGTATTATGCAGTCAGCAAATCAGGTTTCATTACACTACTGAAAAAAATAATGCTCTTTAGTGCCAATAAAACAAGATTCTATTATTACCAATCACTATGTTTCCATTCAGTCAGCATGGGCAATAAAACAGCATATTCATTAGTCTCCAAGAACTGAATGGGGAATACTAGGCATTTGGCTTAATTCTTCATTCAGTCAATTACCCATGGAAAGGGAAAATGTTATCTTCAATTAAAATCAAGCAGAAACTCACACAGACAACCAACAGTGCCTTTTCTCTAACAGTTCTGCAAAGCAAGACAGCAGTTAACTGCAAATTGACTTAATTTAATTCTGCATTTCCCCCAAGGATGACAAATGAAGGAGGTGAGCTGGAAATTCCAGCTCCTGTATTCAATTTTGCATTCTGAAACATTATTTCCAAGGACTGGAGGAAAGACAATGTCACTGCAGTCTTCAAAAAGGGGTAAGAAGGAAGACCCAGGGCAACTATAGGCCAGTCAGCCTCACATCCATTCCTGGAAAGCTGAGGAAACAGCTTGTTCTAGGCATCATCTCAAAGCATGTGGAGGAAAATGAGGTTATCATAAATAGTTGACATGGATTCATCAAGGGGAAGAAATGTCTGACTAATCTGATAACCTTCTACAATTGCATAACTGGATGGACAGATGATGACAGGGATAGATGAAAGAAGGGGCAGTGGATGTGGCCTACCTTGACTTCAGCAAGGTTTTTGACACCATCTCATACAGCATCCTCATAGGCAAACTTCAGAAGCATGGGTTAGACAAACAGACAATGTGGTGAATTGAAAACTGGCTCAAAAATAAAGCTCTGTTTTCCTGGTGGA
The DNA here is from genome assembly GCA_038090715.1 of Florisuga fusca. Lineage (NCBI taxonomy): Eukaryota > Metazoa > Chordata > Aves > Apodiformes > Trochilidae > Florisuga > Florisuga fusca. The sequence goes on along the minus strand of JAAWXA010000041.1, from coordinate 5,739,085 downwards.
CAACAGGATGACCATGAGCCAGCAATGTGCTCTTGTGGCCAAGGAGGCCAATGGCATCCTGGGGTACACTGAGGGTGGCAAGCGGGTTAAGGGAGGTCATTCTCCTGCTCTGTTGGCCCTGGTGAGGCCAGATCTAGAGTACTGTGTCCAGCTCTGGGCTCCCTGGTTCAAGAAAGACAGACAACTGCTCAAGAGAGTACAGCAAAGGGCTACAAAGATGATTAGGGGACTAGGACTGCTCACTGGGGAAGACAGGCTGGGGCTCTTGGGTCTCTTAGTCTGGGGAAGACTGAGGGTGGATTTTATTAACGCTTACAAATACTTAAAGGCTGGATGTCAGAAGGATGGGGTCAGTCTTTTTTAGTGATACCCAGTGACCCAATGAGAGGTAACAGGCAGAAACCTGCATATAGGATATTTGATATAAACATGAGGAGCAACTTCTTTACTGTAAGAGTAACAGGGCACAGAAGCAGGCTGTCCAAAGAGGTGGTGGAGTCTCCATCTCAGGAGACATTCAAAACCAGCCTGGATGCCATCCTGTGCAACCTGCTCTAGGTGAACCTGCTCTGTCACAGGGGGGGGGGTTGGACTAGAGCATCTCCAGAGGTTCCTTCCAACCCCTAAGATTCTGTAATTATATTAGAAGACACAATTTACACAGTAATTTTTAAAACTTTTCATCTGTATGAAGTGAATTGGACTCCATGGAGGCAGGCAAAAGGTGAGCAAAGACTGCCAACTTTTCAGGTGTCCTTTAAAGACATCAAATGAATCTTCCAGACTTCTACTTAATCACTGCTTTTTAAGTGATTGAAGACTAGATGTTTTTTTTTTACTAAGAAAAATAACCTAGACATAGAGCAGGCAGCTGGAAAATCCTTCCCAGCTTGTGAGGGAAATAACACAGAAGTCTTGGCAGCCACTGAGCAGGTGTCCAACTGATGAAACATCAGCCAGGCAAATGAGGCTTCACTGTAAATGACACATCCTAGCAGAATATTACAAGTCCACTAAACTGCCAGGGCTTTCTGTTTGAGCATTTTATTTTTTTCCATAACATATCAAAGGAAATGTTTACCAATTCTTGCATTCAGAGACAAAAATTAGTTTCAGTGTAGTACTATATCAGTTCTGGTGCCGGTTTTTGGTAGCAGGGGAGGGGCCTCAGGGGTGGCTCCTGTGAAAAGCTACTGAAAGCTTCTCCGGCTCCAAAAATATTCGGCCCCACCTCTGACTAATGTTGAGGCCATCGGTGACAATGGATGAGCCTCTGCGATTAACATATTCAAGAAGGGGAAACCAGAGGCTTTAAGAGCTCAAGGCAGAGAAGAGAAGAGATGAAGAGGAGGAGATCGGAATATCAGAGGTGAAAGCAATGCTGGAGCAGAGATACCAAGGTTGGTGAGGAAGTGGAGAGAGAAGGTGCCTGAATAGAGGTTTTTCCTACATCCTACAGCCGGCTGTCCCCCCTGCAGACCTTGGAGAAGCACAGTGGAGCAGCCCGGGAAGGATACCGATGGAGCAGATAGGGATCTGCAGCCGTGGAGGAACCTGCACCAGGGAAGTGACTGTTCCCGAAGCAGCCTGTGGCTCTGGGCAGCTCAAGCTGGAGCAGTTTCTTCCTGAGGGATTGTAGGTCTCAGGAGGGACTCGTATTGGAAGGGCTCATGAAGGACTCTCCCGTGGGAGGGACCCACACTGGAGGAGGGGCAGACACTGAGGAATTCTTCTCCCTGAGGAGCGGCGGAAAACAACCTGCGAGGAACGGACCCTAAACGCTACTCCCTGTCCCTCTGTGCTGCTAGGGGAGGAGGCAGAGATATTGGGAACACAGGGATTTGGGCTTGGGAAGAAGGGAGGGGTGGGGTGAGGTATTTAAGCTCTCCCTTTTTGTTTTCTCTTCGCCCTGTTTTGATTCGATTAATGATAAACTAAATTTTCTTTTTTCCCCAGCCTGAGTCTATTTTGCCTGTGACTGTAAGTTGTGAATGAACTCTCCTAGTCCTTCACTTGACCCACGAGGTTTCAAGTGGCTTTCCCCCTTGCCATCCCAAAAATGGGGGACGGGGACTGAGAGGCCACATGGTCCTTTGTTATCAGCTAGGCTTAAACCATGTCAGTATTTTAAAATGAAAATTGCTAACTACAAGCTCTTGTAGACTGACTCAGTTGCGTTTCCAGATCTACAACTATACCTCATCTCTTTGATCACGTAACTTCTCACTTGTATTTCAGCTAAAAGAACTGCAGAAATAGCAGGGGTTATATGGGAAGCAATGACAGAAAGAAGCTGAATTATTAACTGCAGACATCCACACTAATCAGCAGTCTACACATACAGGCAAAAATTTCCATCAGTTTCCACAGACCTTTTTTATGAACTACATTTTATTTCTCATCCTTCTCTGAGGCATGTCAGTATTTTACAGAACATGCAAAATGGCACAAATCACTATCACAGAAAAAACACGCAAAGAACCAGGCACTTGACCATTAAAACTTCTTCCCTTTTATTCAGTTCTTGCATTTAAAAACCTTAAAGAGATTTAACACGTGTATCACCAAACAATATAGAACAGGGCAACAGAAGATAATTATCATTACAAACCACAGCCCTGATGACCATGTCTAACAGTATAGTGGGTATTAGCTTACACATTTAATGAGAAGTTTCTGCAAATATTACCAATAAAATATGATTATTGCTACACCTTGCAATTTTTTATATCTTTTATTTGCTAAGACTTAATCTATTACAAGTCAATAAAAATTTTAATAGAATATTTAATTTGCTCTTCAAGTATTTGTGTCTTTCCAAATGCAAAAAAATGGCTGAGATTCTTTGCAGCACAGTGTTTATAAACTGTAAGCATGTAGTTCAATCAGGGTACAAACATCAAGTCACTTTTTCACTCTTGTTTACCTGTACTCTTTCCACTGTTGCCACCTAACAACAATTAGACCAATAAAGCTTGAATAAGAATATGAGCTCAAGTATTTCAAATACTTGAGTGTACCAAGCTACAGCTGCTTCCTGGAAAAAAAAATATGGCAAAGTAGCTTGCTGCTTTTATTCCTTACTATATTCAGAAAATGTAGATGAACTGACAAAGTTGAGCTACTGTAGGAAGAACTGCACAAGACCTTTTTCTATGTAAAGCTACCTCATTTTTTATGCATATTAAAGAAAAATATTTTTAATTGCTTCTTCATGGCTTCCCATGCATATAGCTAGCTCTTCTCTGTACTATCCTTGTTACTGTGGCCCCACAAGCTTGTATTAAAAAAGTGCCCTGGCTGTCAAGTCATCAAAAAAAGGTTTTGCAGATAAAAGAAGAGCTGTGATATTCCCCTCATCCTCTTAATCCCCTGTCTTTAAGTAATAAATAAAGCACAAAAACCAAACCAAACAAACAAGCAAAAACCAAAACCAAAAAACCCCATAACCTTCCACTAACACAGAACAGTGGTCAGTTCTGGAACTTTATTAGATAAAACCTGCAGGTCAGTTCTAGGCCCAGTCTGCTTTACAAAAAAAGCTGTTTGTTGTTTACAGCTGCGTCCTCCAGTTTTAAAAGTCTACAGCAGACCAAAAGGCAAACCAAGGCTGATCCGTAACAAAACCAAGTGCAAATCATGGAAAACAAGTAGAGAAGTTACAAACCAATAAATCAGATTGCTTCCCCCCTGCATAAGAGCACCCCAACACCAGTTCACAGCTATTCTTGGCAGGGAGTGGCAGCACTCATAATTTCAGAAGTACTTATTTCACAATAAAATCCTCAGCTAGGGAACAGAAATCAAGGAAGGACTCCATGCTGAAGAACAGTTACTCAAAGATAAAACTGGTAGAGTGTTCAGTGAACTATCTTGAAGTCTCTGCCGCTGGCATTGAATCAAAAATCCCTCTCTGATAGTAATGAAAACTTTTCAAGTTATTTATATACACTGCAACAGATCATGATAAAAATGTTGAATTTCCAAGGTTCTAAAAACTTTGCTGTTTACTATGACCAAGATAAACTCTTTTTCAGCCTACTTAGATAACAGTAACTCAACTCCCTCCTGTGTAAGGATATATCCCTGAAACTTCTAATGGGTTTTCTACCTTCATCAAGACAGAATTGTCTCAGCAGGTTAACAAGTCAAAAGAAATATAAGACATATATGAACAAAATTCCAACAGCCTGTTCAACAAGCTATAAAACCATTGACCATCACCTACATCGTAAGAGTGTGACAGAAAACTTATCCTAACTCGTATTATTCTGAAGAGAGCAATTACGAAAATAAAGGGGTGATGAAGTCTCTGAAGCAGACTTTCAGAGGCTACCCAACTTGGAGAAAGCTTCAATTAGAAGCTTTGGATTTGTGAACATTCTTTACAAAATTCTCTCTGTTTTAGAACAGACTATATTAACCTAGATAATTTCTCCTTTCCCAGCTATAATGTATGCTACAATTTAATTTTATTCTGGATGGGTAATATTGCAGAATGTTTGCTGTTTGGTTTTGTTTTTAAATCAAGGCAGCTTTAATTATCTTTTGTACTATGTCAGCCACCACCTGTAAACCAATGGCATTTGCTAACCTGCTTTACTTCTTTTTTAGTAGCATGCTACATGCTATAAAACTTCAGCTGGCCCCATGCTAAAAATCCCAACAGCAGACCTACTGAAGCCAGTAAGTTTCCACCTAGAATCAACTGCAAGATCAGATCAGGTTATGGGATTTTACCTACTTTCAGAATTGTTAAAAGGGTGAAAAGAAACTTACTGTAGAAAAAAAACAGGAGACTTACTGTAATTTCTCTACCATGTAAGTCATTGAGGCTAAAGAGTACTTACACAAGAGATGGAGAACAGTGTCTACAGATTAATTTAGGTCACTTTTTTAAAATATATAGATACATTGCTATTATCAGTTGCATAGAAGTCTGCCTACCCTTGCAGTCTGTGCAACTGCCTCAGGCTTTTAAAAATGTATTTCCAAGACAAATATTAAAGAAAAAAACCCCAAAACATTTGCAAACAACATTAAAAATGTTCTAGCCATTTAACTGGAAAACTACATACTTTAAAGAACTTGAAATTCTGCAGGGCTGCCTTTGTATCAGGAATACACAGCACTCTGAAGCACACTTACACATTACCAACTTTAAAAGCCACACAAATTGTACTTTTGTGGTGAGTTATGCTTACAGGATGGATGCTTTCCAAGGTAAACATAGGAGAAACAGTGGGTTACCTGGCAGGCACCGAAGCAAAAGACGAAAAATAGAGTAGTTCTGCAGAAAATTTACAAACATTTCATTCCCAGTAGAAGCAGCAGAAACAGTTTATTTGCATTTGTTCCATTTCATTCCATTTTATTTGCATTTGTTCCCTCATTTCCAGGACATGAAATCCTGTTCTTAATCTTTATGTTTTGGTGAAGATGGAGCACTCAAAGCCACACAGCCCAAACCCACATATGGCCAAACTACTATCCCAATACCTACTAATAATACTTCTGCTTCAAGATCTTACAGTAAGAAGTGAGGTTTTGTTGTGCTTTGTGGAGCCTCTAGAGAACAGTCTTCAGATTTCATTTGCATAATTCACCAGACAGATCAGACAGCTGCATATCTGGATACTTCTACAATTACATTACAAAGTAGTGTTAAGAACTGCAGGTTTAACCTCATCTTCATTTTTGTGAATTGTATCTATCCAGCAGCTACAAAGAGAAGCTTTTATTCTGACAGAACTCCAAAGGAATGTCGTCAGGGTTTCAAGTTTTCCCAGGTCTTGAAAGCTATTTCTCACAGAGCAAGGCATTTCACAGCATAAACATTTCCTTCAGGCATTTGGCTGGTGCTGTGCCTAGATGCAAGCTTTGCCTGGGAAGACAGAGATGAATCAGATGATCTGTACCAGAGCTAATAAAAGCTCCATGTTTCAGCAGGGATCCTCAGCTCATGCACAGTGGCAGTCTGAGGCAGATACCATGCTTATGGTCCCAGGGCTACTGAATCTGATACTGTAAAATACACAACATTTTTCTTGTAACTTTAGGTGTTCTCAAAGCCCGAGAATGTTCTACCAATACAGTATAATAAAGCAACTCATGTTTCTTGTTAAAGCTGAATGGCTTTTGTCCCTCAAACACACAGGAAGATATGAGTGACCATTTGATTCTTCCTTGTGTTTTGCATTTCAATGAATTACAATGTTTTTAATCAATGTTTAGCAAGGTCATTTTATCCCATAATATATTATAATTAAGATAAATAAAATAATTCATTGCTCAAGCAGCTGGGGCAGTTATTACCTGCCAGTGCTTACACAATACTTTACTAAGCTGCCAGGAGACAAATAGAAGAAAGCAACACCTAGGGTTTACCTAATAGGGTTTAGCTTTGTAATATGTAAAATAGTAGCTCATTTGAAGCAGAAGCTCAGTTTCTAATAAATATTGCCAGAACTGAAAAAAGCCAATAAAAAAAACAATTAAAAGTTCTTTACTTGGTGTTGCGCTTCCCATCACAAAGACCAAGTCACTGCAGCAGTAAGAATGAGTTCAAAGAGTTGCAAATACAGCTGGCAATTGCAGCTCCATTAGACAGGCATGCTGTGGCAGACACGTAGATAATAGGTGATCCAAGAATAAAATATCCACGAAATAATTAAAGAACAGCAAGTGACCCTGTCAGAAAAATCACCCATTACAGCTCTTCAGGGACTAGTAGATTCTACACATGCAAGAAGCACTCTAGCTTACAATCTTTGCAGCTTCTAAACAGCACTCAGGTTCAGTCTTGATTCTAAATCCAGCTTAAGACAAAGCATTCTCGAGAAAAGTTTACCACAAATGAGTCTGAAGGGTAACTTGTTAGAATTAATTCAGAACATGAAAAATTGAGTCCTCACACAAAACATTTGCTTCCAGGAGGCTCACAAAGGGATTCTGCTACTGAAATGACACTGTATTTGTCTCTAGAACAAGTGTGGTTTTCCAAGAGTGTTCCCATGAGACATTGCCTGGACTCCAGTCAAATTTTCTACCTTTTGCACTCTCCAAAATAAAATAAAATAAAATAAAATAAAATAAAGCAACAAAACCCAACAAACCAACCAAACAAAACAAACCAGAAACTGTATTAGCAATCAAAATAGAAGCAGAAGCACAGGAACTGAGAAGCTCTCTTCTTAGACAGACATGGTCCACATATTCCAGATGATGTAGTTGTTCCCTCTGGTTTGGCATCTCCAGTCTGACAGTCAATGACCTGGACATACTTCATATGCCCTTTGGAGAATGGTCACAATCTGTATCCTCAAAAAAAGTTTAGGGAAGTTGTAAGTCCCACTGTAACTCACCTGGGTAGAAATGGGTTTCTGGGAATTAATGATTAGCTCTTTGAATGTGCCATGGCACACTTCATACATAATTGCATTATAACAGACAAATAATGTTGATCTAACAGATCAAAAGGTAGCAGTCTCACAGAGTTTGAATGCACACGTCCAGGCAGCAGGACTTCCTCTAGTAAATCAACTGAGGAAGTAACTGCTCTTTTCTATCACAGATATGTTAAGTTCAATGACTTGTTGATATAAAACACCTTTGGGGGAAAATATCTAAACTCTCACAATTGAGAATTCATTGTAATCCCAAGAATTTCAACTAAAATAAGAGTGATCTGTAAAAAAAAGAAGTACACGTGAGTCAATTCTGACAAACCACAAATATCCACCAGTGTCAAGGAGTCAAATAACTGACCTTGCAAACTCCATCAGTGGTTGCCATACACATCTGGTATAGAAGAAACCAAAGCAGACATTACGTAGCTGCAGATAACATCCTGATTATTGCACTAGAGATCTACTTTCTATCCATCTTGGTGTTATTTGGTCTTAATTTCTGATCCTGCTTCTCAGCAGTGGTCTCTGGCCCTTCAGTCATCTTCACTCATTCTGCCAGCACAGTCTTGGTTTCTAATCCCACCTCTAGTCTGCTAAACACCAATTCCTGGATTTCACTGCCTACCATTCCTCCTCACCCTACTTACCACTTCTGATGTCACTGAAGTTGAATAAAGAAAAAGGTGCCATGGATCAGAAAGTCCATAGCCTAGGATCACTCTCTCTGGAGCTTGTTGGGGTTTTTTTGTTTGTTTTGGTTTGGCTTGGTTTGTTTTCCAGCTCTTCACAGCACTATTTTATTTCAGTCTGTCCTAAACTACAGAACCTAACCACTTATGCCTCAGTTAAGATTCCTCATTATCAAGCAAAAGAAGAGCAACTACCATCAATCCACTCCATATCTTATAACCAAGAATACCAGCTGAGCAGCATCAGGGACATAGCAGTTCACGTACAATTTCTTGCAACCTTAATAGATGAGAAATAAAACCTTAATAGTAAGATTAAAAAGTATACCCTTTATAGTACTTGTTCTCTACGATTTTTGTAATGGCATCTACTCTGAAATAGCTCAGCTGCTGAAAAATAGTCTAGTTGATTTTGTGGATTCTTTGGGAAGTTTTGTTACTAATCTGGAACAGTGAAGGAAAGGAACATTTGAAAAAAACCTGGCAAGAAGTGGCAACACCACTTTTAATTTGTTATTTTGGCCATTATTACTGATAATTTTGGATTTTCATTCTGGAAAAAGGAGGAAAAATCTGAGGAATTGTCTGAAGGAGTGTTTGCTGGGCTGCTTGCCCTCAGAAAATTGGAAAATTGCCTAGGTCAAAGAAGGAAAGGATTCCATAAACACAGATCTGACTTGTCTTTAACAGAACATTTACAGAGAACAAATATTTACCGTGTCTTGACCTAGGAGACCTCATTATCTTGTATGGCATTGAAGAAAGAAACGATCAGTGGAAAAAACAGAAGTTTACCAACTGAGTCAGCAGGATTCCACCCAGTCATTCTCTGACTGTCTTGAAACAATATACCTCATAAAAATGTGCAAGAAGAAAGCCTGCAGTAAGCAGTGATGGCAAAAGTATCCTGAGTCTGGGGTAACATCTTTGTTACACAGAATACATGGGTTTCTCTCCTTCTAAACATCCCTCGACCACTAGCAATCTTTAAAGCCTTCTTCACTATTGCTGAACATCCAAATCTATAAAGGAAAGAGACTGACAGCTGCCAGACAGCTTGCCTATTTGACTCACAAAGGAACAAATCCCACCCTCAGTTTTGCTTAACTATGAGAAGCAGATACTAAGTTGAAGTGAGATGTTTAAAAGTGTGTAACCTTCTCAACAGCAACCAACCAGTGATTGTCATCACCAACCTCCACCCTCTCCTGGAATCTTTAAAATAAAATTTTAAAAGCCTAAACTCTGTATTTTATTCTACAGAAAAGTTCCCATTTTGTGGAATGTCTTGCTAGAAAGCACTGTTAGCTGTGAACAGCAGCTCAGATTGTGTAAAACAACTGAAAGGCTCCAGGGAATGTAGTATTAAAGAGAAAGACAATAGTAAGGAGAAAATTAGATCTTATGCCTGGGATTTGTTTAGACAATTATTATGCAACAAGGGATGCTCTTGAGAAGCTGTTTCTCCAAGCCAGGAAGAGCTTGAGCTAGCCAGCAGCCAAAGGTACCAAGATTCAGTCAGCCTTTAACTGTCAGAGGAAGTTCCCACTCTGATGCAGCAACAGCAGGACAGGAGCTGGGGAAATGAAGGGCACAGACACATTAATGGGCACCACTGGTGTGACTTTTAAAGAACCACTGGGAGCAACCACCTTACACAGTAGAACCAGTATGAACAGTCATGTAAAAACATCAAATCTGCTATGACTCCTTGTAAAAAAATTATTTGTAATCTTATATAGCCCACACTGCTGAGAACACGGGGGGTGTAAAGAAAAAGAAAGAAATAAGCCAAGTGGAGAAGTCTAACAAAAAATGTAGTCCTGTTACTTGCATTATTTACAGTATAATTTATTCATCACCATCCCAGACTATAAAATGTCTGAGCAACTCCCAGAGCAGTGAGGTTTTTTTCCCTTCCAAAACACGAAGAATATAAGGAACATAACTGACTATCACTATGTTATACAATAACAATGCAATACTATGATACATTTGCATTAGGTCTAACTAAAAAAGTTACCTTTAGATGGAAAATGCAGCTAACAATTTAAAAACTAAAAATAGAAATATATGTGATGTGACTCCTATGTGATTTACTCCTAATTTGAACATATTAAGCTGTCTTTCAAATGTTTCTGTAGGTACTTATCGGCTTTTCTATTTTTTTCCTCATGTTTGCGTTGTTTTTCCTTTGCTTAGCAAGATAAAATCTGCTTACAGAAATGCATTTCTACATTTTTTTTATAAAAAAGGCCTACATCACCACACCACTACAGTAACCATGCTGATATGAAATGTATATGCCATTAGAGCTATGGAAAATCAAATGGCAGAAAAGATGACAATGAAATATGTGGGAGCAAATATACAAATAAACCCTTTATAATGAATGGAAATAGTACTAAAAGTTTTCTGAAAATGTCAGCTAGGGGAAATCAATAAAGGTCAAGACACTTGGAAAAGGAGAAGTTAATCAAAGGTTTTCTGTATTTACAGTCTTTTGACCCATAATTCCATACAAGGTACTCTAGGTTACTTTCAAACTAAAAAGTGATTTATCTTGCCCATGTTCACTGTTCATTATACCAGAAGTCCCAGGTTTCACTTGAAGAAGGCCACCAAACCTGGTCATGTAGATAAATATACACTTTGCAGAATACAGTGAACTTCACCAATTTTTCATTGTCCTTGCATAAACCAAAATAAACAACAGGTGGGGAATGACCCCAGAGCTCACTTCATATACTTTAAACAGGCTTTAAGGTTACCATTCCCACCGCTAGTGAATTAAAATAGATGGGGCAAATACTTTTGTGCCAATAAAAATGTTTCATTTAACAACAACGTGTGTGTCAAGATGGCTAATTAAACCGTACAGGCACATTTTGATGTCACTTAAAGTCACTCCAAGCTTGTGAAAATAAACAAGCATTTCAAAGTTGGAGTATTTTCATTACCAAAATGCCAAGTAGATTTCCATCCACTTGGAAAATAATTTTTTTATAATTTTCTTTTCTTTTTTTTCTTTTTGTTTTTTTTGGTTTTGTTTTTATGGCTTAACAACCACATTTTTCTGTGTTTAATGTGCTCTCCCTTCTTAGAGCACAAGACCATTCTGCAAGAAGAGAAACTGCCTGTAACAAACAAGTACACAAGTGCTTTGGTCTTTCCTCCTTCAGAAAAGAAAATTATTTTCCTATGGCAGCTTAGTTACAATGGACATTTAAATTGCTCTAACAGCAACTAAAACTACCACTTCAATTCTCAAGTCACACACCTCCTAAGACTTGAAAGAGGAACTGAACCTTGTTACCCAAACAATACCCCTTATTCTGCAATTTCCTTTAAGCTAAGTAGTTATCTCCTCTGAATATGATGAGAGCTTTAAAGAAATAGGGTATTTTTATTTTAAGGAGAATAGTCTTTCCCCTGAGAATCACCTATGAAATATCTCACACCAATGAAGGCTGCGTGCCATTTGCACAACAGAATCACACAGAATGGCTGAAGTTGGAAGGGAGGACTGGAGGTCATCTGGTCTAGCTTTCCTGCAGGACCCTTACACCCAGTCCCCAAGTCTGTGTCTCACTAGTCAGCTTATGAACATCTCTGATGGAGACTCCAGAATCTCTTCAGGCAACCTGTCTCAGTGCTCACTGACTCTCAATAAAAAAGTGTTTTCTGATATTCAGGAAGAACCTCCTGTCTTCCAATTTATGCCCACTGCCTCTGGGCCTTGGCCTCACTGAGAAGAGCCTGGGTCTCTTCACCCTCCCTTCAGGTACTTACACACATTGATATCATCCCCCTTCCTGAGCCTTTTCCTCTCCAGACTGAACAGTCCCAGCTCCCTTGCCTTTCTTCATGTCAGATTCCCCAGTTCCTTAATCATCCTTATGGTCCTTTACAGAACTGTATCCAGTAAGACTAGTATGTGTTTACACTGGGTTTTTACCAAAAAAAGTAAAAATAAAAAAAATTCTGGAAGCATCCAGGATGCCCTTATTAGCAGGGAAGTTAAGCACCTGAGTACTCCCTTAGCTTCTACAGATGGGTACTACAACTAGGAGAAAGAGAGATCATGGCCCTTCATATTTAAGAGAGCTTTTCCATCTTTAAGCACTAGAATAATTCCTTTGGTCCTGGACCTAAGTCAAACCAGAATAATTATGGTCAACTTTTAGGAAAATCTGAATTATGCCAGTGCTTCTGTAAGGATGCCTCTGAACCAGTTTACCCAACTCAACTTCTGGGAAAAAAAAGAAAAGGTGGTTTTTAGTAATGGTTGTGTTTAGGAGAGGTTTATATAGAACTTCTCTAACCTTCTTCCAGAGCAAAAATAGTTAAAATGTTGTAATTAATTTTCCTCGACCAGTATTTCCTTTAAAATATTTTAAATATAACTCAGCATTGGCTGCACCTTTCTTGAGAGCTGCTGTTTCTCTAACAGAGAGAGATTTCTGTAGCAATGCATAACATTCTCTCTAAAATTAATTTCCTTTCTGTGTAAGACGTTAATACATCAGGAAAAAAAAAAAAAAGACCTGAAATGTTTCAAGCCAAGTAGGATGTAACTGTTCTAGGTTTTTGCTGTAAATTAGCCCATTACTGGTTTTGTAGAAATACTATTAACACAGCTATAGCTTAAAATTTAGTACTTGTCCACAACTTTGCTTCTCTCCAGATCTCATTCCAACATGGACTTCACTTTTATGTTCTAGCTTTTCAGTACAAGCCTGGTGGAAATCTGACAGGTCTTAGTAAGGTTCAGCTAAGGGAATAAATGTTAAGAGCAAAACACTCATCTAGTTAAGAAACAAAAATGAGGTTTTATATTGAATATCTCCGCAGTCAGAAATTAAAGTTCTTGACAACTTCACTCAAAAAATTAAAATCATTCAAGCCACTGAAATGTGCAGAAAAACACACCATTTTCAAGAGAAGAACTGACATCAAGGTCTCCCAGAAAAGTCAATACTTCTAAGGGTGGGCCACTCCTCCATGCCAACACCAAATCCCAGGTTCTTAAGACCTAGGAGACTTGCATCAGTTGCATGCAGAAGAATTAAGCTCCCACTTGCAAAAATCCTGGGAGTTGGTATCTTTACAGGATATTAATGGCAAACAAAGGCATTTGCTCTCACATGTAATCTCTGTATAGGTTGCAAACTTAGTTAAATAACTGGGAGAGCTACAGCAGTAATAGTTTTCAAGTGATGATGAAATACCTGCTGATAGTTTATCTTTGCTCTTGTCATGCTATAAGCATTCTTTAAATTACTCTTCTGACAGATCAGATCAGTTTCAGTACTGCTGAATATTTTCATTCTATAATATTCTGTAGCCTTTGAAACTCAATGTACAACAATATTTTGTTGTAGGGAGGTTCTCCTCCCCCTCTACTCTGCCCTGGTGAGACCACAGCAGGAATACTGTGTCTAGTTTTTCTCTCCCCAGTTCGAGAGACACAGGGATCTACAGGACAGAGTCCAACAGAGAGCTATGAGGATGATTAAGGGTCTTGACCATCTCTCCTATGACGTAAGACTGAGAGAACTGGGGCTGCTTAGACTTGAGAAAAGAACACTAAGAGGGGATCTTAATAATGACTATAAATATGTGGCGGGTGGGTGTCAAGAGGATAAGGCCAATCTCTTTTCAGTGGTGCAGTAGTAGGATAAGGATACTGCTAGAACATAGGAAGTTCCATTTCAAAATGAGGAGAAACTTGTTTACTGTGAGGGTGATGGAGCACTGGAACAGGCTGCCCAGAGAGGTTGTGGCCTCTCTTTCTCTGGAGACTTTCAAAACCCACCTGGATGCACTCCTGTGTTGCCTGCCCTAGGTGATTCTGCTTTGGCAGGGGCTTGGATTAGATGATCTCTAGAAGCCCCTTCCAACCCCTAGTATTCTATGATTTGCAACTATTTTTTCCATTTCACAGAATGCTAGAATGGTTAAGGTTGGAAGGGACCTTAAAAATTGCCTAGTTCCAACTCCTCTGCCATGGGCAGGGACACCTCCCACTAGACCAGGTTGCTCAAAGCCCCATCCAACTGGGCCTTAAATACTTCCAGGGGCGGGACATCCACAGCTTCCCTGGGCAGCCTGTTCCAGTGTCTCAGCACCTCCACAGTAAAGAATTTAATAGAATCATAGAATGCCAGCTTGGAAGGGTCCTTAAGGACAGTCTGGTTCAACCTTTAATTTCTTCCTAACTCCTAATCTAAATCTACCCACTTCCAGTTTAAAGCCATTCCCCCTTATTCCATCACCACATCCCCTTGCAGAAGTCCTTCCCCAGCTTTCCTGTAGTCCCCCCCCCTTCAGGTACTTTAAGATCTTCCCAGAGATCTTAGATTTTCTCCAGGATGAACAGCCCCAATTCCCCAACCTAGGCTGATGAACCCAAACAGCTATAATCTCCTAGCCAATATGTCATATCGTGATACTCATAGTAAACATTATATATGTGTTAATACTGTACATATAGAATAACTTGCACTGAAACCCAAAGCTACCAAATCATTTCCATAGATTTTACAGATTGCTTATTCTACTTCTACAAACAAACCATTCATTTCTAAACTTCAGCAGAAGCCTGTCCTAAATATGCCTTTTTCAGGTTGATACTGTATTTCAAGATTATGAAGAGTGTATTCAGTGAGAGACTAAGGAGATAGGAAATGTAATATCTCTCTCTCTCTAACATGCAAACTCACCTTAGCATTCTACTTAGAGCAATTATACCTTTTGTTCTGAAAGCAAGCTTAATTCTGCATGCCTGGCACTCATCATAACAAAAGCTATGGTCAAGACATGCCATGTTAGTTTGTTTAGTAGATTTTTTATAGATACATTACATAAAATTAAAAACAAACAAGTCATCTTTACCATTTCTGTTTCATAGATCATACACTAATAGAAAGTTAGGGGTTGGAAGGGATCTCCAGAGATCATCTAGTCCAATCCCTCTGCCAAAGCAGGAAACATCAAAATACTTGCTCATCTGCAGGGAGATGATCAATTCAAATTACCCACACGTGTGATTACTTCACACACATGCTACCTATTCACATCTCTGTGGGAGTTTCCCATGTTCAACATGTGTGTGCCTCCTCTGTGAGACTGGATTTTATCTGAACAGAAGCATTTTGTGAAGTGGCACTTGTGAGACTGCAAAAGGAGCAAAAGGCCATAACCTTTCTCAAGTTTTGTCTTCTTGCGGACAGTGACTTGCCATCCTATACTTATAAACACAAGACTGAACACATACAGGAATAACTTAAGGCTTCCCATAAAAAAAGTAAAGCAACTACTTGCTATAGCTAATTCAGGGCTAATTCAGTGCTGTTGCAGAAGGGCACTGGTCTGCCAAGCTGCAGAGGCGCAGACAGAAAGCAGACCTTAAGAAAATCTTACTAACATGTGAATGACATAATCAAAGCTTAATAAATACTCTAAACTTTTCATAAGGTTCTGCCATCCCTGGAGGTTTTAAAAAAATGGGTAGATGTGCTGCTTTGAGAGATGATTTAGTGGTTAAGGTGGTGCAGGACTAATGGTTGGACTTGATGATCTTTAAGGTCCTTTCCAGCCATGATTCATTAATCCAAAATAACTGCTATTAGAGTATTTTCAAATATATTCTGCTGTACATGTATGAGGCATATCTCATCATATTGTTCTTCAACAGACTAGCATACTGCAATTACTTCAACGAAAGAAACATCATTTTAGCTGTTTTTCCCTGGAGACAAACGATAATACATATTCCTGTGTTATCAACAATAACTTTGCAATAGCCTTACTGTGAACACTCAAGGCGCATCTGCTTCTGCCTGTATTTAATTTCCATGTCTCAGTTTTACAGATCAGTCATTGCTCAACCTCCTTCAACAATCTATCTGTAATAAAAACACACACAAAAATGTAACTCTTTAACCCTTGACATAGTTGCAGGCATTTGTCATTCAAAAACTATTAAGGTGGCACACAAGATAAAAAAACAGCTCAAAATCTAAATGAGATGTGCTATTCAGTTGAAGTGTTGTCTTAAAGTGTTGGGGTTTTTTAATTGCTTAGTGGAGCTGACACTGTTGAAAATCTTGCCTGGTACCCAACACAGGTGCAAAACTAAATGCTCCACAATATTAAAAAAAGAGACCAAGATTCATTCTCCAGATCAAGCCCAAGATAGGATAATGCCAAAATTACTACTCTAAGCAAATTTTAGAAATCAGGATCTAAAGAAACAACCATTTTTGACAAAATAACAAAGCATTAATTTTGTAATGAATAGTAGACCCATGTAAGCACTGAAAGCAGTGAGTAACTGTCAGGATTTTATTTAAAACTTGGTATTGAAGTGAAAATTTAAATTTCAGGTTGCTAATATGAGAACATACTTCTCTGAGTAAAGCCAGAACTTCGGGAGATACACACCATGAGGACTTTAAGCCCCCAGAAATAGATGAGTTTCCCAACGCTTGGAAATCAGATCAGTGCATAAGTATTTTTCTAAGAAAATGTACAGCAAAATCTATCCATCTCATGGAGACAGCACAAAATGTAGAAAGACTGGTCCTTTTCTAAGACAGTCTATCCCCAAAGTTTAGAAAGATCAAACATACCCAGAATATTACACTCCATCATCCTAGACAGTCTGCAGTTATTTCAGAGAGATTAAAACAAACCAAACATACCCCTTCCAAATATGAAAAGCATGTCAATTCCCAGAACATGCATTGTTTCCACCATCTGATGATGAATTACATATAGTTAGCTCACTGGCAGGGCATTGTTTTTACTTGTCTTAAGGACAAATCTACTGACCTGAGAAAGAGACCTTGAAAAAAATTGATAAAACTGTTCTCTTTTAAGGGAATTCACTAGTTCAGTTGAGAGGTTTGGTGGTGTTTTCACAGTGATGAGGGAAGACCAGAAGCTACTCTCCATACAGGAGGCTGAGAATAAAAAAATTAGCTTTATCTTACCCATCTCTACAGATTGGCTCAATAACCTTGTCATGAGAATACCACTTTACACCCTCTGAAATGTTAAGTCAAGAGAAAAAAGTTTTCTATGAGTGAAGAGTTAAGGAAATAAAAAATAAATAAATAAAAAAAAAAAGGACTGACTCACAACAGAGACATAATGGTTAAATATTTCTTCTTCTTGTCTTACTCTTTGAGAAATCTTTTGCACTTTTCCTTGGCTTTGTTAAAGGACCTAGTGAAGACTTCCCTGGAGCACATGGCCCTTGACTCTGGCTAATACACAATCTAAAAAATTTACACAACAGAACTAGGAACAAGCTCCAAGTTCTGATCATACTCTGAAAGCTAGAAGCCAGTTTGGACTTCGGTTAGCTTTTAAAAACTAACTTAAATAGATCAGCATGTGGTCACCCCTGTCTCTTGGCTTTACCTTCATAGATGAGCAAAAAACATGTAACTGCTATTCAGTGAATTGAATGCTTGAGAAAATCCTATCATGAATTCTGAGTAAAAGTCCTAGGAAAAATCCTTGAGTGAAATTTTAAAAATGTTTGTTCCATTTAGGTTTCTTAAAAGCAATAACACAAGATGCAGCAATTATTAAAATCAGAATAACAAACATGATAGCAAATGGAACTGATTAGCTGAACAGGTGCACGATTACTGTAGAAGTATCAAAAACTAGGCAAATTTAGACATCTTGGTATCTGAATAATAAACCAAATTACCTGGAAAACTAAATCAGATTTCTCACACTTACATGACTAAACTAGAACAGTATTTCTTCTCTACATCATTTTCACAAAAGAACTAATGTGCCAAAGCTAACCAGCACATCTCACATAAAAACACTCTGCATTCCACCTAAGGGAAATCCACACAATTCATCTCCCTTTTATGACATCTGTCATCACATTTCTCTGTGAAAACATCTCACTCTACCTGTGATCAGTAGAAAAGGTCTACCATCCTGAGAAAACTCTGCTGACTCCCTTGATTTCTGAACACTTGGCCAACTCGAAAATTTTCTAGGTATAGGAAAGACCTTTTTCTCTGCACCTAGGTAAAACCAGTGGGGTTTTGTTTTGTTGGGATTTTTTGGGGGGTTTGGGGTTTTTTTAGCTTTCTAGAAACTGAAACTAGCAAATGTTTAGCAGTAATTCAGGGAGATGTAATAACCATCTGACAGATTCAATTCCAACTCATTCCCACTTCTATTTCAGAACATATACAGTATCTTCTACACAAAGATTAACACTTGCTAGACATATGTTTACAACTTAAATTTACGAACTGAAAATGGTAATTATACCTTGCACAAAGAAGCACAAAATGATCACTGGCAGTGATCTCCAACATAACACTCCTATGGAAATCTGCAAGAACAGTAAGCACTTCACTTTGTTTTGATGTTGTAACTTAGCAGCTTGATGAGTGGAATTAACAGTTTCCTTCTGAACAGCTACCTTTCAAATTTCAGAAGCACAGCATGGAGTGCTTTCAGTGGTATTTGTTACAAAGAGACTACTAGTACCAAGTCATATTTGAACCAGTCTATAAACCTTTTTTCCAAAGAAATTGAAAAAATACTTCAAAACCATTAATCAGATTTAAAATATTCATTTCTGCATACATTTTTTCCATAAGTTAGATCATATTAGGAGAGTGTATTTTTTAAATTTAACAGAAACAGTGCTCATTTTAGAAAAACAAGCATATCACTGCCAAAGTGCTGTCCTAAGTTTAAGATTGCTGTCTGACTAAAACATTATAATTGTGAGAAACTACAAAGGATTTTGAAATGTTTCAAGATGAAACAGACATTGGGTAACTTGCAAGATCTGCATTTATATTCTGATTTCAAACACATAATGCTATTACTTGATCCGAGCAAATGCAGGGTGTAGACTGTTGCTTGTATGAAGATTGGGGAAATCAGTATATTAAAAAATTATTACTAACACTAGATAAGAATAATCACAATGAAACCTGTGAGCAAAATTACAAAGTGATGTGAAATTAACTCCTCAGACATAAAGAATTTTCTTTGATTCTTATCTACTGCTTCTGCCTCTCCAAGAGCTGATCAAGCTGAACAGAGCTTTCTCAGCACTTTTATTACTGTCAAAACTGCATCAGGGCCATACAAAGCATTTCATGCAAGCTCTTATGTGTAGCAGTATAGTAACATTTTTACCTTCAAACACCACAGAGGTTATTCTTATGAGATTTGAAGGATCATATAGCATATTTCCTAAAACTTCATAATTCAGTATTTGGGTGGAAGCATTACCATACTGATTATGCAAAAGTTCAAAGGAAAAAAATACATAAAATCACATATTAACCCCAGATCTGTACTTTAATTTAATATATAATGTATGTATAATAAATTCCAGTTACTTTGAACAGTAAGTTAAATCTTGATCTGCAACAACCATTACCAGTTTGATGCAAGTAATAGAACTTCAGGAAATCCAAGTAACTCCATTCTTGCTTAAAAATCACAGTAGTGTGCTGCACTGCCTGCTATTATTTGCCCTCTACTTAGCAAGAGAAATAAATGCCTTTGGTTGTGTTTTATTTCTTGTTCTTCTGTAAAAGCCTGAGTGGTTATCTTTTGACTCCTGTGATTATAAGCAGCTCCAACGTTTCACTGATTGGATGGAGGAGAGCAAAGCAATCTATCATTCATCTTTTAAAGCACCTGGGAACTGTAAGCATGTCTGGAAACACAGTACTTTACAGAAACACTTCCATGATTCAAACAGTTTTAAAAAAACTAGAGCATTTTCAAGAAAAATTAATTCGCCTTCTACAAGCAATATGTGGTGATCCACATAACTGCTTCATATAGATTCATCAGGCAGTCTAGTCGTTTAGCCTTCATGGCACCTCTGAAGCTATCATCAAAAGAGAAGCGCAAATGGGTATTTTTTTCAAGTCTAAGACATGCTAGATGGCCTAAAAACAACTAAACCACCATAAATTCCATGAGAAAGTACTTGAGATTAAGCAGCACCTTTCAGAACCACTTGAATGAAAGCAATACTTGCTCCCGTGGTACCTATAACAACACAAGTAGCAGGTATTATATCCAACAATACAAAAAAAAGCCCAAAAAACCCAGAAAACCCTTGAGTCATAGGAGTTTTAATATCACAGGTGCAAAGTCGTGGAAAGGTATGTTTAAAAGCAGAAAGATGAAATAAACTATTTTGTTTTAAGGAGTCCTAGGAGCAGAAGGGAGGAATAACAAAACAAAAAACTAAGCCTGCTCTCATGTTAAAGGCAAATTCATGTATTAATTGTCGCAAACTCATTAATGGATAGTGTGTGAACCTAGTGGAGCAATCACTTTTGTACTTGACAAGTAAAGATTCCCCCATTTTTAAGCCCCTAAGCATGTAAGAAACTCTAATACAAACAAATTGAATTCAGTAAATTGAGTTTATTATAGCAAAACAAGTTCACAAGCAAACTAGTTCAGCTAAGAGAAAAAGACCAGGATGAAGAAGAGACATTTTGGCTACAATTCAAAAAGTCTACTAACATTGCTCTCTCACATCTTGCTATGCCCTAGAGCAGCAAAAATGGACTTAACAATGCTGAATTGTCTTTCAGGAGCAATTTTCTTTTTGGCAGTGTTAAGAAACAGTTACATAAAATCAAACTGCAAGCCTTTGCACACACTCAGTGGGGACTTGTTTCAAAAAGTCACTCTGTAAATGTTCCATTTTCCCCTTTCTTAGCTCCAAGCACTGACTAAACATCACATACACAACACAGACAAGCCTGCTCTCCTCAGTCCATGGCTAATAAAACAATAAATCCAAACATAAGGAATCTTGTCTGTGTGTTCTCAGCATCACAACCTGAAGAAATAAGGCAACAAGGGACAAGACTGTAAGAGGGGAACAAGAGAATGAAATAAGTTAGAAATTAAGAGAATGGAAAACAAAGATCAATTGTACCTGATTAACAGGTAGTAGGAAAGAATAAACTGAGACTGATTCTGCATGTCCCAAGAAGCTGGAAGAAGCAGCCAATAAAAGGGACAGGTGGGTTTTGGCAAAGCAGAGGTGGAAGGAGTGAGTGGCAGCAGCACCCTGATGGACAGGACAAGTGAAGGGAACAAAAGGATACAAACAAGATAAATAAAAATTAAGTGACACTAACTCTACAGGGAGAAGTCTGGTACAGAATCAAATAGCTAAGACAAGAGGATTTGAGCCTGAGACAGTTTGGGTGGTTACATACCTATCCTGGAATGATTAAAAACAGTGGCTGAAGCAGAGACTCAGCGGGGAAGATAAAATACATGAGAGCCTGCCACTGAGCAAGTGGATAAAGTATTTGCTGGATCAAGTAACCCTAATACTGGTAAAAACCCAAGTGGATGTGAAGGTGATGCCTCATTACACCTCCAATTTTTTTTTCAGATTGCTTTTGTGAGGAGGGTAGTGAATACCACAAAAGCAAAACTCATAAAGACTGAGGAGATGAAACATCCCAGAACCAAGGCTTCCCAGTTTGTCTTTCAGAGTAGGATACAATATTATTTTTCCTTCAAGATTCCTGCCTCACAGGAGTACACATGGTGAGCTAGCCCCTGAGGTCTAAATAAGGTTTTTTAAGAGGCTTAATTTTCAAGTACAGAAGCTCTTTGGCAAGAAATGAAGGGAGCAAAGACTCTGGAAAGATGGGGAAGTTCCTTCCTTCACTCTTACCACATATTCTGTACACATGGATAACTTTCCTTTTTTTGATCCAAAGCCACCAGAAGTTTTCAGGGCAGTCCTTATTTTCTGAATGTCCAATTTGATATTTGGTTTCTTGAGGGAGTTTCACATTCTACTCAACCTACAGCTGGTTTACATTAGTGCAGGAAGAGAAACAGACTTCATTCATATCAGATCAAACACTCATTAAAACAGCTTCCATCTCTCAGAAAGCCATCCCCATAATATTGTTAGATCAACTGTCCCTGCAACCATTCAATCACTAAATCCACTATAAAGAGAGCAGCAATAACCCATGGTCAGTGATGGCAGAGAGACCCATTTGCCAGCTGCAGCCCAGACGTTGACAAACTACATCTTCACACTGTTGAACTGTACCTCGATCTGCCAGGGACCCACACAGTACTGCTGCCAGTGAAGGTTTACATTCAGAGTATTAGATAACACTGTAAAATTTTATTACAAAGTCAAACAACTCATTTCAGGTTTCAGTGTTCGATTTCAGACATACTTTGTCTTTCCTCTTTTTTTTTTAATCCTACTTTTCCCATATATAAAGTAAGAAGGAAAAAAAAAAAAAAAAGAAGACCAACTGTTAATCTCTCTGTTTTACAGAGAGTAAGTTAGTGCTTAAGAAATATTAAAATATTGCCATGGTAACCTGTAATATGGATACATTGAAAGTTTAAAAATTGCCTCTTGATTCAGCAAAACTACATCCAAGTCAGCATGAGGTAGCACCAGCATAGTTTGCTCTGTTTAAAAGGTATCAAACTTATTTCCATTAGCAAAACCCCTTCAACACTGGAAACTCCTTTTCCCTGTTTACAGTCTATAAATGCATCAAGAGTAATCTCATCAAAATGCTCATCATGATTTCTGATAAGCTGCCAGAGAGCTACTACAAATTGGTGGCAAATACTAGAATTAAAGGATTCCAGAAAACCTGAACCCAACGGGAAGACCTGCATTTACCAATTTGTGATATCTGGCAATAATTGATGAGAAAAAGGAACTTTTTACTATGAAAATTCAGAGGAAAAAGGCTAAAATCAGAAGAGAACAGAAGCGAAAAAAAGCAAACAAAAGTGAATCAGCAGCACGCCAGAAGCCTGAAGAGCAGCGAAAAGCAGCGATCAACAACAGGAAGCAGCACCGAGGAGCAGCAGAGACCACCCCCCTGTGACTTCAAAGAGACAGAGATCCTGATGCTGAGGAGGTGATACTTCGGAGGGTTAAAAGAACGCTATTTGTCTCTCTTAATAGCCCTTTCCCTGGGGCGATTAATTTGTTTTAAAACAAAAACTTTTACGTACTATATCACAGTGAATACACATAAGCACCAAGGTGAAGCTGCACACATAGTTTAGATATTTATTTTCAGTATGCACCTTTCTCTGGCCATAATTACATTTTCAACAGCCTGGCTCTATTTACATGTGTTAAATGCCCCATTCCGATACTCACCTTGCACTTCTTACACAATAAACCATTCAGGTCAAAGTTTAGCTTTACTGGATGGCAAACCTAGCCAAGATAGCAGCCTGCATGCCAATATCAGCAGAACTGACAACAGGCATGGTGAACAAGGAAAACCACACAGCTATGGCTGGCAAAAAACCTACTGACTTCTGCATGTGTGCAATTTGTAAAAGGAGGCTCTGCTTTTCACAGAATCAAAGAATGGTTTGGGTTGGAAGGGACCTTAAAGATCATCTACTTCCAACCGCTCACATGGACAGGGACACTTCCCACCAGACCAGGCTGCTCAAGGCCCCATCCAGCCTGGCCTTCAATACTCCCAGGGAGGGGGCAGCCACAAGTTCTTTGGGCAACCTGTTAAAAGTGTCTCACCACCCTCAAATTAAAGAATTTCTCCCTAATGTCTAACCTAAATCTCCTCTCTTTTAAAAAAGTTAAAACATTTTCCCCACGTTCTCTCACTGCACACCCGTGTAAGACGGCCTTCCCTGTCTTTCTTGTAGGCTCCCTTCAGATATTGAAAGGCTGCTATAAGGTCACCTCAAAGCCTCCTCTTATCTGGGCTGAACAACCCCAACTTCTTCAGCCTGTCTTCATAGGGGAGGTGCACCAGCCCTCTGATCATTTTAGTGGCTCTCCTCTGGACATGTTTCAGGAGCACCATGTAATTATGTTCCCCGAAAAAAAGATGCTAAGAATAACATCATTACAACAAGCCTCCATTTACTTCTCCAGGTGTAACAAAACCAGCAGTATTGCAACGAAAGTTTCGAGTACGTACAGGTTTCTCACACACAGAGCGCCTCCCCAGACAAGCTCAAGCGCTCTCCTCCAGAGGCTCCTCCTCTGGCATCGCCGCGGCTCCCTGCCCTCCTACAGCGCGACAGCCATGTCTGCGGGAAACAAGGAGAGGCAGGTGAGATAACCCGACAGGACGCATCTCGGCGAGAAAAAAGGCGGCAAGGCTGGGCGGGCGGCGGAAATTCGGGGCCGGTGAGAAGCTCCGCAGGGGTCGGTCCGCACCGCCGCGGCCTGGCCTGGCCTGGCCTGGCCCGGCCCACTGCCCGCCGAGACAGCACCCCAGCCCTCACCTGACTGGAGGTCAGCGCCGCGATGGGAGGAGGCTGAGGTCCCCGCCCCGCTCAGGGAGCCGCCGCCTCAGAGCGCACGGCCTCTCCGCCGCCAGCGCCATGCCTGACCAGGACAGCCTCCATCTTCCCGCTGCCACCGGCGACCTTTGCCCCCCCCAGCACCCCAAGCACTTCCGGTCTCCGCTGTCAAACCGTTGCTATGGTACCGCTCCCGGACCCGGCCTACTTTAAAGGGGCCGCAGCAACCCCACACCCCCCCTCAAGCCCCTGCGCACCCCTAACCCCACGCAACACTCCTCACACCCGTGGGTGTGGAGTGACACGTCTGGGGAGCGACCAGGTAGCTGAAGGAGCTGCTGGCCCCGCAGCAGGCCCTGTGCCGCCCGGGCCAGCCGGGCTTTTGGTCTCACCTCCCTCAGCCGTCAGACTCTTCCGCCAAAGCCGCTGCCGCCCCGTGGGGCTCCCCCTCACCTGAAAAGGAGAAATTTGGCTATGCCCTTTGGGGTACGTGTTGTCGTGGGGTAGCAAGGGGGAAAGTATGGCTTTGGGCTACAGACACTTGGGAAGAAAAAGCAAGTGTTTTAATTTAATTAGTAGCTACAAAGGGACAGTGAATCCCTTCAGCCCAAGAGTACTTACTGTTTGAAGGGGAAAACGCTACTACTGCTAACCACGAATTTTGCTATAAAATAGCTTGTCGAATGTGAGAGAAACAGAAAACGACCCTGGAATGATTTCCATTGCCATGAGGAGATGAATTCTTTTAACTTTCTCTGAAACTGACAATATTTTCAGCTTTTGTTGCACAGTGCTTTTACTGGTACTCACTATTGATGTGGTTAACCTTTTTACAAGGTTTATAAGGTAAATAAATCAATACTTTAAATTAAAAAAACAAAAAATAGGAAATGAACCTTCCTGGAGTCTCGTTCTAAAAGTCACTAAAATTTTGGAAATTCCATTGTCATCACTTTCTGGGAATCTCATTTGTTCATTAAGCCTGGACAAGTAAAGCCTACGGTAGGACTTAGCTGATGTCATCCACTGTTCAAACATAATTGAGAAAGCGGAGCCAGATGCTTACCACAGGTGTACAGCAAACAGACAAGAGGCAAAATAAATCTCATTTAGATGAGATTCATCCTTCTTAGATAATAAGAAGGAATTCTTCAAAATTAGGGTGGTCAAGCATCCCCAAATCTTCAAAATGGCTTAGCTGGAGACAACTCTCTCTTAGATTGCACTCTCTCTTGCATCAGAAGGCTGTTTGTTGGGTGATTCAGGTCACCTGAATGTGCTAACTGTAAAACAGGCATTTAGTCATCAAAGTTCTCCCTCACTAGGCAGCTCCAGTGACCTGTTCCATCATAAAGTGGGTATCTAAGACAAATGGCTGGCTTTGGTAGCACTCTTACTAATCAGACAGTTAAAACTAGGTGAAATGAATCCTCACTGGTACCTTCTGAAAATAAGGACAAGAGGAAGGCAAACTCCAGAATTTTAAGTGCAAGATCCTAGGATTAAACAGCACAGGCAGAACAGCTCTGAGGACAACGTGTGCCTTGAGATGTCAGCCACTGACTCTTGGCCAGGTTCCTGGGCAGCCTGGAAAGTCTGAATAGAAATGAAGCATCTGCAACCTCCCTCCTGGTACAACCCTGGAAAGCTAACTGGAAAGCTGTCACCAAACTACTGTGCTGATGTTGTAACAGGAAGGGGAGAGAGGGGAAACTACTGCAGTCATATCTACATGTGGCTTTGGTGTTTTTAATGCATGGAAATCACAGCTCTTTTCATCAGTTTGATAAACTGACAATCAGTTTAAACTGGCTAACTATCAGGTTGAAGCTCTCTGTATGGAAGAAATGTGTTCTAAAATGGGTTAATAAAATTTTGAAGATTTTATAGTTAAGTAAGGAGCTGTGGCACTCAAGCGTGTATCTCCTAGCATGAAAACACATCTTCCTGCACATCTTAACATCTTACTGGATCCCACTCTCTGCCACTTCCAGGGTGACCCTGGACAAATCAACTTACTCTTCCTATCAGTGTAGTAGGAATAAAGACACTTTCTTCTTGCTGAGAGTGCTGTCAGAAGAAAGTAATCAAAGTTTTTAATTTGATTAGAAAACATGAAACTCTATACAGCTCTCCTCCTTACAGTGCCAGCACCTGGCTATACAAACTTCCAGCTAAGATATTTTACTTATAACTGTCAAGAAAACAATTTGCTAAGACAGATAATAATGAAAAATTGTGTTCCTGTGTTTCTTAAGGATCCAAAGCAATCATGTTCTGTTTGCAGAGAAATTGTCTGTTACATTAACATGCAGCTGACTGAAGAAGATGACATCTTTTCAACATCTTGGCACCTTGTTAGAAAATACAAAGAAGAATTTAATTTTCAGTTGCAGCTTCACAGACAAAGTAGATAAGCACCTTGTGCTTCACAATCAAATATGCTGAACTTGCATGAGGTGAGGTGGTATAGCTGTTTTGTTAGAAAGCAAAAAGTCTGCTCAAGAAAAATACAGGCATTCATAATGCCCCTACAGTTTTTGTGAAAGTGGAAAGTACAGTTTCTACAGCCAAAGACAACAGTGAGGGGAAGAAAAGAATGTTCAGTATTCAGCAAAAAGGAAGAATCTGGCTGACTGGAAATGCACTTGCATTTCAGATTTTTTTCTTAAAATAATAGTAAGGTACTAGATTTACCTCCACAAAATTGCTATTTGAAGCTGAACCTTTTGACATGTTGGAAATAAAACTATAGATTTAATTTATCCACAAAACAATTTCCATGGAGAGAGCTGGAAGCAGAAAGGCCTGGTTTCCAACAAACTTGCTCCCTCTGTCACTCAGCCCACTTGTGTCCCCACTATTAATTTTGTCTCCTCCCCACACCATGAACCACAGCCCCACACAGCAAGGAGTAGGTGTGGTTGGCCAGTGACTACCAGCAGACAAGTGAAACAATAATGTTTGTTCAGTGAGAGCATGAATTTAATTCTCCCTCCTCTGATGTGCTGTCTGTATAAACAGATCTTTTAGGAACATGATTGTTTCTGAGACTACTGCCCTTCCATCAAATTTGTGTGAAATTAATCAAAAAGGTTCAAAACCTGTTGCAGGGGTACCTGCAGACAGACTGAAAGCCAGCATGGCCACGTAAGCAATAGCCACATGGAAAAACAGGCTGAAAAATTAAGGGTTGACTACAGTCGTGTGGGGGTGGGAGAAACAAAGCCTTTTTTGGAAAAGGGTAAAATTAAAAATTATTCATGCTTTTCTAATTGTGCTAGCACTTGAGAAATAGACAATGAAAACTGGGGTTGCTTAGTCTGGGGAAGAGGAGACTGAGGGGAGACCTTACTGCTCTCTACAGCTACCTGAAACAAGGTTATAGTGAGATGTGTGTCAATCTCCTCTCCCTAGTAACAACAGGACAAGAGGAAATCATCCCAAGTTGCACCACAGGAGGTTTAGATTAGATATGAGAAGAAACTTCTTCACCAAAGGGTTATTAAAGACTAGAATAGGCTAACCAGGGAGGTGGTTGAATCACTATTCCCAGAGGTGTTTTAAAGATATGTACCTGTGCTGATAAGAGACATGGTTTAGCACCAGACCCAGGACAGTTAGGGTACTGGATGGACTTGGATGATCTTAAAGGTTTTTTCCAACCATTCCGTGATTTTGTGAAATAAGATGCGCTACCATCCATCCATCCACCACTGACAGGACTTGAAAATGTATGGAATGCTGAGGCTTGTTCTTTGCTAAATCTGCTGTAGGCTTTACAAAACATTTTTAGTGATGCGACTTGCAATGGGACCCTTCCATCCTATCCCTGTGTTGGCATAGCTCATTTGGGTGACAAGTGTCATCAAGGAGCTCATAACAAGCCATTAGTAGAGGGAAAACAGAGAGGGAAAAGCATTTGAAACACATCAGAGGCAACAGCAACATGCCTAAAACATTTTGGGTTTTAATCTCTATTGCTTAGTTCTAGGTTTTACTTATTGACTGAGTCCGCTTGGAGCCAATATCTAAGCTGAGGGAAATGATAGACCATGTGGCATTCAAAAGGAAAGAAAAGATAAACAATATGGAAAATATCTTTAAGAAGCCAGTCACACCTCCCCAGAACTGTGAAAAAAAAGCAGAAAGAAAACTCATGTTCTCCTGTTCCTTGCAAAAGCTTCAGTCACTTCAGTGAGGAGAATCTCCAGGAGTTCTTGTTGCTAAATGGCCCAGGCTCTGCTTGCATACGCAGGTTTTCAAGTTGTGAAGCACAAGTTACTTATGGGTCTGCTGAGATCTTGCTGTTTGAGTGGTCATTTAGCTAGTCACCGTGACTCAGATTTTTCAGAGATGGAAATGATCTTGTAAGCCCTGTGATCCATCACCTGAGCAGTGCAGAGTTGCTCCCCATAGTGTATTAGCTTTTTAATTTTTGTTCATCAGATTTATAAGGTCACGTTACTGACAGGTTTTAAACCACATTTCATGTTTGTGTAAAATAATATGTGGTTATTGAATTTAGATGTACATACTCTTATAGAGGTACCTGAGAAAGGAGACAAGCAGTAGCTATGATAAATGGCATGTTCCAGTATCAGGGGAAGTTGTTTTGTTGTTAAATGTGATCAGTGCTTTGCAGAGTGGGCTTTCAACTGTTCCTCTTTGCAGAACAGTCATTCTAATGTCAGTCATTTGCTGTTGGTCACTTGGAAACAGCATATTTTTTACAAATTGCTTCTATTAGTCACCAGTTCTTGTCTAAATAATTGACTACCAGAGAGAGAGAACCTGTGTGAGACAGGAGTTAACAGGATGGCAGAATATATGGGTACATTGTTACACAACACATAGTTTACATTTTTAGAATGCTAAAAACAGTGGAATATGCTCAGATCTACTCTATGCTGGAGTCAGGCTGAAGGTGCACCACCAAAGTCCAATAGGGAAGTTAGAAAAGCCAGGGCTAATGTACCTCAGTATCTGGCAGCAATAGAGCAGTATGTTTGCTTGTCTCTGCTGTGAAGTTACCTCTGGCATGAAATCTGGCAGCTGTTTCACATAAAATACTAAGGATGTGGACCAATATCCTTCAGGAAATGTAAGAGAAAGAGAAAGAGCATGGAGTAGTCTGACTAGTTAGCACCCTCCAGATTCCTGTTGTCAGCCCACTTAGCAAAAACTCCTACATGGTGCTTTTAGTTCAAGCACCTGATGTTTTGAAAGCCTTTTATCTCACCAAAAATAGGCATTGCCATGACAGAAAAAAAAAACCCAAATAATTTAACTTGGCTACGAAAAAGCAAAATGCTGTGGCAGAGATAGCAGTTCACAGTCAGTAGCACATCAGCATTCAGCTGTACTATTCTTATCAGGAGCATCAGCCACCCCACCATACCGTCTGGGTATGTTGTACTTAAGGTACATGACTGCTCTTACAGTCCTACTATACTTTGCTTGTGAAAGCTGAGAGAGTGTGGGGGTAAAAGGTCACAAATATTCTCCCGCTAAAATTCATGTCATAGTCATAAGGAAATACGTGCATTTGCTTTTGGTGAGGTAATTTAGAGAAAAGGAAAAGAGCTTTGAGCTCATACAAGTCATTCTGGAGCATCTGGAATCATGCTGGGGTACTAATGCAGGCATGCTTACCAGAGGTGTGGAGAAACAGGCAGCAGGACCCTTGAATGCAAAGCTGCTGATCTCTTGGCCATTGTAAAGGGGACTGGATGTTACTCCTCTAGGTCTGGGTAGGAGCCTGAGGGGAATACTGGGAAACTGGAGCTTAATTATTGCTGCCATGGGAGGGGGCAGCAGCACCAGGACAATGGATGGGGTTGGAGGGGACAGAAGAGCTGGCCTTACATGTGCCATTTCTCAAACTTACACAACAGGAAACAGTAATGCACTAAATGCACTTTTATAATGCATTCCTATGGAGATTTTAAAATGCTTTGAAAAGCTAAGTAAATATTATATTATAAGGTGGCAAATGGAGAACCCAGAGCAATGACAAAATAAGTGGCTTCCTTCTAGCTATAGAGAAAGTCAGAAGTGTGGTGGGGAGCAGAAGTGAGGTCTGTGGAGCCTGCTGAGCTGGTCACAGCCTCTCAAATTCCTGGGTGTGCTGGACAGGAGGAAATCTGTCACGTTAGGAAGGATTTTTTCCCTAAATCAGGAAACAGGTTAGAGCAGAGAAGCACACTTGTCAAGATGGGAAAAGATGTTTGGTGAAAACATTTTGGGTTCCATAAACTTTATTACCTTTTTCACTGTGAGCCAAGGGACCTTATCCAAGTTTCCAGAGATTATTATTGACAGGAAAAGACAAACTCTAATAAAGGACATAGCAATTGCAAAGTAAAAAGAACAACAATAATAATTTTTTTCAAGACACAGATCACATATCTAGGGGTTTGTCAGGCTCAGGCAGCCAAGTGAGACAGGGAAGTGAGAAAGGCAGCCCTACCAGTAGCAAGCACCTGCTTGTAGTCTTCATGGTCATCAGTGCCAGTGACTGATGACCATCATGAATCACAAGCTTCAGCTCATATGCAGGAGCTCTGGGCAGCTCCTACGCTGTGCATCTTCTGGCTTGCCTGCAGTACTGCTCTGAGGTTGTCCAGGAAAAGTTTTAGCTGGGGAGATCAGATCCTCCAGTTCTGGAGGTTCTCTGTAAGACAAATATTAGGCCTTCATCAAAAACTCAACTTTCTCTCCTCTTGGGGTAAAATGAGGATTCTGTCATGCAGCCAGAGGTAATGCCTAACAAATCCATAGGACTAGTCCAGTGTTACCTGTGTTAGCTGAGATTTCAGGGACATGGAAAAATATATGTCCTGTCGTATCAAATACAGTAATTAATAAATAATGATCTGCATGTCTCCAACTCTAACATTTAGCAACTGTTTGTAACTGCAGTGTTGTAACAGGTCAGTGAGCAGCCAGGTGTTGCCCCCACTTCTGGATGGAGAGGTCTAGAGCACAGTATAGATCACTGCTTATGTTGAAAGGGAGATAAGGAGTGTTGTAATGAGGACCTGAATCCATCCCACTTCTTGCATGTTTCTTCATTATCTATCACTCAGCACTCACATTCAGGCCTCTGAATCACACAGGTCAATTTACTACTGAATGTGCATTACCAGATTGGCCATTCCTCTTTTCTATTCTTGGTATTAATGGGCAGCTCTGATTGCTCTGGTCTTTTCAGTGTAATAAAAAGCCTAATGAAATCAGTGGGAGTGGTTTTTTAGGTCACTGTGACCTTGATGGAGACTTGGTACCCCCATGCTTAAATATTTTGCAAATTTGTTGCATTGTTTCAAAGCGAAAAAAGTCAAAGTGTATTTTTCCCCTTGGAGGATATTAAAACCATCCATTGCAAACGGTATGAAATGTTTCCAATCATTCCAGCAATGAATAGCATTGACATGCGTATTTTAGCCAAAAAGAAAAACTAAAAATCAGAGAAAGTGATACAGTTATTCACTGTAATAATATTAGTTTCATAGTGTCATTACTGTAGGGGTCTGTTGCAATAAATAGCCTTGAGAATTATCTGTGTGTGTTAGGGGACCTACATGCATATGACATCTGATTACACAATAACTTTTTTCCAATGTGCCCCATGAAACATGGGACCTTAATCTCACTCTCCAGCCACTCATGCTGGGGATGTTTTGAGAACAATGACTTTCAGTCCCATTATTCAGTGCTCGAGGAAAAAGAAGTCTCAGTGTTCTGCTACGGCTAGGGTTACTCTCAAGCACTTCTGGCATGTTTCCTTTGTAAATTCATTTTATATGTGGCCAGGAAGTATAACATTTTGTTGGATGACATAAGGAGATACAGTATTTCTTATTTTTTGCTAATTTCCATCCTACAGAGGCATCTGGTGGGAGCATGTCAGAAGATCTGTCATTAAGTGCAGGAGTTCCAGCCCACAATGCAGTTTCATGCCTGAGTTTCATCCTGAAAGAACAAGATCAAATCATATTTTACTCTTCTTTCTTTTTAGCTGTGATTTTTTAATTGTGCTTCCCTCTTTTGAGCATGACAATGATTTTCTTTTCTACCAGTTACTGGTTTTGCCACTGTCACTTCTGGGCAATTTGTTTTTGAATGGATCTTAAAACTAACACTGCTGCTTTCTAGGGAAATCCTAGCACCATACAGGTCCATGGAAGCGTGTTCCACATGTCCAAGCTTACCATGTCCAAGTTTTGAGCCACCCTAAGCAATAAAATATGAAATACTATGCAAGGAAAAATAATGTAAATACAAACCTTCTGGTCTGCATGATACTGCAGGGCTTGAGATGATGGCTGGCCACACTGTGGCATTTGCTAGAGGAGCACAGATTTCTTAGAGAATATGAAAGCTCATGTGTAGTATCGTAAACATGGCCTCTCTCCCACCTCTTGTTCCTTTCTCTTTCTCCCTCTCCAGACCAAGCCAACATCTGCTTCACCATTCCCATCATTCTTACAATGGTAACCCCCAAAAAATGTCTATTGAGCACTAGGAGAAATGTAGTAAGCTATCTGCACAGAAAAAAAAACAACCCAAAACCAAAAAACAAAAAACCCCAGGATTTTCTTTGCTCCTACTAAGCCAAGGTCCAAGCCACATGGTCCTGTGCACTGGCTGCTGGCACTGCACCTGTCACCTTACTGCCCCATATGTACAGACCTGGAGCTCTGTACTAACAGGATAAGATATTTTCTGCCACTCTTGTCTCTATAACTTGCCTGTTTCTGTCACCACACCATGCCTCACACGAGGATCTCTTTGTCAGCTGGTTAATCTGAGAACTGAGACATAGATCCCAGTGGTCAGACTTGTTCCTCTGACATAAGCCTAACACTCTTAATAGAAGCAGAAAAAAAAAAAAGCAGAAAATTTGAGAAACTATATCGGATGTAATTAGCATAGCCTTTCTGCCAGGTGGCTAAAAGCAGAGAAAATGTATGGATTTAATGTACCCACAGCTTCTCTTGGTAAAGGACTAAATTCCAGTCTCCATTTAGAAACCTAAGAAAACTAAACATACTCTCCCTGAGAGCTCTTAAAGATATGGATTTCCCCACTCACTTGCATTCACAGACCTTTATTAGGGAAGAGGGAGCAGTCATGAAGCCAGCAAATGGCATTATGTATCTAGTTAATGAGCAGAAGACTCCTCTTTTTCAGATCTGTTGGCAGGGGTTCACCACTGTCCCTTCTCTCTCTCTGGTGAAAAGGTCCCCCAGGGAAAACCCTGCAGCTCCAGCCCCTCACCCGGGTTCAGGATCAGTAATCAGTCCTGCCCAAGGTGGCAACAGAGGACCCCAGCTTTGCTGCCAGATCTCACCTTTGGCAACACACACCCATGCAACCTTGGGACAGATCAGACCATGTGGCGTGGAGCTTCAGGGAGGACTTAAGGCAGCAGAGAGCCATCAACCCACATCCAGTTATCAACAAACTGGTGTTGGGGTGTGGTCTGTCCTCCTGCACTGCACTTACTCTTACATTCTTGTAGAGCCTACAGGCAGAGGTGGAAGAGGAAGAACTATTCCAGCCCACTTTATGGCATGTTGTTAAAGCAATCCAGACACACAAAGGACAGACCTCTTTCCTGTACAACTGTTTGGTCCAAACTCTACCATAAAAGTCACATGTCCACACTGGTACATCCTGAGCATGAGGGTCCTTGAGGTTTCAGGGTCTCAGGTGGATGGAAATAACTGTGGTTTTCAAAACTTATTTGTCTTCTCATCTGTGCTCAACTGGGAGGTTGTATCATCCCAGCTTGGAGGTGGGAACCTCACCTGTATCCTGTTCTGCCCAGTACTCTAATTCAAACTATTTGTACACTGCTGCTTCGTGCTGAATAGGTTGTGCCCAGTCAGTATTTACCATGAGAGGTATTTCTACATGTATGCCATTATTTGAAACTGCTTATAAATTATCTGGAGCTGAAGATGTAAATGTTGATCCTCAGTCTGAAAGGCCTAGATGGTTTAACTCATTTAATCAACTTTAGGAGACTAGCAGCTTTTTAGGAGTTTACTGAAATCACAGAATCACAGCATTACCAGAGGTGGAAGGAACCTCTAGAGATCATCTAGTCCAGCTCTCTCACTAAAGCACTTGGTATTAAAGACTTTGGTCTTTCAGTTAGATCTAGGATGGATACTTCTCCATGTTTACCTAAGTTCAAAACTGACCATTACTCTTACAGATGTAGCTGAGGAGTCAGAAATTATTGGGTGTACATGGAAAATGCTAAGTGTGAAGGATTTGGATATTTTCCAGGTTTTGTGTATTGCAGTCTTTTGTCTGACTGATTTATACATCCTACATTTTATACACTTTATATATTTATACATCCTATGCCTAAAAATATAATGAGAAAACTTAACTGAATTATTTTGAAATCCTTTAAGTGTACCTTCTCTGTAAGAAAATGGAGACACTTTCTCCTTTCCTGACTCACCTCTTCCCCCCACCCCACTGAAACAAGACCTGGCCATGACTCCAGAGCAAGAAGCAGCAGGACAGGAGTCAGGACTGAAGGAGAAGACTGCACAGAAAAGACAGAGATAGTCCAAACAGCAACAAAGATGCAACATAAATTGTCCATGGGCATGAATCCAGGCATATTTGCTTGTCTTTCCCTCTATCACACAGAACTGATGCCCAAGGGAAGCTCTGTGGACTGATCAGTGTCACAGCTGAGTGGTGAAGAGCAATCCTCAGTGTTTGGATAACACATCCAGCCTTCCTCCTGACTGTCCAAACACAGTGTATGACATGTATAGAGGTAGGAGTCTGTCTGGACAGTTTCAGTGAGGAAGAGGACTCACTCTCCCAGTCATATTGAAGCTATTCTTTCTATCTCTGTTCTTTTCTCTCTCATTTTTTTCTTTTCCTTTTTTCCCCAAGACACCCACCTAAAAGACCGTACAAGCCACCTGTGCTCTGTAAGTAGGTGTTCCCTGTTGAGTGGCCACCAGCTGGCAGTAGGTGGTGGGAAATTCACTATCCTTGGTGACCTCTCTGCTGCAGAATTTTCACAATGCCTGGAGAATTCTTGGAATGGATGTGAATGGAGATATTCCTGGGGTCCTTGCAATCTGTGAGAAGAGCCTGTATGGCAGCTATCCTATAAATTTCTTTCATTCATCTCCACTGAAGTCAACAGTTGAAAGCAATTTTAAGCACTTGGGTCATACAGAATATATAAATACCTGTATTCTGGCTAGCTGTAACAGTTTAGCGATGACTCCCTGGTGAATGAACAGGATATCACAGGCTTATTTTTTCTTCCAGATGGGTCAGAGTTGAATCTTTTTCTGGATTTGAACATTCATTTTCTCATAGCAGGTTAGGTTTTTTACTTGGACAAGACATTTAAAAAAAAATTCAACAGCCATTTACAAATGCTGGAAGTTTCATCTGACAGCTGGCTGAAAAATGTGGAAAATACTGAAGTGATTATTTTGGCTAGTGTGAGTATTTCTCTAGGCCGTAGAAATAAGGCAGTGGGATAAACCAAATTCTGATCTTAGTATTAGACATGTAGGTAGAGTGTGCTGTGTTTTCCAGTGTTTTTTGGCCCTTGTACTCAATATATGAGGAATAGATATATACACTCACACGCAGTCTCCAATTTTCTTAACTTACATGTTCAGTTGAGCTGTTCACACTTCAAAGGGCATGCATGCAAGTAGTCATACATGTGTATGCATGGAGACTTTGAACACACACATAGTGTAGAGCATAATTTGTATTTATATTACACCTGAGGCCTGCTGAAGGTCTTCAACAAATGATCTCAAAGTATTTTAAAGTCATTTAAGAAACAAATATCCCCTGGATGTTATCATGACCTGCTGGTCTACCTTGTCCCTGGTCACGTATTTCACTAGCAATGTTTTCAGTCCTATGCCTTGCTGTATCCACACTAGATAAATCCTCTCATCACTATGGCAAACTGGACATAATTTCCTTTGTGAAATGAGCTTTTTCCCCCCAAGTCCTTGCTCATTAGCAGGCCTATGAGCAACACCCCAAGTCATGTACTCTTCATAAGAGCATGTGATCTCTCCAACATCTCATTTTGCCACAATTTAGATTTTCATATCCTCATCATCATTCTAACACAGACAGAAAGACATCTGAAGCATCCTCAGCTCCACAACAGGTTATTCAGAACCTCTCAGGATTTGGCACAATTTTGTCAGAGAAATAAGTGCAGTGATCCTCAGCTGGATGAATCCCAAGGGAGGATGGGAGGATTTCTGTTACACACTTTGATGAGGAGGACACACAGCTATCAGCATCCTAGGTCTGCTCTGAATATCACAGAAAGAAAAACAAAGTTTCTAGTTAAAAAAAACAACAACACATCAAGGTTAATCTTTCAAAAGCCACAGTCCAAGTCCATCTGGATGTCTTCTTCCTAGTATTAATTAAGAAGACTTGCCCTGTAACCCATAAGCAAAATGGGAGATGTAACTTCACTGCAGTTGTGTTTAATATTTGCTTGCTAACAGGGCATCTAATCCACATGAGCAGGAATTCATCAAGCCTAGGGGCTACCTAAAGCACACAGTCCCTCTAAATAAGCATTGATCTCCTCCATCAAATCTTCAATCTCAAGAACTGATAATTGATGCTAAAGACTCATTTGCTTTGGGAGCTCTCAGTGATGGAAGGGATGATGTTGTACCCAGCTCCCAGCATAGCAATGAGCACAGCCCTGAGATAAGTGCAAGCCAAGGGGCAGATTCCTCACATTTTTATTTCTGCAGCAAAGAGAACGTCTTCCTTGATGCTCGAGCCCTCTGCTGAAATTTCTGAGCCACATGAACACCAAACTAAAAAGATCTCACTATTGGTCTTCAGCAGTGAGATTGATTTATTTTCCACAAACTCCATTCTTTCACATAACGCCTCCCTCTTTCCTCCCCATGGGATTAGCAGTGAGAGGCAAGGCTGACATCTTGCAGATGCTGGGAGCACAGGAGGAAGAGAAGGAGGCAGTGCAGGGGAGAGGCACAGGCAACTGAAATTCATTACTTGGAGAGATTGCAGGGGTCAGTGACAGTGTCACTGAAAGGATTTTTCCAGCCATTTTGAGCTGAGATTTCAAGTTTGTAATCTGAATGCTTTTATCTATTTCTGAAAATAGACAGGAATTTTTTCCACAGGCTGCTCCAATCTGGCCATGAAGATGCTGGGAAGGATTACAGGGATAAATTCAGGTTTTGTTAAGCAAGCATAGCTTTTCCAAACCAAACATAGACAGCTTTCTCGCAGCATAAACACACATACAAGACTTCTCTGGTCAGGACACATCCCCTTTTGCAAAAGATGAAAGCACTAGGTGTTGGGCATAGCCCTGGAGCCCTTAACTCCTGTTTTGTGCATTGTTTGCCTCTCCAAGCCAGCAGTCCTAGATCCACCAAAGTCTCTCCAAAGCTGCAGAGAACGATCTAGATTTGTTTCCCCTGTTGAAATGACAGGTACTACTTTACTCAGTGATTATTTTCTATTTCACTCACATTTTTCTGCAATTGGGCTTCCTCTCTTGCTTAGTCATGCTCTCTTCTGGCAGAGGTTTCACTGAAAAGTCAATTCAAGAAATCAGCTAGGACAGAAACCATCAGTTGGGTGTATTAAAGCACTATCAGAGATGAGGAATTGATACAAAGCCAGCTTTATTTAGTAACTTTTTTCTATCCAGAGCAGAAAATATGATGCTGGACCCTGGTTTTGGTGTTACTAAAGTGTTTTGAGTGAGAAATTAGAGGAGTGCTTGGATGTGTATATGCCAATGTCTTGGGGTAAAATATTGTGGGACAACAGGACCTGCAATTTCACAGCATCTACTGTGCTTGCACACAGTTTTAACACTATGTTGTTGTCCATCAGTCCTACCAGCCCTGTCACAAAGCAGCTTACCTGGCAATCCTTCAGTTGAATGGCCACTCTCCTGCTTTGTTCCTTCAAAGCACCACCCACAATTTTCTCTTAACTGCACTTTAGCACCCTCACTTTATACACAAAACAGTTATTATGAAACACAGATACACCCCTTTTGGGTGGAAAGAGTCAGGCACTGAGACGTAAATCTGCCCTCTCAGTCTGCAAGCTGGGGACATGTCATTGATAGTGAGAAAATATTTGTGCAGGGGCAAGTACCAGGCCAGCATATTGAGAGCTTTGTTTGCCATCTTGCCAGGAGGTGGCTCTGCCTAGCCATGCGGAGGTCACAACAGGGTGGCAAAGAGCTCTTAAGAGCAATAATTCTCAGGAAAGAAAAAGACAATTTGCTTAAGCTTTGTGCTTAATTATTGCACATTTTTTTTGTGCAATGACATTAAAGCCCTTGTGGTGGGAAGATATGAATCTGGGTGGAAAACAGTATGCAAGACTGGGACCACATCAGGGCAAGCAAGAGTTGGAAAAGTATGCCAAAGGTTGACCTACTGAAGCATCCTGACAGCTCTGAGAGATGATGGGGAGCAACTGTCCTGTGGGACCCTCCCCAGCTCATGATTCAGAGATGAAAAAGGTCTCTTAGAAGGCAGCCAGATCCACTGAGATTCAGTTGTCTGACAGAGGTTTAGATCAGGCCTTCTCAGTGCAATGCAGCACATCCATCAAAACAAACAAACAAACAAAAGGTACAAACAAGTGAGTGCAAAACCCATTGGCATCCACCCATGTCCTTAAAAATTTACCAGCAGTCTCTCATTACCCTCCTGTCTGTGCATCCTGCCATTTGCCTAAGCTCAGAGCACAGTTTCATTTCAAGACAAGAGCAAGCACTGCCTGGGGGAGCCCAAACACCTTCAGACACAGCTGTTGCTTGGCACAAAAGAGGCATTGACCAACAGTAAAATTAGTTGTATCCCTGATTTGGAAATTAAGTTTTACCAAACTTGTCAGACTGGATATTTAAATGTTACCTTCTCCAAGACAAGGGAAAAGACTACAAACAAACCCCAGGGAAGCATTCAAAGGAATTTGCTTGTGGGGCAGGATGTTTGTGCAGATGACAGCACAATGCTGAGGATTTAAAATGGTACTTGGGCTCAGTGGACTTGCCACACTTGCTCCTAATGGTCTTACCAAGTAGAGTTCACTGTGCACCAGCCTTCACACACCAAAGGGAGATGGGCTCTGTGCTAACAAACCTCCAACTGGTTCTTCTGCCTCTCTCCCTGTCTAACCCAGTAAACAAATAACAGCAGACACATGTTCAGCCATGTCTATTTTGGGATCTCTAGCAGTCCTACCAATAATCACTGTTATAAATGTTTACAGTGATGGGAGACTGCCCTATTGTTCACAGATAATAACTGCAATTTTATATTCAGGAGGTGCTGATGATTTCTAAATATAGAAGCAGCAATTATTACTGGCATTACAGGATGAATTTAAAAAGGAAATAAATGGAGAAATGGATTTGCATCTCCAACAGTAACAACAGGAAAGCTGTCTCCTTTGATTAGGCGAGGACCAGACTACAGAAGATAGAGCTCATGGCAGAGGGGTGAAGGGCTGTGATACTCCACCCTCAGAAAGTAAAAACACAGTTGTAGGAAAAAAATCTGAAAACACTAGGCAATGAAGCAGGTTTACTGTACCAGGAAAACCTATTGAGACTGGAATTTCATGATTTTCTAACAAAACCCCTTAAGAAAAGACAAAGCCCTTGGCCACCACAATCAAGGCATGTCTGCAGCTGCAGATGGAGCAGGCTGCCAGGCTGTGGTGAGAGAACCACGTTCCCAACCATTTGCATTTGCAAGCAGTGAGCTTCACTTCCCTCAGATCCCAGAGGCTGCAGAGTCCCTCTCCAGGCTTGTAAACCCCACTGTGTGTGGAGTCCCTGCATGCTGCCCGCTGAACAACGGGCATGTTTCATTGTTTCCCCACTCTGACTTCCTTTGGCTCATTTTAGGGACATTTAACTCTTACTGGAGGCAACAAAAAAAATGGGTACTCAGGGCTTCTGATAAAGAGGCTGCTGGCTGACTACAGGGTGCTTCAGTACAGGTGCAGGCACTTTTCTTAAGGTGTGCAAGTTGGCATCACCGAGGAATTATCTGGAAGAATCTTTCCTCTGCCAAATGTTGTGTATGCTAGAATACATGTGGTTGGGCCTGTGTCCTTTTCCCAGTCTCTAAAGGGTGCTGGCAAGGCTAGTTACCTAATGTCTGGAAAGATACCCATCTCTCTGGAAGTGTGGCCTTTGGAGTTTCCAAGCAGCCCTGGTACCCACAGAGATGAACACTGCACTGGAGTGTTCAGGGGAGAGAAGGAGAAAAGAGGGAAGGGGCAGGCAAAAAAAGTAAGGACTAGTAAGTGAGAAAAAAATGTACATAACACTCCACAGTATTTATATGGTGTTTAATATGTTCCTGTAGTTATACAAATATTGGCTAACCCTTGAAATACCGTATAGGTAGTCAAAGTGGGTTATTCTGCATTGCTGGAGCAGAGGGAGTCAACGTTCCCTAGACTTACAGCTTTTTGTCAGACAACACCTTGAAGTTTTTATGTAAGTTTTACAGACAGGGAAAACAAAGCACTGGTGTGACCATAGGAGCATGATCACCAGCACTCTCAGACAAGAAAGATCTTGGTTAAACTGGATATGTGTGATGTTTCAAACTAGTTGCCTCCATCAGCATGAGCTGCATGTCTTTGGGGAAACTTTTCTGTGCTGTGCTTATCTCTGTGTCATGTGGTGGAGAGAAATGAGTGGCTGTGACCAAAGTAGTGTCACTGCCCAGAGGTCACAGTGACTTGACAAATGGACTCTGATCCTCAGACAAGCTTCAGGCTCATCTGCACCAAGTCACCTCCCACACCAACAGATTTTGCTAGGTATTTTTCTTCAATAATAGACAGGGGATGTTCTCATTGTTGAACATGTGTTTCATTTGGATAGAAACCACTCAGCCTGTGGGGATCTGTGCTGTGGCAAAGACTGATCAGAATGGTATTTTTTAATTTAAAAAA
This sequence comes from Florisuga fusca, assembly GCA_038090715.1. NCBI lineage: Eukaryota > Metazoa > Chordata > Aves > Apodiformes > Trochilidae > Florisuga > Florisuga fusca. Next base: position 5,697,621 of record JAAWXA010000041.1, on the reverse strand, counting down.
AAAAAAAAAGTGCCATTTCAAGCACAGTTTGTGCTTTCCCTCTGGAGAGTTTTCAGGATGCTGAGCCATGACAGCAGTTGTTGTTTCCCTTCTTGCTCTCCTAAGCAAATGATGATGCAGGCAGAATACACCACTATCTCCAATATAATCCAAAGCAGTCTATTCAGGTCCCAAAGAAAACCTCAAACTGGGATGCTGCTTGAGAGCCGGAGGGCATAAGTGTTTATCCTGTTGCTTGCAAATCTCCAAAGGTCTTGAAGGAGCTCCAGGGGGTCCAGCACAAGACACTAAGAGAAGCAGGTATGCTGGTATCAGGCTTGGATTTACTATGAGAGCAGTGCAGATGGGAAAACTGTAGGCTCTACAAATAAAAATGTTGAAAAATGCAGCTCTGAGATCTGCTGCTGTAAGCTCTGTAAAGCAAAGAAAAATCAATAGTCTCTAGGGTCAATACTGAATTTTATATAAGGGAAAAATGAGCCATTCATTTAATTTCCAGGTTTTTCCAATTCCTATTTGGTCACAGTTCAAGGCAGTGCTTCCCAATTGCAACTCTTTACTGTTGGGGCTGGGGTTTTTTCTTCCCACAAAATATGAATTTTGTCCTGATGAGGTCAGTGATGGCAATTTTCTATTCAAGAAGCTTTTCTCCTCAGTCACAGATGGCCATAGGCCTAAGAACTATGCATGTCTGAAGGTCACCGCTGTCCTGTCATGACAGTCAGGGTTTTTCACCAAGACCTCTGTGCTCAAGACTTGGTTCACCCCAGTGTCAGTCCAGTTGCATGAAACCAAGGGATAGAATGGAAGTGGAATAGGAATGACTCCAGTGTCACAGGTCCCAGGAGCTACTCTGGCAGCATTTTATTTGGTGCATGTTCTCTTCCAAGAGAACTTGTTTGTTATATTTGTGTTTGTCTTGTTTGTTATATTTGTGTCTAAGAGGTGGTAACTTCTGAGGCTTAGAATAACTCATAATTTTTAAACTCTCTTTTGAGATACAGGGTAGAGGAGTCAAGGCATATATTGGAGAGGAGAAGGGAGCTAAGAAAACAGGAGAGAGTTAGGGTGGAAAAAAGCTGAGAACCCCAAATCTTCCCTTCCCACCCAACTTGTCTTACGTGAACTATAAATCAGTATCTCAAAAGTATGTCTTCATGTGCAGCCACAGGTCAGTTTCCTGTTTGGGGCAATGAGGGTGGGAAGTGGAAATAATAATTGTTTTTAGCTCAGATTAACATGTCCATACCAAACCTTCACAGCTATCTTTCCTCATAACTTTTTCCAGTTCCACTACCTGCAACTCTTCCTTTGGAATGAGATGTGGAAACAGTCCTTATGGGTCATGAGAAAGTATCAGACCTCTAAACATGTTGCTATTCCTGTTTTCCAGCTCTCAGCGCTCACACAGATGATTAAATAGAGTAGATAGCAGTCAACTGATCCAACTTTCCTGGTAAAACTGCTGGAGTAGACATTTTCTCTATTGCAAAGTCACTTGTTGTTCTTTACAACCAAAGTAATGCAGGTGCTACATATTTTCAGCCTTTCAAATCAAACAGGCTCTCCTGCATGCTTATTAAAACTAGTTACTAGATACTGTGTCTACATTGCCCTGTAACAAACTTATCAGAAAATTAGCTTCTCTCATACTTCAACAAGACAGTTTTGGGTTTTCTTTTACCCATGTAATTATGCAGGAGAAAAGAGAAAGGGCTTTGACTTTGGTTTCTTGTCATGAACAATGAAATATATAGTAAACATCAATAACCACATTCACACACACACACATCCCTTATCGAGTACAGAGAATTTGGAATTTATGATAGTCTCTTAAAGACTCTTAAAGAAAAATAACGTAAAATTACTGTGAAGTTTGTCTTTCCTTCTGCAGCACTCAGAGCTCTGAGGTCTGTCACATACAGACACCAAAGTTCATTTACTGCTAATACACAATCACCCTTCACAGTGAGCTGACAGATATTTTACTTCTCAAGCATTTAGAGCCATCATGGCAGTATTAGTTTCAAAGCACAAAGGTATGTTCTGTAAAAGCAAATGAAACACATGGCACACTCACTGGAAACCATGGAAAATTTTAACTCACTGCTGCCTTTCCATTCCCTGTGCATGCTCCAGAAAGAACCCTGTGTGGCACAGAGGTGATGAAATATGTGCCTGGTGAGGACGATGGAACAGGGGAAGGAGGATGGCAGAAAGGAGTCTACAGCACCTGTCCTGGATCTCTCTGAGGTGATTTCAGAAGCCAGGACATTAGGGGAAACGAGGAGAAGAGGGAAAATCTAGCAGGGAATTATTACAGAAAGGGCATTTTGTTGTACATTCCAGGAAAAATTGGCCTTCTTTGTTGACTTTCCGCATTACTCCTCAAGACTTCATCTGTTGAGCAAAAGCCTTGGTTTCTGCTGAGGGAGGAGATGAAGACAATTAAAAAGGCCAGGATGGGGAGAGGACTCAAAGGCCTCTATGGGAAGAACATTCCATGGCAGATTCCAACAAATCTAGAGATAAGAAAGCTTTGAAGTAAATCAATATTGAACTTAGGTAATGCATAAGACCTCCTGAAATTAGACTTCACAACAGCCTCAGCCACTGGATATGGAGCAGGAAAGGGCTCAGCAGGGGGTATGCTGGTGCCAAACAGAAGCAGAAACCTAGGACAAGTTTACAGAACATCTGCCTATCACTCTGCCAAAAGCCCACAAATGACAGCAACATGGGGAAACAAGTTACACCAGCCCACAGAGACAGAGTCTGAAAGAGGGACTGTAGGTTTCCAAGCAGTAGTACAGTCGGTCACATCTCCACACCACAGAATTGAGGACACTTCTGCCCCCTATCTCACATATTCCACTGTGACACAAAACATCTCCTGGCACTTTTGAGTATTGCCCAGCAGGACTGGTGGTGAAAACCAGCCTGTATGAATTCCACAGTGATGCTGCAAAGTGTGCCATATTTATTTCAGCAGTGCTGCCACTCTTCTCAGAGACACCAAAGCCATCACAGCCTTTGCTGCATGTGTGGGGTCATTGGCTCACAGTGGTCCCCACTGCAGCAGTGTCAGGACTACCAGACCGACTGGTCAGGTGAGATAACCCTGTCTCAGACTCCCAGGTACAGACACTTCAGTGCAGTCATTACTCTGCCCTACCAGAATGGAAAATCAAGGTCTGGCAGCTTTGGGAGTTGAGCAGTCAGGGTCAGTAGTCCTTAGACAACAGTATAGGTACAATGGATGGATTAGGCATCTCTGGCAGCCCTGGGGACATCTAGGAGGAGAAAGCTGCTTACAGAACTCGCAGCAGTGCTGCTTATCTACAAGTGCAATTGGGAATCATCCTGCTATAAAGGAAAAGTTTTAAAGCAGTCAGACACTTTTCCTTTGTTGTTTATTTTTCTGCCATGACACAGAGCAAAGAGCTGTGTTATACAGATGGGCAACAACAAAGCTGTGTAACAAAAGCAATTGGTCTGAGACATCTGGCAGGGATCCATCACTATAAGTCAAGGGCCAAAAATAAATGTGACCCCAAACAGCACTAGTAGGAAGAGGTGGGAGCTGAGTCCTCAACTTTATCTTATACACTGTATCAAAAGGCTACCTGAAAATCCCACACTGGAGTCAGACAAATTATTCAGGAACCTCAGCCAACTCAAGTATCTTTTGCTTTATGAGCCTTAAGGACCCTAAGGCATGGGCACTGCTGCTATTCACTGCAATGGATTCAGACTGGCTCTCTTCTATCTATATTTATCACAATCTCCCCAGGAAGTGCTTTGGCAGTATTTTGTAATGAGAACCCTTGCATGTAGCCTTAAAATAGGGCAGTGACATACTGCAATAGTTACTCATATTATGTCTTCATTGTGCTGTGTTATGCTTTGTCCCTGGCACCTGGCTTCTCCCTCTGCCCAGCACGTGGTGGGATAGTAGGAAAGAGCTGGCCTTTCCTAAAAGGCACAGTTTGGTGCCAAGCTCAGACCCAAGTCCCTGCAAACCACACAGAGCTAATTGCAGTAATTGCAGTCTCATCCATCACACCAACAGACAACAGGTACCAACCTCCCGATTTGCTTCCAAATCCAAGGTTTGCAGGTGTTCAGGCAGGATATTTTGGCTCCTCTCTAGCCCATTGGTGTTATTTGAGGAGAATGTTAGCAGCAGTAAACATAAAAGCCCAACCAGAGGATAGCTTTGAACCCACAATATAGGAACAGGCTTATGACTTGCCAGTTCCATGCTGGCTGCCAGCATGTAACTGATAATGATTAGCAACTGATAATACACAACCTTTCATTTGCTGGTACATGATGCAAAATCCTTTGGAAAGTCACCATGCATATGCCATTTGTCTGCTAGCCCTTTCCATTTCCATGGTGCTATCTAAGGAGCTCCAAGCCCTTCCTGAAGCTTAGCCGTGTCTGTGTGGAAAGTCATGATGACGCTAACATCTCTCTTCTGCCCCCTATTGAGGATCAATTAATTCAAAGACATGGAGAGCTATCAGAGCATTCACTAACAGCAAACTATGACTGAAGTAACAACAGAAGACTATGACTGAAGGAAAAACAGCAAATGGAATTGGTGTGTAAGGCTATTTTTTTCATTAAGAAAACTTGTTCAGGCCATGCGAGCTACTGAATGTGCTCATAATCACTTCTGTAACTATGATGACATGGAAAATGCTATTCCAAGAAAGCATCTAGCTAAATACAACAAAGTCCCACAAAGCAATCCTATACTTTGGTCAAAATGCAAAACATCTTTCAGAATATATCAAAGAACATTTTCCAAAGCTGCCTTTTTCTAGCATGTCATCAAATCTATCCTGAAAGATCAGCTCAGCAATGAACTCAGTATCTGAATTTGTAACGGGATAGGAATATGCCAAATGTACAGTCACCAGCAAACAATGCACTAGTCATAGGGATTTTTTTTCCCATGCACCAGCCTCATTAAAACTTTCTCAGTTAATTCTGTGGGCTCAAGGACTTTTACTAAGGCCACCATCCTTGTCTGAAAGGACTGCTTACTGAATAAGGAACACACTTCTCTGGAGACTTTCTTGTAAGCCATAATCGAACACAGTCTACCGTTAATTGCTTCTGCATATTTGGTGTATTAACAAGGGGAGCTTTAAATATATATATATGCATATATATATATATATATCCAAGCACAACTTGAGGAAGGCAAAACTTGATATTACCATCATAGGAAGATTTTATGACTTTTCTGTCAAAGCCAGATCTGACATGACAGGGGTGAAATATTTTATTTGGAATAAAGTATTTGTTTTGAAGACCGAGTCTGAAATGCAGTGCTGAATGGCTACTCCTGTTCTAGTATAAGTTCTGGGTCAGCTAGTCACAAAGACTTCTCCTTTGATATGCAGCTCTCTAGGCACAGCCTGCCCTAATATACTCAAAAGACTATTAAGTCTAAGGAAGGACTGTCAGGAACAAGCAGGACCTCATCCAATTGAAGTGTCCTGCTCACATGTAACACTGGGTTACTTGAACGTGTGGAAATGCTGCTACTGAGAACTGATAGACTGGCAGTTATCAGGGATGGCTCTCAGCCCTATCTCAACATGACCTCTGCTCAACAGAAGCTGATGGCACACCTGACCAGCCTGTCACTGGATTAAGCCACAAGTGAGCTCCCCTCCCCAAAAACTTCCTCAGCCTGTCTTGTGATCCAGAGGAACCGATAACGTCTGTTGAAACACAGTGTATCATAGAATCATAGAATAATCAAGGTTGGAAAAGACCTCTAGATGATTGAGTCCAGCCATCCACCCTACAACCCCTAACCAATAAACCACTGTAGCACCTCATCTGCCCATCTGTTGAACACCTCCAGGGATGGTACCTCCACCACCTCCCTGGGCAGCCTGTTCCAATGTTGAACCACTCTTTCTCTGAAAAAAATTTTCCTAACATCCAACCTGAACCTCCCCTGGCAGAGCTTGACCCCATTTCCTCTTGTCCCATTGCTGGCCACCAGGGAGAAGAGGCCAACATCTCTCTCACTACAACCTCCTTTCAGGTAGCTGTAGAGAGTAATGAGGTCTCCCCTCAGCCTCCTCTTCTCCAAGCTGAACAGCCCCAGTTCCCTCAGTCTCTCCTCATAAGATCTGTTCTCCAGACCCCTAATCAGCTTGGTTGCCCTTCCCTACACCCTCTCCAGCACCTCGATGTCCTTCTTACACTGCAGTGCCCAGACCTGCACACACTGCTCCAGGTGTGGCCTCACTAAGGCAGAGTATAGGGGCAGGATCACCTTCCTGGTCCTTTTGGACACACTATTCCTGATGCAGAACAGGATGGAGTTGGCCTTCTTGGCCACCTGGGCACACTGTTGGCTCATGTTCAGCCAGCTGTCAGTCAGCACCCCCAGGTCCCTCTCTGCTGGGCAGCTCTCCAGCCACTCCTCCCCAGGCCTGTAGCACTGCTGGGGGTTGTTGTGGCCAGAGTTCAGGACCTGACATATGGCCTTAATGAAACTCATGTAATTGGCCTTAGCCCATTGATCCAGCCTGTCCAGATCCCTCTGCAGAGCCTTCCTACCCTCAAGCAGATTGACACTCCCATAAACTTAATATCATCTATAAATTTATTGAAGGTGCACTCTATCTTCTCCAAATCATCAATAAAGATCTTAAACAGGAGCAGCTCTGGCACTGAACCCCAGGGAACACCACTCATGACCAGACTCAAGCTGGATTTAACTCCATTCAATACAACTCTTTGGAGGAGGCCATCCAGCCAGTTTTTAATCCAGCAGAGCGTCTGCATGCGTAGCACCTATCAGCTATGGATTAGAAGATATTGAAACAACTAACTGCAGAGTGAATGAGAAGAAAAATAGTTCAATATGGTAGATTACTATCATAGGCACTGTGAATTAACAAATAAAAACCCATCAGTTTTTAAGTATAAAGATGCATTTGATCTTCTTTTCTTATTCACAGGATACAGGCTTACACAATTGCTCATAAATTAGAAACACTAGCATATTTAATGGATAAACGGTGGTAATTAATTGCTTGTTCTGCTGTTTTTGAAGTACAATACCAAACAGGTCCTAGTAGTTTTCTGAATTTGTTCTTCTGTTTCATAAGCTTGATGGACATTCATTTTTAAATAGCATGCAGAGATGGACAAAAAGAAATTACTTGTATTGTGTGTTCATTATACTTACATATTTTTTTGTTTGTGTTCTTTTGAAGTAAATTGCAAGAATCTGAGAAGAAGAACATGCAACTGTTGACAGATATTGAAAGGCTGAAGAAGGAGGCAGAAGAACTTAGATCAGAAAAGGGTATGGCAACAGATATCCAAGTGAATAACATGTGTCACTTTGGTGGATACATCTTAGCAATTAAGTGTCACCTTGCAACTAAAATGTGATCCCAACAGACTTAGCATACAAAATGTGAGAACAATTGCATGTTAAGATGTACCCACAGCATTTGTATTTGCTCTTCTAATATGTATTTGGCTTTTGTATTGTATATGCTTCAGTTTTGTTGAAATATTTGAACCAGTAAGGTATTGAGTTGGAACAGCAATTTTTTTTTTAGGGTTTTTTTTTTTTTTTTTTAAATCAAGTCTATGGTGACTTACTGCCAGAAAACTGGCAGAAGTATAGATACATTTATAATTTTTCTTTTTCCTTTATGATATGTGAAGGTATTTAGACTTCAATTCTGATCATAGTGTTCTTCATCTACGAATGTTTTGGGCCTGTCTACACAGAGAGTGAACAACTGCAGAGGCTGTGATAGCATTCATTTGGTTTTGGGATGACTTTTGTTCATCGTGTCTGTAAAGTGAGCAGTGTAGTCATGTTTGTTTTTCTGAGTTATAAAAACTGTATATCCTAGGATTTCTAGTGCATCTGTCTAACAGATTAGCAGTATTCAGCAGGATAAGAAAAGAAAGAAAATGGTACTGTTCAGGAAAAAGCTATTATGAATTTTGCTGGAAGTATCACAGAATCACAGAACCAGATGGGTTGGAAAGGACCTCTGAGATGATCAAGTCCAACCCTCGATCCACTACCACTGTGGTTACTAGGCCATGGCACAAGTAGATTAATAAGATTGTACTGCAGCTGTTCAAATATTTTGATAGAAATACACCTTAGTCTAAAATCCGTATTATCTTTGGACTAGTTTTTCTCTTATAAAAAGAAATACATTGAAGTTTGAATCATGAACTGTATAGAGGATTCAGATGTAATCTGTGAACAGTGGCATCTTTCTGTATGTTGTAATTATTTTTGAGGAAGAGATTACTTAGATTAGCACTTGAATCCTTTGATGTTTATAATATGTTCCAGAAATTTAGGAGGGTGGAGGTAAAAGATTACTAAAAACGACTCTGTGAAGTAGAAGTTAATTTGAGAAATTTCTTTTGTCTTTTACTGAGGTTTTAGTATGTTTATATTTTAAAGAGGTAGGGGTTCTTTGTAATGTCTTCATTCATCATGGGTTACATTTAGAGCAAACAGGCTGATATGGTCAGTAAGACACTGACATTTTTTTAAAGTATGACCTTTCATAGTCTCAAGTTTTTGAGATGCACACAGGTTCTAAGGCTCTGGTCATAAGTATTTGTGAGTGTATATGTAAGTAAAATGTTTTTATAGTGTTCAGGAAGATAGATATAAATATGTGATTTATAAACACTCACACAACAACGAATTGTGCCTCAAAGAAAAGAAGAAATTAAAAGATTAGTTGAATCAAGTTAAAATGTTTCAATGTGCCTGGCTATTCAGCTCCAGAAGATACAGTGTTTCTATTCTGCTTACTGGCTGAAAACCATGTAACTGGTGTGGCACAACAGAGATACTGGAAGCTTTACCCAGGATTGTGTTACTCCTGGACATTTGAAAGTGAGAGGTGGCAGAGAGGCATAGATCATGGGTCAAGGAACCTGTATTATTTGGAAATGCAGTGTGTTCCCCAAGCAGCCTGTTCTGTATGTACTTGTGGAACCTCGCTGTGTGCTGAAGCTGTCTTGTCACAGGTATCCAGTGTGGGACTAGAGCATGAATGACATCTGCTGTGTTAGTTATGTATACCTGTATGTTATGCCATGCATGTTGTAAATAGACATAAGCACATTAGAAACCTCTGCCTTCTGCGTAACAGACATGTACATACAGTATGTTTTCAAGTTGAATTCACACCACACACATCATTGCTTGGAAAAGGTTAATTAAACATACACTGCTTGCATAGTGGATAAATATGTCTTTTTAAAAATGTTTTATGCTAGAATATAGGCTAAATGTGACAGCTCATTTTAAAAATGTAAGTGATTCAGATGGGTACCAAAACCTGATTCAGAAAGTCAAAGGTCCTCCATGAAAAGGTCATTTTTCTGTAGCTTAAAAACCTGCTGCTGTTTTCTAGGTGTGAAGCACCAAGACTCACAGAATTCTTTCTTGGCATTTTTGAATGCGCCTACCTCTTCTCTGGATCAATTTGAAGTAAGTGTATACAACTATTCCCTCTGTTCATCAGTGGAACCACTGCTGCTATATGCAGGTTATATGCATGTTTGATGAGAGTTTGCTACTGTATTTTAATCATTTTGCCCCGTTTATATTTAGGTATAATTATATGTGAGAATTGTTTGCCATTTGTAGTGCTGTCTGTCTACTCTTGAACACTAATAAGCAGTGAATTCTCTCACTAATCTTGTATTTCTTCCTGCTTTCCTGTAGTGGACATGAAAAGCTAAGTTGTTCAAATGGTGTTAGTTTGTGTTCAGAAAAATGCTAAGTAATGCAAATGCTGGTTTGGTAAAAATGAGAGAAAATACATAAATAACCCTTGAATATATTCCATGAAGTCTTTGTATATTTATTAGGTTGTTTTCATCCTCTGTTCATTTTACACAGGTCTTTAAAATTCAGGAAATCACTGTTCATCTCCTCTCCTCAGATCCTATGTACTTAAAAACAATTCTGTTCAATTCCTTTGCCAGTTTTAGACAAAAGAGCAGTTTAGGAAGATAACCTGGAACACAAAAGTTGAAATTATATAGTACATTTCATCTCCTCCTTTTTTAATCAACAGTAAGCAATGCATCATTTTTCCTTTAATGAACAGCTGTGGTGAAATATTAGTTATCTTGAATTCAGATGAGCACTACCATTACAGTTATACACTGGTCAAAAATTTACCCATTTTTTTCCTGATGCATATATGAGGTCACCGTGTTTAGCTATGAAAGAGCATAATCCTTGATGTTATTGATGTTTCAAAAATTGCCTTCTTTTCATTGTGTATTCATTAATGCTTTTTTCTGTTCTCACAATTATTTTTTTTATTTCCTTTTTAATTTCATATCTTATAAATTACTTTAAATATAAAAATCCTGTTGGATTTTAGAAATATTACTTTATTTTGTAAATGGTGCAAAAACACTAGCTTGAACATGTGCTTTGTTGATAAATTGTCTATAAAAGGCAATTAATGAAAACTTACTGTGGTAACTTACTGGCCCGGGTTATTTACAGTTCTTTATTTTTGTACTTTTGTTTATACTGAACAGCTTTCTTCATCCATGTCTTTTCTTTTTACTGCTGTTTTCATTAAAATAGGATTCCTTTTCCTCCTCTTCATCCTCATAGATTGATTTTATGGGTGACGTAAGCCTTTGACTTTAAAACGGTAAATCCCTCAACAAGAGATAAGTTGATTTGGAATATTAAAAAAATAATGCAGTCAATTTAAAAATCTGCAAGTGCAATGGAGAGCGGAATATTTCTATAATAGGAATATCTATAGTATAGAGATAGATGTTCAGTTTTAAAGTAAATGTTTTTCTTTAGGTGCAGGTGAAGAACTGTTAATTGGAAGAGGTTTTTCTAAGGGGGAGAAAATGTTTTTGGGCCTTATCTACTGATATGGCCTGTAATAAAATGCTTCCAAAATCACTAGCATGTTTATTTCATATGGTTTTATTTTTTCATTTTACTACTTTAGTATAAACTGTTTCCAAAGGCTTCATCACTTCAATGATCATTTTAATCACTTCATTTTGCTTTCAAGCAGATAATTTTTTTTTTAATAAAATATTGGTTCTTATCTAGCTTGTATTGTAAGAAATCTTTTTTTTTGTAACTGAATTGAATTTACAACTTTTTGTTTCCATTTGAGATGCTGCTTTTCTCTCAGGACATTGTTTAAGTATTTATACGTATCAATTGCACACTAAAGCAATTGAGATAAAGCTGAAAATTGACTGCATTGTATTTCTTCCAAACTGAAGAAGTAGGGACATGAAACTAAACCATACTAAGTTTTTTAAAATCAAAGTATGTACTATGCATCCATGGTAGAGACCCATCTGTTATCCCTGTAAGTGTATCGTGTGTGTACATCTGTGTGCTTGTTTATATGTATGCACACTTACACGTATAATTATACATATGTATTTAAAATTGTGTAATCCAATTTGTATTAAAATGTGATATAATTAATTTTATTCTAAAAATTACTTCTGTAAAGGATGTAACAAAGAGGATATAGTTTGTGGGCAGGTTTTACTGATTTATTTTCCTTTCACAAACTCAGAAAGAATGTTTTTCTTCTAGATGCTTTTTTTCAGTAAATCATGTATATAGCTTGTATATCTATTTATATACATATTCATTTGTATATAGAGAAAACTTGAAGGTACATCTGTATTACCATAGTAGAAGGTATTAGTCTGCATTTTTATATAGCATATACTTGTCTTGCTGATATTGTTGGAATTTTCATACATGGAAAAAGTCAGAGTACACTTGCCTGTAATGTTAAGTCTACAATAAATGTGTAATATCTGTATCTTTTATTTCAATTAAATGAGAGTTCCACATGTTGCCTCAGTATTGGGCAACATAGTTTGTGTGAGCAGGTTCTTTCATAGAAAGTTACCTTTAAAAATATCTTAATACTCTCTCCTAAAAGATGTTAAAAGAGAAATAAAGTACATATGTGGATAAAGTACATATCAGAGTAGCTGATAATGTTCTATTTTGCAAGGGGAAGCTTAGGACAAGAAAGTTTTCCTGGTTGCCATATAATTAGTTTTGAATTGCATCAATACTTTATTATGTGTTTATTGTTGAGTTTTTTGTGGGTTTTGTTGTTTGCTGGTCTTTGTTGGTTGGGGTTTTTTTGTTTTGCTTTGGGTTTTTTGTTAAAGAGGGCATTTTTTTTTCACAAGCATTTTGACAAAATCACGTTTTTTTAACTGTATAAGTGAATAATTCCCAACTGTTGCTATACATCGTTTAAGACATTGTTCTTGCTTTGTCCACCTGATTCAAATCCTTTCACATATCTATCTTTTAGCCTTTAGTAAAACTACAGGTGTTAATGTGTACATTGTTACATATGAATGACTTCATACACTTAGAATCAAACTTCTCTTTTTATATCTTCCATCTGACTCCAACAAGAGCAAGCTTTTTCCCCAGTTGCATTGGGCAGGAGTAAATTTCTGGCCTGGCCTGGCCAGGCCCTAATATCATTTTAACACTAGGGCAGATTGTTTCTCATCTGGCCAAACTGCAAAAGGGAGCTGACTGTTCAAAGATAGGAAGAGTAACTTGTAGATAAATACATGACTTGTTAACTGTCTTTATTAGAAAGAGAAATAAAGCTGATATCCATGGAGTGGTGATATAATCAAGTAGTGCTTAAAATCAGTTCTACATCTTTCATTTATTGCACAATTACAGGATTTGTTCATACCACCATTCATTCATTATATATAGCCTCTGAATTATCAAAATTTTTATGTATGTTTTAACATACTAAGTTGGTTCAATATCTATGTATTAGGTAGATTTAAATTAAAATAAGGGTATTAAAAAACCTCTCCCTGATGGATGTGACCTCCATTCCCTTTCCAATGTCTTTTTGACAGTAGTTACCTTAAAGGCAGTGTATCTCATAGGATTTAAAGAAGAATTAAACTGTGCTCACTCAGTCAAACCTGAGAATTGTGTAGGTTTTATATTTGAAGACCAAGGAAAGATTAGAAGTGCTGAGGTCAGCCTTATGCAGTGTTGCAATATTGCATGGTTTTCAAGAACTATTACTGATGGCATATATTGCTTCTTCAGCCTCTGTGCTTGGAATGACAGAGGTAAAATAATGAGCAGTTGCAGTTACATAGCACTTTTTGTGAGATCTCCGAAGTCTGTTTAACAGAGAGATGTGTAACTAGCACTGAGTTTGGCCCACCAGTTACATTTGGAGTTTGGTAGTGTGAGTATGCATTGCATGTCTGCCAATTGCTTGTGGCACTCTGATAATTATAATTGTTTCAATGAGGGAACAAGTACCTTTGCAATGTCTTCTGGAGAGAAGTAAAAATAGATCATAGAATCATTAAGGTTGGAAAAGACCTCTAAGATCAAGTAAAACTGACAATCCAACACCAACATGCCCACTAAGCCATGTCCCCAAGTGAAATGTCTACATGTTCACTATTTGAATTAGTAGCAGTCACTGTTGGTTCCAGGTATTCCTCCTCAAATTTTCAGAAGGATACTTGGTCAGGCTGGCAGAACTGGTGCCTGAACTCTCATAGCTGCAGCAGCCCACATGATCAGAAGTGATCCTTCCTATGCATGTGGGAAGGTGCAAAGGGAAGTATGAATGGGTTCTGCTGGTCCATGTTTCTGATTTTGATGGGGAGGAAAGTCACCCCTAGTGACTAATATTTTTTTTAATTAACATAATTTCTAAACCTGTACTGTTGTTTCACCTGTTTGTTTCATGCTGTTTCTCAGTAACATGGCCTAGGTGTTAAGTCTCCTGTGTTCAGTAGAAGTGTCTAGTAACAGAAATGTTGAGGGTTTTTTGGCAGATGATTCTTTTGTAACTACAAAATGGTAACTACAAAATTGGTCTATCTCAGTAACTACTAGAAGCACTCAACTTGTTTAATTTAAAGATGAATTTGTGATGATTTAATATATATCCCATTTTCCCTTCACAAAATTATTATCCTCACTTACTAGAAAATACTATTTTTCCTCTATTATGAACACACTGCAAATTAAAATTAGATTTCTTAAATCCAACTTCAGTCGGTTCTCACATGCAGGCTCCATGGGCTTTGATTTGACTAAGCAATACTGAACTTTGTAAACAACCACAGAATAAGTCACGTTCTGAATTCTTATTATTGAATACTAAACAGAATAGACCATAGTAGTGTGTGGTGATAGCCCTGACTCTACCTGGAGATTCATTATTAAGTTTAGAATGATTCTGGTTCTGAAGGATACTTTAAATTGGGCATGGTGCACCTCCAAGATACTGTTTTAATAATTTTGTTTTAAAACTACAGACTCTAAAATAACTGTTCCTTTTTCTCTTTTCACCCCACAATACCTTGTTTTCAAAGTACTTGTGAAAGCGAACATGTTTGTGTGTCTCTAAACACTACCTCTGGAGATACAGAGTGATAAATTCTGAGCTTATGCATGTGTCAGTGTTTGGTTTTGTAACATATTCTCCTCCTTTCTTTGTTAAAGCGCTCTCCTTCCTGTATTCCAGCTAACAAAGGCAGACGTGTAAGAAGCTGTCCTAATCTATGTGCCCCTTTATTTTTTGCCTGTTGCATACACGCCTTTGTTCAATGTATGGATTTTGTATTTACCTCACTGCATGTCTTGTGCTGCTGCTACTGATTGCGTCTGCTGCTGTGCTTTTTTGCTGTTTTACAGCTGTGGGGTAAAAGCTTTCAGAGTATTTATTTGCTAATTCTGTGAGCAGAATGTCACAGTAACATGGAGAAGATGCTTAGGATATTTTTGCTTTTCAATATGAAAATTTTTTGTGAAAACTAATCGGGGAGATGCAGGTTGGGAAGATGAGCTAATGTCAAATGAGGGCCTGTTTGTTTCCTTGCCCTTAGCAGAGGCCATGTGTTGAGTTAAGGGAATTGCCTGTAGAAGGTAGAAGTTTGGCATTTGGGAGGCCTGTTGTAGCAAGTGATAGAAAATATCATGGTACCAAGGTAAATAAATGGAAAGTGGGGAGCTGAGTAAACTGAAGCATGAAGTAGGGCAGGAAAAGTTCATACAAGGAAAAAAGTCGGATCTGTTGTAGTCTGTTAACTGGAGTGCTCTGTTGTGTTTCAAAAATCAAGGTGGATTTTTAAACATGGTGTTATCAAAGCCTTGTCAGACTAAATTGATGCCAGGTATGCTGTGTCCACTTTAAACTTACATTGTCACTTTTGTTTCTTTTGTACACATAAGATGATAGGAGTAGGGCAGCATACAAAGAATTTATGGTGAATATTCAAATAAATAATCAATGATGCCAAACAGCTCTAATAATGATTATACCTATGCAGTTGAAAGCACACCAGTTAGTGCTTTAGGTAAGCTTACAGTAGCTGCTTGGGTTTTTTGGCTGTGGCTTGAAGTTCATCTCTCATTGAGATGTGTTTGTACGCTGGCTGGCTTTGCTCAAACCTGTGCAGTTGACACTGTGGAGAGAACTAAGCAAAGTACTGTGAAAGGTGACAATGTTATTAAAATTTGATATAAAGTATTGAAATATGCTTTTGATAATCCAGTGGATTAGTTTAAAAGTAATTTGAATGGCATTAATACAGTCCACGTAAAGTTTTGGCCATATTTGAGCCAGGTTGCTTTTGTAATTAGTTCTCATTAAAGCAAGGAACCTGGAGAATACTGAAGCAAAATAGCTTAAGGCCTTGTTTCTACAGTAAAGGTGGTGATTAAATTTCCTTCAAATTCTATAATGGTAGATCAGGTTCTCTGCGTTTTGCAGTCTTTTTATGTTCATAAGTACAGTAAAAATACATTTGTTACTGGTTCAGTAGTTGACTTCAATCACCAAGGCTTTGTAGCACATTCCAGAAAATTTCAATCATTTGTATTATGCTTATACAAAATTTTTTAGGAGTCATCATGAGAATTTTTTGGTATGCAAATGCCACTTTGAAAGAGCATTACTCTGGAGTATCTGTAAATGCTTATAAAATGATAGAGTAGATCACTTGTTTAACTTGCAGAAGAAAAGGAGTATCTGTTTCTTCCTATGAAAAATTGGACACTCACAGTATGGCTTATTTTTTAATAACAGTTTCAAGAAGGTAGACTTTTTCATGGTTAAACAGTCTTTGTGTGGACAAATTACCATATTTTGTAATATTACCATATAATATTACCATATAATATTACCATATTTTGTGTGGACAAGTTACCATATTTTTAGAATCAATTTTTAAAACATTTTAAAAATAATTGAAATGTGTGAAGCATTTGCTTCAGGTAAATTTGAGCACAAAATGCTTACTGCTAGTTTTTGCCCCAGTGTTCTAAACACATGGTCTAGCTATACAAACCAGCTGTCTCCCAGTTTAAGAATTTCTTGTTTTCATTACAGCAGTACTTCCAAGCATCTTAATATACCTGAGTTAATTAAGATGATGATCATTCTTGACCAGGTAATTTTTTTGAAGGCTATGATAAAACCAGAAGCCATCAAACTTAACTCACTACTTTTAAAAAAGAAATAAACAAATAAAAAAGGAAGAAAAAGAAAAAAACTACAGCTGCACCTGTTCACTACCATGACAGAATTTCTGGAGAGCAGGAGTGGATGTGCATGTAAAATACTGGCTTGCCAACGTATTTTATTCCCAAAAAGCAGTAAAGTTTATTGAGTTCTTTGTATGATGTCTGTGGCATCATTTAATGATTTGTAATGTTCAAATGCTTTCTGTAACATTGCTGCACATTTTAGTTTTTGTGCAAGCTAGCCAAATCCTTAGGAATGGGAAACTGATGACAGCATTGCTCAAAAATGCCAGCCGTGCAATGGAGTCTTCTGCAGGCCTCCAGCTTTTAATGTTATTCTTAAAAAAAAAAAAAAAAAAAATTAAAAATACATAGAAAATTTTGATGTGGAGATGTCTTGTTTTCAAGGAAGAATACTGTATTTATGGTTTTCCTCTGACAAAAGTTTACTTGTTATCCAAGGTGCCTGATCATTCCTGTATGTCTTGTTCAGAATTGTTCTGTGTTTGGATTAGTTTTGTTGTGTATCAAGGACTAGGAAAGTAGTCCTCTGAAGAAACTACCTGGTAAAGATGTTTTTGTAGTTCAGATCTGGAACAAAACAACCCCTCTCTGAATATAATTAACACTAACCTAAGGAAATGCATTGTTTGCTCTGCCTTTTCTCATTATCTTCTTCTAAATATGTGTGCAGTGATTTACATGGGCTACATGGGAATTCACTTCTAACAAACCACTACTGCTAGTGGAAAAACCCAGAAGTGTTAAGAAAATATTCACCATTGAAAAATGCTGAGTTACAAGCCTCTTCAATTGTTTATCAGGCCTGTAACTAGCAGCTCTTATGCATGTGATCACCTCTCATCAGAAACCTTTGTGTATTCACAGTCAATTACTTTCATTGCATTTTGTACCTTAATTGGGAAGCTGCTTACACTGAATTTTTATCCTGTCAGTTCTCTCTTAGGAATTCTACTGCTCCCATATCTTATTTTGGTGAGAGTCAAGAAATCTTTTTAATGATGTCTTTGATATTTATTTTCTTTTCTCTTGAATTGTTCTCCTAGATTGACTCAGTTGAGAATTTTACATTGTCTAATACCCCACCACGGGATGAAGATACCAAGTCTCACCTCCGTTCAAGATCAAGGTCTCCTTCTACAGCTAGTGAGATTGAAGCTATTGAGGTACTTCAGTGTTGACAAATTTTTATCTATTTTTTTAGATGTGTCAGTTTCAGTCATATAAAAGTTGCTACTGCAAATCCTCTTGTTTAGAATAAAGCTCACTGCTCTGCAGAGAGACTATTTAGGACCTTGTAAGAAATGTCGTATTTCTTTCCACTACAGTTAATTGATTAGGGATGCTGAATCAATTATTAGATAAAGTCTCTCTTCATAACATACTCTCAGTCACAAATGTTTAAGAAATGATTGCACAAATTTAATGTCATCCTGTAGTTTATAAGAGCATTTTTGGAGTCCTTCTGAAAGTGTTGTCAATATTAGGCAGGCTCTGCAACTATAATTATGGATCTCCTTTCCCTGTCAAAAAAACACCCCAAAAAAGCCACATACGCACACACAAAGCAAAAACAAAAAAATTAAACACCACACACCCCAAAAACCACAAACAAAACAAAGCAAAACACCACCACCAACAGCAAAAACTATCATTATTTTATGTTAGGAAAGACTCAACTGAATGTTTAAGATAATACAAAGTTACTTTTGATATTTAAGGCATGACTCACATTTTGCTGAGAAATAATTTTGTTTTTTGAGTGTTTTCCCAAGTTCATTTTCCAATCAGTTTGGTTCCATTGCTTTTATGTTTGAGGATGGAGTTGGTGGAATATAATAGTGTCTAATTTACTGAATCTATCTCTGATAGTGTGTATTTGATGTCTTGCTGATCCTTTGGTGACAATATTCAGGTTACAGATCATCCACCTCGTTCGATTCACATACCATCCATGAGGACAGCATATATTGGATCGGGACTCTCTGCACCGAAGGTATTCACTAAAGCATTCACACTTTTTACATAGTAAGGAGAAAAAAAATATAACTCCTGGGCAACAGCTTCAGGAGAACTGTTTATCACAGTAATCTTACCAGAGCTGCGAGAGGGTTGTTTTTATGTAAGCTGTTTATTTTCTAAAATGTAAAGCCTCTCATTCTTACATTATGTGGTGTGACAAGCTGTAGTAGGCATTCTTCTGTAGTAGCACAGAGGCATTTGATTATAGGAAAAACAGTAGTTTGGACATTAGAAAGAGGTAAATGAACTAGGAAAAAGGAAAAGAGACTTCCTAGAAGGTGTTTTCTAGTAGCTGTCTGCCCAACCTGGCTCTGTCTTCTGCATACAACAGAATACATAACCAACATAACCAATGCAACTGTGGGCCAGTCCTGGATTAACGTATCTCTGTACTAATTAGATGCTTATTTTTGAGAAAAGGCAAAGAGTAAGCCTAAATTGAAAACGCAGAATTGCATTTTTTATAAGCAAAGGAGAGTGAGAGCTACAGCCAGCACTGCTGCACTGAGCTGAGAGAAGGAATTCCAGTTTTTCTCATCTTCTGGATTTTTATTTGCATAAATACTGATTTTATGTCTGTTCTTGACGTTAATTTGCCATTGGCCAAATGATCCAGTCAGTGTATGGTAAATCACCATGAATTATGTATATTCAAGAAAATAAGGAAGAAGATACAAGCTATTAAAGGAAAAAATTCCTCATGAAAGTTTCAGAAGTGCCTCCATGACTTAGAAAATTTCTGTAAGTTAAAAATTTGACAGTTTTCTGCAATTAATCAACAAAGTACTTCCTTCTAATAGATCTAGTTATCTGCTTTAATACATTGCAAAATAGCAAAACTTCATTTGTGTAAGGGAAAGTTTGAACAGCCCATGTTCTGATAGCAGCATTTTAGTAGATCAATTTGAAAAAATACTGTATGTGCATGTAATTTCATTTTTGCACATCTTTTGTTAACTAATGATTTGCTTTCTAATTTATTATGTTCCCTAAAGAACCTCCTTGCCTTATGACTGCATCAGTTTTTAAAGCTAAGTATTGTCCTGCAAGTTTCAAAACAAGTCGTTCATTTGTATACAGGAAACTTCCATTCTAACTGTAAAGCTGTCTTTAATATAGATGAAGTTTGAGCCCTTAGCTGTGATATGCTATGAAAAACAGAAAAGTGAATAAAATTTTAATATATCTACCCATTAAAGTTGTTTGCAAAACACCTTAATTCGTATCACATATATTATCCAGGTTGTTTGGACACCTTTTGCGTTCACCCCATGTTGTCTCCTTTCTCCATCAGTTGGGATTTTATTTTTCAGAAAAGCAAAGCAGCTAAAGGGATTTTATATAAGGCTTTTTGTGAATCATGCAACCACATTACATAGTAATTTTACCTTTGATATCATAGAATATAGTACTGCCATCTTTGAGGGGAAAGAAAGAATTACAATACTTTATTTTCTAACTAACAGGAAGAGAACTATCAGAAGAGAAGATCTTTCAAAGTGAACTTAATCTGTACTCTTCCTTTCAAATTGGGTTTTCTGAAATCGCCTATGTCTAACACCATAAAACTGAACTTTTTCATGCTTTCTGGCATAAAAATTAGAATTTTGAAAAACATTGATATTTTGCTTTAAATTAAGGCAACATTCCTTCCAGAGGAACATCAAATTGGCAGTGTAGAAGATGCCAGCTGTCAGCTGCCCACCAGGCACATACATAATATACACACACTCAGCTTCTAGAGTGAAATGCAGTAAGTTTGGCAACTTTCCTATCTGCAGCAAAGGCAAACTCATATTGGGAGACAAGGTCCAGTTTCCATGGTTTTGTTTACACAGGGTGGTTTAAATTATCACTAAGATGTATGAAAAGGAATATTTTTCAGCCCATTTGTTACGAACTCAGGTCTCATTTCAGCAAACACAAACAAATTACCTTTTTTAATGCACCTATGTGTTTGTACGTCTGTGAAAAAATGCTTGTTCTTCAGAAGTGTTATAGGTATTAACATCCTTGTCTGCTTGTTTCACAGCCTAAAGCCCATCAGTTCGTAGTGAAATCATTTAATACACCAACAAAATGCAATCAGTGCACATCTCTGATGGTTGGTTTAATACGACAGGGCTGTACATGTGAAGGTAAGAACATGCAAAAGCAGAAGTGTGAACTCAAGTTCTTATAAATGTAAATTGCACAGTAGGTGTGGTGTGATAATGTAGGCATCTTCTTGTTATATTTTGAATAACAGAATATATTCTTGCGCGAACATGATGAATGTTTTAAAATACAAATTCCTAGTAATCTGGGGACATACTTAATCCAGTTGGTGGGGGAAGAGTTTAGTTCAGTTTACTTAAAACAGCAGTAGGGGGCCACAGTCAGGTGTCAGGTATGCTGACAGCAGCTTTGCTCTCTAATTCAGGGCAAATATTAAAGACAACTTTGCCACTGAGTACTGTTGGGGTTTTTTTAAAATTTCCAGGACTAATTTATTCTAGGATTTTAGGTACACAGAATGGCACTTGCCATTTAGACAAGTTTTCAGCTTTTTGTTTACTGGTAGAGTTGGGCCTAGAGGAAATAATTGAGATTATCCCAGTATGAGCTTCTCTTTCTTACCTGAATGAAAACAGACTATGTGTTCATACACTTCAGAATTTAGAGCAGATAGAAGTATGAACTGCTGCTGTGCACAGACTTGCTCTTCTGACTCAGTGTAGGAAAGTTCAGTGAAACTATTCAATTCTTGATCAAATATAGACAATTCCTTTATAAATGCCATTGTCATAGCTTTTACATTACACAAGAGATAACCATCAAATCTTTTTGCTTCTTCTCTTCCTCACAAGTATGTGGATTCTCTTGCCACGTGACCTGTGCAGACAAGGCTCCTGCTGTATGTCCAATCCCTCCTGAACAAACTAAGGGACCTTTGGGAATAGATCCGCAGAAAGGCATAGGAACAGCTTATGAAGGACATGTCCGAGTAAGCATCAAGTAGGAGCTTTTGGGGAACTTATATTAAATTTGCTGTTTTCCAGAGCTAGCATTAAAGTAACCGGGCATCAGAGGGGATGGATTCAAGTATATCTTAAGGTAACAGTTTGGAAATGAAGACCTAAATTTTCACAAAGTGACTGAGCATTTTCAACAGTAATTTTCTCTCAATCTCTGTCAGCCATAGTGCTTTGGGTTCATCTAGAATAGTTCATCTCTAGAGAGGAGAGGATAGTTTTTCTCTAGAGATGAGATCATTCTCCAGGACCTCTGAGTTTTTCAGTCTTTGTTTTGAGGCTAGTACTCTCTAGGGTCATTGGCATGAATATTTGTACATAGATCCTAAAAAAATTACTTGGTATAGTTTTGGCCATATTCCTGTAGACTAATTAGGGATGAGTTTCTCTCTATTTATTATCATAGCTTTGAAGGACAAAGAATCTGTGGTGCTGTGAATTTTATAAATAGTGCATTGTGGTGTCTTTGTGGCTATGTTTGATGCTCTTATGTAGTTGTGCTATTGCTTATGTTGCTTGATGTTACCACTGAATAAAAGCTTTCAGCCTAGATGAGAGAATTGATTTCTGTATTGTCTGATTTTTGATTGCATGCAAACTTACAGACAGCTAATCAGAATTTATTTTTTTCAAGGTACCAAAACCAGCTGGCGTAAAGAAAGGTTGGCAGAGAGCTCTGGCAGTGATCTGTGATTTTAAACTCTTCCTGTATGATGTAGCAGAAGGCAAGGCATCCCAGCCCAGTGTGATAGTGAGTCAGGTTATAGACATGAGGTAAGCTCTTTGATGCTGGATGGGAGCTTTTCAGACAGACTGGGTATTTTTTTTCTGCTTCTCCTTTTTGTGAAATCATTAAGCAGGCTCCAGAGCTTTTATGAAATGCTGCAGTCCATGTTTAGAGGCTCTAATTTTCTGGAAAAAGCAGTATTTGCAGTTAGGCCAAACAACACTGTGTGCTCATATGCAGCAATATAGACTTCCATTGCCACAACATGTGCCAAAATGCATCTATTCAGCTGTGTAGATGGTCTGGAATGAAAAAAGAAAAATCCACTCTTTCTGGAGTTGAATAGAGTTTTCTAAGACAGGTAAAACTTTGTTATAGGATGAAACTAATACAACTTTTGATTTAAAAGAGATAAATAGTTTGTTTCCACTGTGTTCCATATTTCTGAAATGCCATGAACTTCATTGAAGGCTGAGAGCATTTACCTTACCATCTAAGTGAAGCTCATCTCTGAACAAGGCTAGTTTATCCTGGAAGTCTCAGACATTTCTAGCTAATTGCTTTGAGCAAGTTTGGATTTTTATGAAAGAGCTGGAGATATGTTCTTGGTCTAGGCTTATTTTTAAGTGTGATTATTTTTATTTTTTTTAAAAAAGTCTTAATTTAAACAGACAAAAAACAGATGCTCTGAATAGATTTATCTCTATCAATAGTTTATGAGGAATTCATCATGCAACATTGCATTTGTGAGTTTCATCTCCAGTTAAAAGAGCAAAGGGTAATTTAAAAAGATTAGATCTCAGTACTGTCTTTTTGCATCCTTCACAAAACTGTGAAGGATTTCCATAGTACCAACAGGTACTATGGAAATACAAGTGAAAACAAGCCTTTATATTTTACTCTTTAACTTTTTTCCAATTATATTTGTGGTCTCCTTAAGGGATGAAGAATTCTCAGTGAGTTCTGTCTTGGCGTCAGATGTTATCCATGCAAATCGAAAAGATATCCCATGTATCTTTAGAGTAAGTATTGTGTCTTGACATACAGGCTTTCATGGTGTGACATACAGTGTGCATTCACTGACAGCTTGCTAGGGTTTTATTTCCTTTGCAAGTTCTGTCTGTTCAGTATCCATGGCAGCGGCAGCAATGTGTAAGGATTTGTCCATATATCATTTTCATGGTTAAAATAGCACTGGTACATTTGGACAAGCTCTTGCCTCCCCTTTACCTGGGTTTTATTTTTTTAAGCTTCACATTAAGGCATATATTTGATATCTGAAAACTCCCATTCATCAGGTAGTCAGTGTAGAAATCTAGTGTAAAATGATCTTTAAAATGAAGTCTATATCTGCTATCAGGATTTTTCTGTCTTTGGTTTTTTCTAATATTCTTATTTCTACTAGCTATTGAACTAGCTATTTCTACTACTATCAAAGCTTTAACCTCAATAAAATATCGTTGGTGTCTTGTTAATTCTCTTAACATTTCTGTACCATTGTATTTCAGTCTTTGTTTTCACAAGGTTTCATACTGCTCATCACTGCATGTGGAGAGCATATAACCTACAAAAGAGGCTTTCCTTTTCATCTTTAGTAGCTGTACAAAATACATGACAAAAATTATAGGTCATTCTTCCATAAAGACCATTCCTACTGCATTAAATATTTAATGAAAATTATTGGTCTTTAAAAAAAAAAAACAGAATACTTGGGAAGAAATACTTTTCATTGGAAAATTGCTGTGAGAAATAGATGACTACCTTAATTAGGGCAGACATTTCTGAGTTTTAGAATAACTACAAATGCATTTATAAATTAAGCCAAAATTTTCTCTGTTCCTTGCTCAGTTATTCACATTTACAGGTTTTTTCTGCTGTGGGTTCTTGATTGAGATTGTGTTTTCTGCTAACTAAGGATAAATTTTTGACTTCTTTCTTGTGACAGCTAAATTAAAAGGGCACTTACAGGCACCTGATACTCTTGTGTAAAAATTATCATGATGAAATTTTTTACTGCTTATGACTTAAACACTTATTTTAAAATTTTCCAGGTTACAGCTTCCCAGCTCTCTGCATCCAATAGTAAGTGTTCAATCCTGATTCTAGCAGATGGTGAGAATGAAAAAAACAAGTGGGTGGGAGCGTTGAATGAATTGCATAGGATCTTGAAGAAGAACAAACTCAAAGACCGCTCAGTCTATGTTCCCAAAGAAGCTTATGACAGCACCTTACCCCTCATCAAAACAACACAGTCAGCAGCAATCATAGGTATGAAATAAATAAGAAAATTCTAGAAAAATAGGCATGCTAAAAGGATGCTTTTTTTTTTGCAAAAAGAGTTTAAATTGTGTCATCTACTGAATAGAGAGTAATATGTAATGGTTTTATCCCATATGGAAATATGCATGGAAGAACTGCAGTTCACTGCCCAGTACTTTTTCAGATCTTTAAGAGTATTCCAGTATTCCGCTTGTTCAAACATACTCATAATTACTAATAATTTTGACTGAAAATTGGTTGTTACTCTTTTTTGAGTCATTGAAACTAATTCCTTCACTGGGAAAAATCCATGGTATAGAATTGATGTAAATGACTGACTTTACAAAAACTGCTTGTGGCTCCAGAGCAAAACGTAAAAGCAGAAAATTAATACAATAATTTTAAATGCTAATGCATAAAATACACTAAACTCAGATTATTTAAATGTGATATTATAGTTATTCCAAAGTCAGTAGTATACTTAAGTGTTCTGATTGATTTATTAAAAGTTATGTTTTTTGATGTTATTTCTACTAACAGGAGAAAATACTTTTTTAATAATTTGAAATATTTGGAGATTAGCAATGTTTTTTTGTTACATGAATGTGTTGAGTTTGGCCTTATATTTATTTTTATCAAGATACTGAAAAACTGTCTCAATCAGAATTACAACCATTGTTGAAGAAATATTTTCAAAGGAAAATAACCTTTTTTTTTTTTTCTTTGTTTCTTAATATCATAGACCATGAAAGAATAGCTTTGGGGAATGAAGAAGGGTTATTTGTTGTGCATGTCACCAAAGATGGTAAGGTTTTAGGAACTGGTAATAATTTTCCTAATATTAAATAATAAGAAAGTGACTTAGTAACCTTTTTTCTCTTTCAATATTCTCTGGTTCCATTTTTGTCAATTTACTACAATTTTAGTTGGACAACCCCATATGAATATTGATCATCAAGAAGGTGGTCTGTGTGCTTTCCATTCTGGGTATCCTTTCCAGTCACAAAGGTCTAGCATCTGGAATGCAGTTGAAGGTTTTGTTCCCTTACCTGAAGCAGGCTCTGTACTGAATTCAGAGCAGACTCCATCCGCAAGGATGGAGGTTCCACTATGTCTCTGGGGTGTAGTGTGTAATTATTCTTACAAAGAAACCTTTTCTCCATATATCCAATTGGAGCCTCCTCTGTTTCAATGTTTGACCAGTGTATGCTATTCTGCTGTGCACCTCAATAAGGAGTCTGGCTCAATTTTTTCTGTAACCTTGTTCTTGTATTGGAAATCAAAACTTGCGTTCAGTATTGTAAAGAGATGTAATGACAGATGCCCAAGCAACATGTTAAATTGCATGTTTCAGTTCTTGGAGGGTTTTCCTTTTTTTGTGGCTATAATCTGTTTTTTTAAATGAATACCAAAATAACATTGGATCTGCTCCTCCATTTTTCTGATGACGAAACGCCAAAGGTCTACCCAGCATTGCCACATCTAGTACTGTTTAGAATACAAGATTTTTTACTTCCTAGTATTGCTGGGAAATAATAAAGGGGATTTCTTGTGTTTTACTTCATAGTTTGTCTTTACAAATACATGTTTTAATCAATTCACACTTCAGCATTATTTACTTGGGTTTGGCGTTTCTGTTTTTTAGAGATTATCCGTGTTGGTGATAATAAGAAGGTTCATCAGATTGAGTTTATCCCAAGTGAACAGCTCATTGCAGTAATCTCAGGACGGAACCGTCATGTGCGGCTTTTCCCTGTTGCTGCTCTGGATGGAAGGGAGACTGAGTTTTATAAGCTGGCAGAGACAAAAGGCTGTCAGTCAATTGTTTCTGGACATGTGCGTCGTGGAGCTCTTACATGCCTTTGTGTAGCTATGAAAAGGCAGGTCCTCTGTTATGAACTAAATCAGAGTAAGACACGTCACAAAAAGATCAAAGAAATCCAAGTTCAGGGGAATGTTCAGTGGATGTCAGTCTTCAGTGATCGTCTTTGTGTGGGCTACCAGTCAGGTTTCTTAAAATATCCTCTTCATGGAGAAGGCAGTCCTTACAGTCTGCTTCATCCAGATGACCACACACTATCATTTATCTCACAGCAGCCAACTGATGCCATCTGTGCAGTCGAAATATCAAATAAAGAATACCTGCTGTGTTTTAGCAGCGTAGCAGTTTATGTTGACTGCCAAGGCCGAAGATCCAGGCAACAAGAATTGATGTGGCCTGCAGCTCCATCTTCTTGCTGTAAGTTGCAGTGTGTGTCAGTGTATTTGCTATAAATTGAGGTGGTCACTGCTTTTATTAATACCCACAGGAACTGAAGTTCAGGATAATTACCTGACAAGTAAATGAATGCTGTCAGCATTTAAAATCTAGTCAGGAAGTTTAATCCTGATCAAGTTTATACTATTTTTTTACAGTTCTATCACTGACCTATATTGTTGCAGGAATCACATGTCAGGATTTCTAACTCTGATAATCGATTTCTAAACACAGGGGCTGATCTCTATAAAACAGCCAAAGGCTTGGATCCTGCAGAGGCTAACAGGATCTTTATGCATTTACTGTCACACTATTGTTGTTATTCAGAGTCTTAAAATTTTATTACACTTAATGCTCAGCATTGTGATTCAACTGTTCTTCATACTCAGAGTCATCAGGATCTGGCAACTGAACTTGCTTTTTTCTGATAGTCTTTAATACTACTTTTTGTTGTTGTTTTATGTTTGTGGGGTTTTTTTTAAATTTCTTCTTTCCTGTACCTCTTCCTTCTCTCTTCCTCAGCAGTTTTTGTTGACACTGATCATTTTCTGTCTTCATTTTTTACCCCATCTATCTCCATCTTTCCTTCTGAAATGCAATGTATGGGAAGCAATATTGAAAATGTATTTCATAAGCCAAAGAAAACAATGCAGTAATTTTTCAAGATTCCATCAAGAACTGTGATAAAGAGTTATTTCACAGTTTTTCAAAGCTGGGGCTTTATCTTCATGACAGTTGGAGTGAAAAATACCCTGAGGTCACTGTTTCCTTTTTAATATCTTTCTGAAAGCCAATAAAGGTTAGCTGAATTTGTCCTCAGAATGTCTGTGAACAAGTGCAGTCCTATATTGTTTTTTAAAGTGGTCTGCCTTCTTACCTCACAGGAACAGCAGTACAGTCACACTGCAGAGGAGAGGAATGTTTCACCTTGTTTAAGTGAAGCCCCTTTTGTATGTGTAAGGAGCAGCTTGTACAGGCTGTGTGTACACTTCAGGTTTTCAAGCAAAAGTGCAATTATTACAGTGGACTCAGAGAATGAAGGAATCAAGAGATTTTGTGAT
This sequence comes from Florisuga fusca, assembly GCA_038090715.1. Classification (NCBI taxonomy): domain Eukaryota; kingdom Metazoa; phylum Chordata; class Aves; order Apodiformes; family Trochilidae; genus Florisuga; species Florisuga fusca. The sequence continues at coordinate 5,669,648 of JAAWXA010000041.1, read as the reverse complement.
AGATTGAAAAATATGTTTTCACATGTAGTTCATCTGTTTTGGTCATTGATATATGTGAAAGTTTTTTATTGCCTTAAATTAGGGGACTTGATATTATTTCAATTCATAATGAAGATATATTTTAAAGCATGAATTGGGTGCTAATGTTATTCTTGGCGAACCATGGCAGTCTTGTTGCCTACATTGAAATACTGAATTCTCCTTTCTATGTGGTTGCATTGGAACAAATTTTATCCTGGGGAAACGTGCCAGATGAGTAGCACAGTAACTCTCTTTACAGTCCAGAAAATAAGAGAATTACAGCTAGACAGAAAATTAATATTTTTGGCTGTGTCATGGTTCTGAATTCCAACTGATGTTAATTTAATATATAGTCCAAAGACTAAGAGCTCAGTTCATTCAAATGATAGTTATTAAATAACAACAATATATTTCCTGCCCACATAATTTACAAAACACTAGCTCTTAAAAATAGGGCTTTTATAAGGAAAAAACATTGAATCATATATGTGTTTGGCAGAACGATCTCTAATCCCTTCAAAAATTATTTTGGTTCTACATAGTTAAAAGTCACAGAGGATTTAGGACTTATTGGGGGTAAGTTTGCCTTCAGAATAAATTTCTTGGTCACTGTTAAATTGAAGCACATTTTGTAAAGATAATTGTTGTGCTGTGGATTGGTATTTTTTTGTAACAAATGTGGTTGAATATAAGAACTTATATTTTGAGCCCTGTCTAAAATCACATGGCACTTTACCTAATCATTTCCTCTCAGGTTACAATGCACCATTCCTCTCTGTGTACAGTGAAAATGCAATTGACATCTTTGACGTGAACTCCATGGAATGGATTCAGACTATTCCTCTCAAAAAGGTAACTTGCTCTTTCAGTATTGGATAGCGTATGTTTAGACTCAGTATAGCTGCATTCATACCAAGCTTTTTAAGCACATTAGGAGCTATCATTAGAACAGTTTTTAAAAATATAATTGATCTGGCAGAATTGCTGCCAAGAAAACAGTGCTCTTTGTTTGAAATATAAAATAATGAAATAAATATGGTGTGTAGTTTCACTGCTTTAGATAAATGGTCAAGTCTGGGGCATATGAGCATGTTACATCCTATAGTAGAGACCAGTTTCTTGGTACTGATTGCATATGGATTCACTGGGGACAGATTGCATCTGTATTATTGCCAGAAGATAAATAAAGAGACCTTCAAAAATGTATCTTCTGCCGCTTCAGAGCATTTTGATTCAACCAGCACAAATACTGAAACCAGGAAGATGTCAGGTTTGGATCACTTATCAAAAGGAAGAAGTTTTTGAAAACTGACACTTGGTATTTAGGAGGTGTTTGTTCAGCTGTATTTGGAAGGAAAAAAGAGTGGATTTTTCCCCATAGTTCAGACTGATTTCAACGGTGTCAACATAAATATTGTAATTGGCATTTTAATGACATAGAACTACAAGAAATTGTCCCTGTGGTCTTGTGTTAGTCATTCCGTCTCTCTGCATATCAATTTTTCCACGTCAGGTGCAGATCAAGATGCTCAGCTATTAACCATCTTAAGGAGATAAGAAGAATCTAGCCTTTTAGAGGAAATTTCTTCTACTCTTTCTGATGTCCAAAGTTTGAGCTGTTAAGCAGTTGGAGAATGTTTTTTCCTGCACAGCAGAATGTGATTTAGTACTTTAATGAATGTTTGGCTAAAGGCTGCCCATTTGGTGAATGAAGCTACTTTCAACAAACAGTAATTGTGAACAACAATTGTGAAACTCAAAAATTATAATTATTATGAAGAATTTGTTTCTAAAACAACAGTTGTAAAGAGTATTTAATTTTGAAGCTGGAAACCACAAATACCTGTAGGTTTTGGCAATCTGTATATACCTTACCAAGTTGATAAGCTTAATTGTGACATCATAATTGTGGCAAATAAAAGCAGAGATTATTGCTTTGTGCATTTACTAAGCACAGATGAATTGTTACATCAAGTAAACTTCTAACAGAATGATTTATTCAGATGCTGGGATGAATGGAATTAATCCTATGTCTTAAAGTTACTGAAGTAACTTAAGTAATTTAAGTAACTGGGGTTTAAAATCTAAAATTGTTTTTAACTCTGCTTCATGGCTCTAATGACTCACAGTTGTTATTCTTGAGAAGAGTAGGCATATTTAACTGGCTGACACACCAGAAGGCTGTGCTGCCATTCAGAGAGACTTAGACAGGCTGGAGAGTTGGGCAGGGAGAAACTTGATGAAATTCAACAAGGCGAAGTGTAAAGTTTTGCATTTGGGGAAGAACAACATGATGTCCCAGTATAGGTTGGGGGCTGACCTGCTGGAGAGCAGTGTAGGTGAAAGAGACCTGGGGGTCCTGGTAGACAAGAAGATGACCATGAGCCAGCAATGTGCCCTTGTGGCCAAGAAGGCCAATGGCATCCTGGGGTTCATTAGAAAGGGTGTGGTTAGTAGGTCAAGAGAGGTTCTCCTCCCCCTCTATTCTGCATTGGTGAGGCCGCACCTGGAGTATTGTGTCCAGTTCTGGGCCCCTCAGTTCAAGAAGGACAGGGAAGTGCTTGAAAGAGTCCAGCGCAGAGCTACTAAGATGATTAAGGGAGTGGAACATCTCCCTTATGAGGAAAGGCTGAGGGAGCTGGGTCTCTTTAGTTTGGAGAAAAGGAGACTGAGGGGTGACCTCATCAATGTTTTCAAATATGTAAGGGGTGAGTGTCAGGGAGATGGAGTTAGGCTTTTCTCAGTGGTGACCAGTGATAGGACAAGGGGTAATGGGTATAAATTGGAGCATAGGAGGTTCGAGTTGAATATTCGAAAAAATTTTTTTACTGTAAGGGTGACAGAGCCCTGGAACAGGCTGCCCAGGGGGGTTGTGGAGTCTCCTTCACTGGAGACATTCAAAACCCACCTGGACACGTTCCTGTGCGATGTACTCTAGGTGGCCCTGCTCTGGCAGGGGGCTTGGACTAGATGATCTTTCGAGGTCCCTTCCAACCCCTAGGATTCTATGATTCTATGATTCTATGCTCTCTGCAGCCTACATTTCTATGGAGCAGGCCAGTTACACTGTTCTGCTCTCTGCTTGGCTTCATAACACAGTGCTCTTTTTATGAAGGTAATGCGCCCTAGAGCTTTCAGAATAAGATGCACTATATAAATGTGAGTTGTTATTATTATTATTACAAGGACTGATTTTTCTTGTTTCAGGTACGACCCTTAAATACAGAAGGATCATTAAACCTTTTAGGCCTGGAGACAGTTAGATTAATATATTTCAAAAACAAAATGGCAGGTAAGTAAAGAGAAGCCAATTTTCATAATGCAAATTTTTGTTTACAAAGAACCATTTTTCTTTGGCTTGAGTTTATGCACTGTAGAAAGCAATCACTCCAGAGAAAAATTTGCTTCTTAATTTGGAAGAAAGACAAAGCTCATAGATTCCACAGTGATTGCCGTGATGTCTGCTAGAAAACTACTTTGAATTTTTTTTGTCTTTTGAATATTGAGACTTGAATGAAGACTAGAAATAGAAAATAGAATTACTAGATTCTCCCTCCAAATCTGGGATCAGCTGCTAGAATGCTGTCTAAAAATGCATGCAGAATAAATGTTTTAATCTTGGCAATACTAGATTGAAATTAAATTGTACTTAGCTTAAACTAACTTTTCCCAGGAATCAGAAAGTATTATTATGTATTCATAACTTGTTGTTAGACCCCCATATGATTGTGAGCCAAAGTTTATCTTCAGAGTCGTTTTACTTCTTTTTCTTTTACAACCCAGAACATAAGCATGCTCCTGAGTAATTTCCTTAACTTTTTGTTTAGCCTCTTAGATGGAGTGCGTATGTGCTTTGTTTTAAGAATCAAAAGCTGTACATTTTTCTAACAACTCTTCTAAAAAAAATTGAAATAAACACTCAAACAACATATACTGCAGTTGGCAGTTTCAGTGTTTATTTAAATTGCTAGCAAATCAGTGCAAAAGGAATGATGGTAGAGAGGAACAATAAGGTGGACATACACATGTAGAGAATTTTTAAGTCTAATAAAACTTGAACATTCAAAACAATCAGAAGAGTTAAAAAAAAAAAGAGAGGATAGGATCAGAAGTGAGTAAGGCTGATGCTTTGCTCCTGTATACTTCTCACTGTTTTCCAGAAACATTTGCCAGGAATATATCCTTCTAAAGTCTGCAAGATTTTTCCTGAGGATACTTTCATAGTAGATCCTTCATTTCATGAAATCTCAGGTTTAAGGAAAGAAGAGGTTTCGGTTCCAAGAAAAAACTATTTTGACAGTGAGTAATAGGCACAGAGTATATTCAGGTTTATTAAGTGTAACTTTAGTCTCCATATATGTAAAACAAAACCGGAATTGCACCATTCATTCGAAGTAGTACTTCTGTTGTATGATTAAAACTGCTATACATTTCATGTATACCTTGGCCAGACATACACATGTGGAAAGACTATTCCCTTTTCCCACAGTTTCACCAAAGTACATTAGCATTCAAACATTTCAAAAGTAGTCTTTTTGGATCAGCAAATGAATCAAAAAGAATCTTGCACTGAGTTTCCAGAACATTGGCAGAACAAGACTGTTCTAGTTATTTTCAGTGAGAATTGTCAAAGAAAGTTTGAGAGAAGTGAGATCCTTCCCTGACCACCTAAATATTTTCTTTGAAAGAATTAATCAGTAGTATTTTAAGGACATAGTTGTGGCAGCTTGTGTATGAAGAAAGGTTAAGCCTGTTGCTATGTAACAGATCAGATAGTGACCAAGAAAACCCATAAATCAAAGAGTACTTGTTCAGGTTTGATGGGTGGTGTCCAACACTAACAAGAGCAGAGGGAAAAAATGTCTTTGAGTTCAGATTCTATTCCTACCTAATGAAGTGGTCTACTGAATCATCATATTTATATTTTTCAGAGGGTGATGAGCTGGTAGTTCCTGAAACATCAGATAACAGCCGGAAGCAGATGGTTCGAAACATCAACAATAAGCGTCGCTATTCATTCAGAGTACCAGAGGAGGAGAGGATGCAGCAGAGGAGGTCAGTATTCAACATGTGTCTTCTGCACATTCTCGTAGACCCTGAAGGACAGTGACAGCTGCCAGTGTAATACTTCATTTGTTGCTTTCTGAAATGCCCATTCAGATGCTTCTCTCATCACTACTACCACTACTTAATAGTCAATATTTAGTTTGTGTTAATACCAGTTTAGATAGGGTTATGTGCTGGATATGCAAGATTCATTAGTGCAAATTAATTACGTAAAACAGCTGTAATTTTGGATGCATGTCTCCACATACTGTATATAGGTACACAGGTGTGCGTGTACGCTGTGTATATAGAGATCCATAATAAACGCTTTGCAAAGGATATTACTATACTATGAATATGGTTTAAGACTCCGTTTTTCAGACTCTGTTTCTGCTTTTCTTTCTGAAGGCAATTCTACTCTCAGTATTCCGAGGTGTCTGCTTTTTTAATTTATACATGTAACTATATAATCATTATTTAAATCTCAGAAAACTTGCCTCTTCAGAGGAAATAGAACTTCAGGATAGAAGTCTTTAACAGATCACAAATGCTTTCCTAAATGGCAATAAAAGTAGGTCTGCACTATTCACAGTGTTCATATAGGATGTTACTATTTACTATCGCTCTCTAAAGATGACCCGCTACTGTAGACCAAGAACTGAGTATCTGTTATCTAACTTCCAATGTCTTCCACCAATGGCTGGCTCACAGCTTTCCTTTTTTTTTGGCTCTAAGAAAAGTAGCAGCTGTGTAGAGTGGGGATAAAGTTCCAGTTCTTGTCCTGGCCTTTTCTGAGCTGATCACAGTTTGGTCTTTTGCAGTTTAGTTTATTCTGAGTTCTGAAATGTATCCTTGCCATTTTGAAGAGCTTTTAATTCTGACCGCAGACTAACAAAAGTGTTGCAGTATCACTTTAATTCTGTTTTCATATTTTGTATATAATTTCCATCTCCACTTTGTAATACATCACAAATGCTTTTCCTCATTTTACAGAGCTTTTTATCAGCTTATAATGGCTTTACATTCTTTGAATGTTAGTAACCACTTAGGTGTGGGCTGTTAGCATGCAAGCAGCATTCTTCTGTTCTGTCCCCTTGCCCTCTCTTCAATACAGAGGCTTGTCCATTCCAGTGCTGCTAACAAGGGTTTATCACTGTTAACGTGGTTACATAGTTAATTTCCATGTAAAAGTATCTGATAATCAAAGCTGTACATTTTTTATAAGTGCCAATCCTCACCTCAAGGAAATATATAAACAAAGTATTTTCTCTTTCAGGGAGATGCTACGTGATCCAGAAATGAGAAATAAATTAATTTCTAACCCAACTAATTTTAACCACATAGCACATATGGGTCCAGGAGATGGTATACAGATTCTCAAAGACCTTCCAGTGGTAAGTACAAAAATACATGAGAGAGACTGCAACAGAGGCTGCAAATAAGTGAGAGAAGGATAAGTATGATTTCAAATGGGTATTCAGAGTGTTTATGTATGAGGAGCAGTGTAACTAGGGAAATGGAGCTGAACATGCTCTGATGCATGTTATAAAATTTTAAAGAAGAGGATAACACTTAAGCATCAAAGGGAGGAGGACAGTACTGGTACCTCTTGATTTTGAAGGCAGGTTGACATCTCAGTGTGGGTGGTGATTTATATGACCCATATGAAGGGATAAAATTAAAATTTAGGCCTGTGTTCTTTGTGACAATGGAAAAAGAAATTCCCTCCTCCCTGAACTGTAGTTCAATTTCCATTTTCTCTTCCCATCTTTAGGTCCAACTTAGTCTCTCTTTTTGCAGCCACTTTTCCTCAGATAGTGGAACTGTGGCAGTTTAAAGGTGTGCAATGCCTAAATTAATTTCTATGCCAGCAATGCTGTTTTTTATTTTCTCTCCAGATTAACTAGTCTCAATGAAACAGAACTTCCTACCTAAAACATGACCTCTTAAGTTGAAAAATGGAAAAAGAAAACATGTAATAAACCACACACATGTTCATTTTCACAAGAATTTATGTGGGAAATACCTGGAAATTACTGAAATTTTTGTTGAGCTAAAGACCAATTTATATTTTATTAATAGGAAAGTCTCATACTGCTTGCTTCAAACTACCTTGAGCATCTTGTTTGTGTGTTCATATAATTTTCTAAACTTCTCCATGATCACACAGATGTGATTCAGAAGATTCTAATTAGTGCTGTAAGGGAGATCAAATTATGGTATCAAACACATGATACATGAGTACCACCATTAGACGCAGGCATTAGCACAGAAGTGCTGTCTAAAGTGATCATTGTTATTACTTGGAGTTTGTGCAGAAAGCAGGAAGTAGATGCTGAAATTGGGATTTTCAGATGACAAAAACAGTAAGACTGGAAAAATAAAGTGTGCCATGCAGTTTCTTGAGCATGAGAGCATAACCTCTGGTTCCCAGATACTCATTTTAGCTCATTTTTGCTGCAAATGGTAATTTTCTGTTACACTTTACGGTAAAGTCTGCTGATCATACATGAGCCTTTCTGGCACTGTCTTTTCCTTAGATGAGAGTATGCAAAGAAGAATGAGAATTTACTTTAAATCTCATGCTAGACACACTTAGAGAAAACTCTCAGTAGCAAATGCAATAGAACAACGAACAACATTGTGTGTATTTTTATAAATAAATTTTTAAAAATAAATAATTCCAGAAGACACATGACAAATCCAAGGGAAGTTGCCAGGTAGTGTTTGTCTTACCTGGGTATCTCTCTCTATATATATGATGTTAAACAAAGAATGATTATTTGCTTCAGGGCAGGATGTAAATCAGAACCTTTTTTTCACTTTTCTGTTACTGGTGGATTCTTCAAAGTATTTCTGGCTCTTCTGAAGCACAGAAAATAATCTTCTACTGCTAAAGGCAAGGAAAAAGCCATCCCATTTCACACCATCAGTATTTGAAAGTTCATGGGAGTCAAAAGCTGCAAGGACTCTTTAATCAAGCCTCAAATCTGGCATGTGTAAAATAAGGTATATTTTTATCTACAGAAAGGGATTGTCTAGACTTACATCAATGAATATTTCTTCAGCTATGTCATCTCTAAGGGTTTTTAGCTTTAAATTCATTCCAATCATACAAGCTTTGTATTAACTCAAAGGTCATAGTTGAAATTAGGTACTGGTACTTTGTTTCTTACCATCAATATGTTTTAAAAGAAATTCATTAGTTACTTCCCACAATTAAATTTGATGAGAAGACATGAGAAAATATGTACAATATAGAATTGATTCCTGCACTTGTTCCACAGCTGCAGCTTCTTTTTAAAGTTACTATCAAAAACTCCTTTTTGCAAGGAGTCTTAATACTATGAGCTGTCACTGCACATAAAGCAAATTTGACATATTTTTTTCCAGCAGCTCCTTGCAATATCGTATTGTGTTTGTATTCATAACTTAATGTATTAATAACTTAATGCATCAATCATAGGACTGGCAAATGTCTGAATTTGAAAGTGTAATTTGAAATTAGGAAATACATCTTCTGTCACAAGCTACCTTGGTCCAGGCAGCTTTTTCTTTTCCAGAAGCTTCCCATAAGGGATTTAGCTAGTCTGAGGTTTCATTTAGTCTGTTCCAAACTACCTACTTTTGTTTCTCAGGCACAAAAATAGAAGAAAAGTATTTGTGCATGCATATGGAGTCTATGGAAATGTATTGAGTCCTTAGTGAAACAAAATTAAGGCAGAGGGTGGAAATAGAAAGGACATTCTATAGAGAATCAGTACAGAAGGTAAAGAATATTCATCCAACCCTGCGTACAGTTCATCTGTATGGTGGTTTCTTTACAAGGACATGGAATTATTTCCCCAGATTCACTAGCTGCCTCATTAAAAAATGTTAATAGATTATGTGTGTGTACTTCTCAGCGTGTGTGACAATTTTGATGCTGGAACATCTTCATACCTTTAAATAGATTAGTACGTTTCAGAGGAAAAATTTATCTTTAAAGAATTACGGGAAAGATTGCAGCATTTTATTTAACAAGTGCCTGTTTCTGTTTACCAAAGTGGGTGATAAAATACATTTTTGCATATAAACAGGGCTTACCACTAGGTGGGAGCAAGTAGTGCAAGCTTAATATTTTTCTCAAATTCTTTTCATCCATCTGGTTTAGGTGGTATAGCTTCTTTTTTTTCTGAGGTACTGGAATGCAAAGTGTGAAAGAGTGAGATTTTTATTTGCAGTTTCTTCTGACTTACCTGGGCTATTTCAGATTTTGCTAGATCTACAGATAGAAATCTGTTCACCCAGCTTTACCTTTCACTGATGTCAGTATTCTGTTACGTAGGCAGAATGGTCCTTAGTGATAAGTAGGTTTTAATAGATAATAGCTATTTTAATCTCTGCATTGGATGAGATTGTCACAAGCTAAATAACCAGCTCAGCCTAGCTTTTGTGCATCATCCATGGATAAACTTTTTAAAGTAAATGCCGGTTTTATATATATATATGTATTTATTTATGAATATATACATATTCATTTTACCTGTGTAATGTGAATCCAATCAAATATGTTTTGATTGCAGTCCCACTAACTTGTCTCTGCTGCCTTTTTCAGTGAAAATGCCAAAAGCTGAATGAAGCACAGAACTGTAACTTGTAGCAATGGCCATTGCATGGCTGAGCTGCATTATTTTGTTGGGCAGGAGGAGACATGCACCTGTGCTGCCTTAACTAGTAGTGTAATTGCCTGGAGGATGCAGACCCCACTGGAGCTTGCTTGCTCTCTGCCCAGTACCCTTCATAATACTGTCTTTTAAAACAGCAGCTTCAGAGGGTTCAATTTGTATTGTAAACGTAGAAAATTAAAATTAGATGTGTTGAATGTTTTAAACTCTTTCAGGCTATGTTGTATCAGATGCCTACATTTGTGCAACATACCTGTCTGCATGTTATTGCCCTTGTTGAGACAGTGACACAAGTGGGAAAGATTATTTTTGTGTTTCCAAGGTCTTGGTATGCAATAGGCAGATGACATAAACAGTGATATATGTTTATGGCAAAGTGCACTCCATAACCTAGTTTCATTTTTTTCTCTTCATGAACGACCATCCTTGCCTTTAGTATAGTCCTATGTGTGTGTTGAAATGAACATGTCTGTGGCTTGGAGACCAGGTACTAGAGGTTTTCAAGCAATTGTAAATCTGCATCCTTCTTTTCTTCATGGTGAGCAGTTACTCAGGGCTCTAGCTTTGAAAAGTTAAGTTTGCTGTCTGCATGACAGAACCAGAAATTCTTGGCTACTATTAACAGAGCTGTAATCAGCTGTAATTTTTGTATTTTATTAGTGTAAATACTAGATCTCGGTCACTGTCTTGCTTTGAACTATTTAGAGTCATTCCTGTTAGTATATCCCCAAACTTATTTATTTACGTGTTTTTCTTCCCTAGCAGCCTGTCACCAATTAACTGGCCGTACAGTCTGGCCTCCCTTCTGCCCTCTTGTCCCTTGAAGCCACTTTATCATGGATGCTCCTTTGTAGTGAAGATCTGAAACCTGCAACTGCACTTACTGCAGCACAGACCACTTCTCTGTGTACATCAGATGTACAGGATTGATTTTGCTTTTGTATTCTGCATGCCTAAGAATTTTACATACAAAAGCTAGTCTTGGCTGTTTTTATGTTTAAACATGCTTCAATTTAACCTCATTATACATAAGTCATTGTACTTCCATTCTAGATTATGTGTGAAGCTTTGCTTGTTTAAATGAGAAATTTTTAGAGTAAGTGAATATTTACCTATATTTTAATACTTACCCATTATTTAAACTAAGTGGGAACTTCATGCCTGTATCTAACTGTGAAGTCCATGGACTAAGTTCCATGAAGGATTTTTTAAAAAATTTTGCCATATCATGGCTTTCTCATATTCATATATGCTGGCTAAATATTTTCATGGTCTGCAGCTGGCCTACCCTCAGCTCTTCAGCTTGTGATTTTAGATACTCCCTTTTCTCCCATGTTGGCTGTTAGGAATGTAGCTGGCTTTGCTGCCAGTTCTCTTTTGTGAGCAGGGAACTAAGCAAAGGTCTGCTTTCCTGGACCATTCTTTGAATGGTGGCTTCTGTACTGATATATAGATGCTTCTCAACTTATTAATAACAATATAGTGTATCTTATGTCTTAAATTCCATAATGTGGTAGTTGATGTTGGTTAACATGCAAAGCCTCATAATAACTGTGTGTTTAAAAAGAAAAAGAAAAACAAACAAACAAACAAAAAACAACAAACAAACAAACAAACAAAAACAAAAGCAAAAACAAACAAACAAAAAAAAGAGAAGTTGGATTTTACCAGCTGAAATGAAGAAATCAGTAATACTAACATTTGATAATATGTATTGGGATGTGACTTAATGTTCTTCCAAACCTTAATATGTTCCACATACAAAGAGTAGTGCCTTAGCGGTAGCAGAGGGGTAAGCTTTATTTTTACTGTATTTTATTTTTTTAAGTCCTAGCATTTCTAATGTTACTAAGATCACTTTGTTTTTAGGTGATGAAATCAGTTGGACAAGGGTAAGAAAAAATTAGAAATCAGAAATTAGGAAAGGTATTATGAATTGTTGGTGGCTATGGAGCAAACCATCCCCTTGCAGGTTGACATGCTGAACATTTACAGATGGCACAGGGAATGAGTCTGAGCCTTGAAACTCTTTTCCATTAAATCTGGTTTTAGGTGACTTTAAATCACAAGAGCATTTATGTCAGCACATTCTGTAGAGATTAATTAGAAATTGTTTCTGTTCAATGTGCAGGATTGTTTGTCCCCTCTTTCTCTACATCATACTTTGGGAGCACATTGCTCAGTTAACCCATGAAAAATGTTTGAATTTCCCAATACTTTTGCACCTTATCTCCTAAGGGTCTAGTGTTCTGCAGTGAAGAGACAGCAGTACTAAGTCTGTTCATCATGAAAGCCCTGTAAGGCTTCAGTGAGTGTGCAGAAGGCCTTGTATTGTCTGTCTACAGGAGAGTAAATTGTCACAGTTCTCTGAGACTAACTGGTGCACCTTCCCACCTGTCCCTATCCTGTTGAAATGCTGTTCCCTCCTGTTAGAAATACTCTGTTGTAAGGGTGACACTTAATTTTTACAGAATTGATAAAATGCATGAGTAACAGAAGGAAATCTCTTACGATCCCTAACTGTGTTGTATATTCATATCTTTTCTTCTCACACCATCTCATCTGTGTTCACCTTCCTTTGTGTTATGTCTGTTTTAGATTGTAAGCTCCTCAAGGCAGGGAACTGATGCTTTTCAACTGTTTGTAAAGCACCTTTTACAACTGTGGCACTCTTTGAAATAACAAATAATAAATATTAGAAGCTATTTTCAATGAGTTAAAAGTTTTATTGGTTTTTAGTGTTTTAACAGCAGCAAGGGCATCATTGCCCGTATGACACCATATAAGGAAGGTGCTCAGAGGGCTGGGGGTGATAATATAAGAACATACATGTCGATGGGCAAGCAGGATTGCTGTCTGGCTGTCCCTCAGTGTTTGTCTGCTCTTGCATACTGCTGTTGTTGATGTAACCTGTACAGCCATCCTTCATTGCTTTCTTTCTGTTGTCTTTAATAGCAGCATTCCCCTTACCAATTCCTTCATCATCACTCCCGTCTGATCTCCTCTCCAAGCAACTTTGAGCACATCTACCACATGACTGTTAATTCAGCTGAAAAATTCCTCTCTTATGATTCCATAAACCCTGCATTTTCCCAGCCTCCGCGCTCTGTCCTTGGTACTCCAGACTTTATGACTCTGAGGGTATGAACGGCTGAGTCAAGTGTGCACTCTACTAACACTGTGTGGTTTTCCTTTTGCCTGGCTATTAACATGGGAGAAAACCCCTTAAAGTGGTTTCCTTCACCCCTTTCCTCTCTCCCAGCTAATACTTTCTGCTATCAGCTGCGGTCTTTCAGAACTCTGGTGTATCAATAAAGAGATGTTTTGTGGCTTTAAAAAAAAAAAAAATGTATACCAAGTGAGATGAACCTTTTGCTGTGAGAATAGCATTTTTAATCTCCAGAGAGAATGTGTGAATTTTGAATGATAAGTTTTCTGTTCCACAGTATTCATCCTCCAGCAGTCAGTGACAGGATACTGTGAATCAGGTTGCATTAGAAAAGTTCTGGCTTTGTTGTGTTGGACCAAACTTTGACCCTGTTTTTTGTGGTTTTTTTACGATTATATCATGTGGAGTGAAAGAATTCTTAAAAAGTACTGTCTGCAGATTGAGGGAGAGAGAGAGGCAGGTTGTGCGTCAGACAGCTTGAAGAGTAAGATAAAATCAGTGAAGGTAAAACTTGTACAAACTGAGGTAAGATATTATGTAGATATTGTTCCAGTTAGAATATAAACTGAGGGGGTGAAAATGGTCTTTTATTTTTTCTTGGGTTGTGCAACGTGGTCTGACTATGTGGGGGTTGCTAGGTCCTATAAAAATGCAAGCCTTACTAAAAGAGTCAGACAAATATGTGGTATGCACTGTAGTTGTGTAGTGTGCTGTGGTACGCAGTTCGGCTTGGGATAGATTTGCAGATAAATCAGAAATTTGTATGGGTCAGTTGCTGTAATGGAAACACTGCTGTTCATTTCTGTGGCCTTTGTACAGATGTTACAAACCTTAACTACCAGACTGCTTTGAGTGTCTTTTGGTAGCTGTTCTAGATCCCTGTCAAAGGCAAGTTTTTTGATACGTACCTGCGTACAACGCTAGAGAGAATTTGAAGATGCAGGAGGAAAATTAATCTCTTCATATGGCTTCATAACTATTTGCACAGCTAAGCTTTGACTTTACTCTTGTGAAGTCCCAATTGCCACAACCATTAATACTCACAAAAGAAGTTGCAGCATTTTGGAAAACATGCCCTTTTGGTCTGTATCCGTCCTAGCTTTTCTTTTCTGGTAGGAAGAAAAAGCAAGCAAATACACAAGAGGAAAGTTATGTTGAATTGCAAAAAAAATTGTTAAGCCAATTTGAAATTTCTTTCTTAGAAGATCATTATAGGATCACCAAGGCTGTATTTCAGTAGTAGTTTTAATGTGAATTTTTTTTTTAATCCAGCTGTACCATAAAATTTTCTGTTTAATATGTAGTGATGTATCTTTGGATTGTGACCCACCCTCTACCTTCCCTTTCTCATGTGAGTAGTCTCCCTGGGATCAGTAATGAATGAACCCTGGTGTTTCAGGTAGTAGCTCCTAATTTTTGTTTTTGGAGCATCCTTCATCCTAATGTTGCAGCTTACTGCCATGAACTGGAGGAAAAAAAACATGAAGTGAGCAACCTGGAGTGTCAAGATCTCATACCTTAGCTTCTTAGAGCAATACAAGTTTAGTCTTGTATGAAGAAAAGCATTTGTTCTTTGTTGCTTGAGTGTAGAGATACTGTAAGCTAGATGGAATGCAAGGCTGTGAAAGCAAAATTCTAAGTTTTGTTTTCGTACCTGTTCCTCCTCCTTTTTGTGTCTGGAGAGTTTAGTGCAAGAAGAGTATCAAAGCCTCCAGGGGTACTGTGGTCCCAGGCATGTGAATGGCTTATTGGAGCCAGAACAACATGGAATACATAGGGGGGGTTGAAAAACGACCCATAAAAGTAGGCTTTTAGTCTCTGTCATGTTATTTCAGGGAAGAAGCTTAGGTTTATAATGTAGTTAACAGAACACTAAAACAAACGAACAAAAAACCCCAAACAAAAGAATAAGCAGCATGATGAAGGAGAAACATTGCCAAACAATTTCCTATGGGTGCTGTAACTGTTTAGCTAGAAAATATATATACACTTTTCCACTGTGGGCAGTGAAAGAAGCCTGGGAGCATTTAATGTGGGTGCCAGAGTCAAGGAGCTGCAAACACAGCACCAATTACATATTAGTAACTAATTTCGGACTTTCACCATGTCTCATAGTGATTAACTTTCCTCAGCAAGCAGCTTCCCTGCTGTTGGTTTGCGTTTTTCCTTTTTTCTCTTCTCTCATTTTTCTCCATTTGGTTCAGCAGTAGGAATGAATTGTCCTGCAAGGACTTGAATTAGTTCTCTAAATGAGGGGGTTTTTTCTCTTTAAATAAAGCAAGCTCAGGTTCCTTATTTTTTTCCTTTGTTTTTAATTTGCTGCATTTTGCTGCTTTGTAACTACTGCTAATAACCGATGGGTTTTGTTGTTTGTTGCTTTTTTAAATCCCCTTTCTACATCATGTGTACCTCCCGGGGTTTTGCTCCAAAATGACAGGGTCTCTGGCATGTGCTTACTTTATTTTTAGGACCAAGAACAATGAAAGATTCACTTTATGGGGAAACTTTGTACTCAGAATTACATGGACTTTGCAAACTAAGCTTATGAAAAATAATCATCATTAGAATACACTTTTAAAAAAAACAGTCTCTTTCACACATCCCTGATGCCTATATGTTGTTTGCTCAGTCACTGTTAAGGAGGCTACTCACCTTATCATTAAATAGAATTGTTCTCTTTGTTAAATGAAACATTGTAGGTTTATAAAAGTACAGAAGACCTTCCTTCAGCTCCAGTGAACTAACCTCAGTCCACGTTTCCATGGTGGGCCACTTGGTTTTTCTTTGTTTCTCAAAACAGTAACTTATAAGCAGTCATGTATCCATTAGCCGATTAGTTCCTTTCTGCATTTTCAGGTGAGCATCTGGGATGCACATACTTTTATCTGTAATTTAGATTGTTTGTTTCATGGTAAAGGACACAGAAGCAGAAATTTAGTGGTTTGCACTAGAGAGTAGGTTGGTTGTTCAGTTTTTAGAAAAACAGCTGTGAGAAAAGTAAGCAAGACACAGCAGTATGATCCCACAAATTATTTAAGAGACTTTTTTAAGATTTCAGGTGTAAATCATAATTGAGAATAGTGTAGCAATGCACTATGCTCTTATCAGAGGAGAATTAAATGGGGTTTTTCATTCCTAAGTTCTCTAATTCTCTTTTGTTGGTGTTTGAGAGAAATCTAGGAACAGGAGTAGGGATTTTAATTCTTCCTTACTTCTTGCATGTAAAAAATCAGCCATTTCTAGCCCTCTGAGAGAGCAAGAAGCAAAGGGCTGAATGTAAAAGCAAAAGGGTCTGTTACAGCAATGACTTAAAGGATCACTATAAGACTGGATTGACAGCAAGTTGGTAACAATTATCCGATGAAGTTTGAACTGTATAAAATCTGTTCATTACAAAGCCTCTAATCTATTTTGAAATTCAGATGGAGAAATGGGTAGTATCCAAAAGTTTCTGAGAATACCCTTGTAGAGGGTGGAGTCTTGAGTTCTCGTCTAAAATTTCCATAACATCTTAGCTTAAAAGGGCATTGTAGTTGCCTGTTGTTTTATGTGTGGTTACTTTATCTCAGAGTGAGGATGGAGAAATAGTAAAATATAAATAGGAAGAAATTAACAGATATTGTATGGGGTTTTCTTGTAAAGTGGAAGTGAATGCTCAGAGCTACCTGCAGTTCTGTTCACATTCTGCATCTGTAAAGGTTCCCTAAAAGTAGTTAATGCTAAGGAATTAATAGTGCAAATCGTGTTAGATGAAGAGTGAAGTCTCATATTTAACCAGGCATTAAATAATACATGTGGGCATTAGAAGTCCCTCTGAACTAAGAAGCCAGATCATACAGAGATATAGGCTAAATTAGCTGAGAAGCCTTTTCTCCTAAGGTCACCTCTAAGTTACAGAAGCAGAATGAAAATCTCCCAGAACTCACTTCAAAATACGCTTTTACCTTCTTTTCATGACAGCTTATTTTAAGGAACTATTAAGTAGAGAAATTGTGGTTTTTCTCTTCCCTCAGTAAAGGACTACTTCAGTCCAGTAACTCCACAATTTAGAAAATCACAATATAAGTCTCTGGATGCAAAGCAAGCGTGAGAAGCAAAATACACAGAAAAAGGAGAGACAGGTGCTCCAGTCATCATCTTCTTTGGGCAAGCTGTTTGCAGATACAGATTAATCCACTATGGGTTCATAACTCTGCTGGCATTAGGGATTAACATTATCGTATAAAATTACACAAGGATGGCACAAATTATGGTATCAAAGAGAGAAATTTGAGTAAAATCCTTGGAAGCTTATGGTTAGAAAGAAGGCATTATGCAATATAACTTGAATATATGTATAGCAGCTTGATTAGGCTTTCAAACCATCCCTTTAAGGAAATCCTTGAATTATTAGGAGTACTCTTTCAGTTGTATGCCTATGTCCATGTAATTCAGCACATCACTATTGCATTGTGTGTACTTTCAGTCTTTGCACTAAAAACTGCAGAATATTATTTTGCAAATTTTCTTGACTTGCTGCCCAGATAATTCAGCTCTGGTAAGGCTGAAGCTCTAGTGTGTTTTGGGGCCTCCCTTCATAACATCCAGTGCTGAGCCAGCAGTCAATAAGTAAACATGTTGTGTGTATCTGCATTGCAGAATCTTCGGCCTCAGGAAAGTCGTGCCGTATTCAGTGGTTCTGTCAGTATCCCATCCATCACGAAATCCCGCACAGAGCCAGGACGATCAATGAGTGCAAGCAGTGGATTAGCAGCACGTAAGCAAACACAACTATGTTACTTTGGGATCTGTACACAAGTATTTTAGGGAAACAGCTACCTGCATTTGCTTCTATCCATACTTCCTCTAGAAACTCTCAGAAATGATGGCTGACTCTATTCCCATTGAGGGCAAGCACAGTATTTTCATCTTGCATTCCATGGAGCACATGAATAAGCAGCTAGCACTTTTGAGAGTCTCATGTTTGTAGTTTGTCAAATTCTTAAACTGACATTAGAATTAAAATTGCATGGTCACCTGTGGGACTGCTTTGCTGATGCTTAAAGTGTGTAAAATCAGTGACAAGTTTTTCACAAACTCCATGGTTATTAACTTTGTTGCTGAACTGTGTAGAGCTCTTGATGCCTTGCTTGCTGCTAGTGCATAGAGAAAGCAATAGAAAACTGGCTGGTGGTATGGAAGAGTTTTGTTGTACTCTTGTAGTGCTTCCATGCTGCCTTTATGTGCCAGCACAATGACCTGTGCTGAGACCAGGCAAGTAACTGAATAATGGGCCATGGGAAAATAAAGGCAAGACTGGTGTCCCAACTGTTCTAGGTTTTTTCCCTTCCTGTGGCACACGCCAGGTTTGTTGCACATTGCCAATTGCTTGCAGAAAGCATGTGTCTCTGCAGTAGTCTGGACCTGCCAGTACAATCCACCTTATGCCCTGGAAAGAGGCCACTGGAACTTAGGCTGCTACCACTACTGTCTTTTTCAGGAATACAGTGACTGTGTCTGTGCTAATATTGGTGTGCCAAGGAGGGATCAGAGAATCTCTAGAATAACCTGCAGCTGGCAGCAGACGAGATAAAAGCCTGCACAGCCTGTAAGCCATGAGCTGAGCATCTTGGGATATGCTGAAGGAAAGCAGAACTAACCAGAGAAACAGCTAACAAATTTCTAGTACCTTGAGTGGGCATCTGTAACCCAGTTTAATTCCTCTGCATGTTTTAGGATCATCTACACAAAATGGCAATGTTTTGTGGAGGGAATTCTCAGGAGGTAGCTATGGAGGAAAGCGTCAGACTATGGCATCACCCTCAGATGGTTCCTTATCCTCTGGTGGTCTGGACCAAGGCAGTGATGCACCAACAAGGGAATACGAGCAAGAGGTGAGTTACAGGAGAAAGAGGGATAAATTTGTGTGTCGCTAAAGATGAGGAAGTTAAATTCTGTCCTGGGTTTGTCTACAAGTCATTGAATATGAAGACTTGGATTTCCTGTATTTCATAGTACAACAGAATGGTTTGTGTTGGAATGGACCTTAATGATCATGTAGTTACAACCCCTCTTGCAATAGGCAGGAATACCTCTCACTAGACCAGGTTGCTGGTCTAGCAATTTCAATTTTTGTCCATCCAACTGTCAACTTTGAACCTGGTATTTAACATGCAGAAAATACTCTCTGTGCTCCTTACTTGGAGATACATGGATTGTGAGGCTCCCCAAAATACTGAAGTAATAGTTCAATAGTGACGTGTCACAGCTGAAGTGGTGATATTCCTTCTGCCCTTTATTTGCAAAGACTCTTAAACTGTCTTAGCAACCATTTCACAGGAGACATTTTGTACTTGGAATGCTTGAAGTTAACAAGGTAATTTAAGAATTATCATATAATAATTTCATTTAGAGCAGATACTGGATTTAGTAATCTATATCCTGTGCAAAATAAGACTATCATTATGGGTAGACTGCAATCCTGCCTGGTCCTAAACTGTTTTTCCAACCAAGGAGGGTGCAGTTGGAAGTTGGCAAAACTTCCCTGGCCATTTTTCTTACTAAGGAGTGAGAAAATTAGACATCACATGGGCTTTTCATGGTACTGCATATATCATTCCAGTTAAAGCTGGAAGGCAGCTTCAACCTAGAGTCAAACTGAGACTTATTTGCATTCTGCTGTACTCTGAAAGATCCAGCTGGAGTAACTTGACAAGATGCTATGAATTAATATCCTGGGAGTGACACACAAGTTGCTGTGATGAGGCCTCTCAGTTTAGTGCAGGAGTATGTCATATCATAATTTCTGAAATGCAGGGCTTATTGTAACTTTACAAGCAACCTGAAATTTCACACTGCAGCAACCAGGAGGCCCTCAGCAACATGGAGATTGCCAAGATGCACACAGGTGATCTTTCAGTTATGCCAGCTGAAAGCAGAGTGATATGACCACTTAGGACCAAGAGTCCCATGAGAAGGAAATTCAGAGAAAAAAAAAAACCTCAGTATTTTTGGAAACAAGCAAAATATGTGGCCTTTGATTCCAGTCACCTGTTGTTCAGTCATCCTCAGACTTGCTATCCTATTACTCACTGCTGTTCTTTGTGTCTTTGGACTGCAGGACTCTGACTCTCCAAGACATTCGACTGCATCAAACAGTTCCAACCTCAGCAGTCCTCCCAGCCCAGTTTCTCCTCACAAGACCAAGAGCCTCTCCCTGGAGAGCTCTGACCATGTGAGCTGGGACTCATGAACTGCTTCAGCATTCAGATTTGACATCACAGTAGCTTGTTGTCCCCATGGTTTGCTTAAGTTCTTACGTTCATGATCCTGAACCCTTCCATTCCCTGTCTGAAAGGGATCTGGGAGTGGGGTTCAGAAGCTGGTCGTCTTCAGCACTGTTCAGAACTGCCTCACTCTCCATTCTCCAAATT
Organism: Florisuga fusca; assembly: GCA_038090715.1. Lineage (NCBI taxonomy): Eukaryota > Metazoa > Chordata > Aves > Apodiformes > Trochilidae > Florisuga > Florisuga fusca. The sequence goes on along the minus strand of JAAWXA010000041.1, from coordinate 5,649,333 downwards.
TGACAGCAGCACATGAGCAAAGTTAGGGTCTTGGTAAATATCAGATTCTGTAGTTTTGGTCTCATTTATGTGGTTACAGCTGCTTCATTTTTAAAGACATATCTATTCCACTTCCCAAAAAGTAGCTTAAGGAAACCAGATTAGTATCAACAAGAGAAAGTTCAGAGTGATTTTTTTCATAATAATAGCTCCTAGTACTGTACAAAAGTAGCACAGGCCGTGCTAGGGGAATGATCAGTATGTCAAAGGCACATAAAAGCTTTCAGCCACCACTTTCGAATGTCAATCTGATTGTCGCCAGCAAATGCTTATTGATTATAGTGATGCATATTTTACTACAGTACAGAGTTTAAATAAATACTCAGATGTTAAAGTAAAATACATATGTATATATTTAAAGAAAAAAAAAAAAAAGCGTTGTGGATGCAGCAGAAGATGGCTGCTTATTTAAGAGAGCCTTTAATTTAAGATTTGTGTTGTCCCTGTTTTCATGCTCAGTAGTATACAGACGTGGAGGCCTGGCCTAGAACCTTTCACAGGACAGTTATTCTCTTTGTTTATCACTCACTGCCCTGCCAGGAGAGTTTCTTGCAGTGCTTTCACGTTTCTTCACTTCTGTCGGTAACATAACTGAAGCTGTAATTCTTGCTTTCATGTTAATCTCCCGTGCATCATCCTGTGCAAAAACGACAGTTGGAAAGCAACCCCCAGCCCAGACAACCATGGACATAAGTCAGCCAGGTGGATGCTCTAGCTTCTTGTGTTCCTTCAGCTCTGCAGCTGAGGAACCTTACAGCATGCTACAGTAGAGGTCCTTAATGCAGCGAGGGAGTTCAGTGCAGTAGGATTTAGCAGGAAAACTGTTTCCCTGGGTCAGCCGAGGTTTAACTCAGAAGGAAGCAGTCTTCCACATCTCCTTGACCATCCATAACCAGAAAACTGTTACTGATGTTACCAAATACTAATTGCTAATATGTATCAGCCAGAGGCTAACCATGGGTGGCTATGCTATAGCAGTGAAGAACCTTGAAGACTGTTAACACTGTGGTAGTGGAAGATGCTTAATCACCCACGCCTTCCATGATGGCAAGGTTTGTTTTTCTCTCCCTCCCCACCTGTGCTGTGAGTTTGTGCAATTTGCAGTTGTTTCTGTGTGCTCACTTCCTGTTTGGTTCCAGTAGCAGGCCAGGTTAGAGGTCAGAAAGCATAGCAGTAGAAGACAGAGCCCACTGAAGTTGCAAAAATAAATAAAAAGCTGAAAATGGTCATGTAGTCAACAGAATAAAGTGAGAGACTGATGTACAAGTGCATGGTAAGAGGATGTCTCTTTAATTAGCAAGGCAGATGTGTTTTTCATTTGGGCGTGTGTTCAAATGAACCTTTCTGCTCAGTAGTATTGTTGCCGGCTTTATACTATGAACATACTCAAATACGTAAGGGCTTTTTGTATTTAGAATTCTGGTTTTTTGTGGGTTTCAGAAACTTCAGAAACTCTTACTAAACCACTGCATATTCTTGCAGTCAGCAGTATATAGTGTTTCACCCATACAGAGATGTTTGGAGTCTTCTAGTTTCTTATCTATCACTAACGGAAGTGATACGTAAGTTCAAACCATGTGCAGTAATTTCCAGCTGTGATCTGAATGTGAAATAGGAAATGAGAGACATATCATTTAATCCATTTAGTCATGCCATGTCTCCTAGGTAAGATTTCTCTGAATCTCTAGGTTGAAAAGTTTGTCCAAGCTCACTCAGTGTCATTTTGAGAAAGGAATTCAAGAGTACTTTTTTTTTTAGAAACTGTTTTATCAAAAGGCTGTTATGGATTTTCAGAGAAGGAAACTGGTTGTGTTGTTTTCACCTTAAAGCTCCTACTTTTGCAAGCCTAGCATTTAATATTAAAAGCTTTAGTAAACAGTTAAGCACTTGAAATTAATTCCTTCCAGAATAGTTTTAGTCTGAGAGACAGAGTGCTATTGGCATTATTAAAATTCCACATCAGCTTCTTTTAAAAGGCTGTATTTTGCTTCAAGTATAGCCACTGCTTTTTCTCCACAATTCCCTACTTTTGATGAAGCATGTGCACTCTTTTCAAAGCCTTTGCAGACTAGTTTTCAATTTTCTGTATGTTGTATTTAAACATTAATCTTCTTTTGATATTGAGAGAAGGCATTTATACAGCAGTTGTTTAAGATAAAGCAGCCGGCATGACAGTTCTGTGAGAGTGTCAGCATTCTTTTTTTGCTTATTTGAAAATGGAACCCAAAGAGCCATGATGCAGCAAACCATTAAATTGAGGAAACCCCTGTGTTTACTCAGTTTGGTGCCTGCAATCTATTGATATAAAAACCAGACATTTTCAGGCGGAGCATAGGTCAGCTGTGATACCTAACCAAGCTCCAGAGGATGAGAGGTCCACAGGCCTATGCTGTTTCTACACCACAATTTCTAAGCAAATCTCCTTAGGATTAATATATTTAATCACTAGTTTGGTACTGTGCATTTTTATACAGCACTGTTCAAAAGAGAAGCAGCAACTGTACTCTCAGTTAAAGCAAATGACCACATCAGTTATTTGAAAAGAGAAAAATTGTCCTAGGACTTGAATACTTTTACATATTTTGGGACCATTTGACTATACTTTCAGTTTTCAACCCCACTTTTTTTTTTGTTTTGTTTTGTTGTTTTTGTTTTTTTTTTTGTATGAACACTAAAAATATATGCATACTGTAGCTGAGGTTTTTTTAAATACTTACTGGGCTAGGAAAAGTAACTCGGTCATTTGAACTGTAAGACTCTGGGCTGGTACAGAGCCAGCTGTCTGGTAAAATTTGATGCTTATTCCTTTGCACTATACCATTGCTTCAAGTTCACAGTTAGAGGGTTGCATTTTGTTCATGGAGTTTAAAATCTCACATTAAACTTTTGACTATCATATCTACTCTCTGTACACAGTATATATCTGATTTTTTTTTTTCCTTTTGTCTGAGACTGGACGCTGCTTAAACATATGGGTTGTTGGGGTTTTACATTTTTCTCTTTTGATGACAACAAAGGATCTGAACAGATTCAGGCAGTTACTAAAAACTCCAGGTTATAGAATGAAAAAAGTTTGGTACACAGTTTTCCCCTGCACATGTGCACACAGAGATATGGCTTCCTTTCAGAGTTCATAAAACTAAAAGCAGGGTTATAGCAGTCTTTCCTTTATTGCCTTTGACGCTATCTGGTGGATTCAGAAAAAACATGCCTGAGGCTGTAGTTAAGCTCTTGATTCTTTTCTCTCTTCTCTCAGCTAGTTGCTGTGGCTTGTTGCAAATGTGCATTTTGTCCATTTTAGTGAGTTTCAAAACTAAGCCAGGAATGGTATCTCTTCGATTCTGATAAAATTGTAAGTGAGGTGTGTTATTTTCAGGTATATATAGTAGAGGGATGTTACGAGTCTTGTCATACCAAAAAAAGCCCAAAAAAGCATCGTTTGAAATGTAGTTTGATTGAACCTAACTGGTTCATGGAGTGTGTCAGCCTTTCAAATAAAACAGTTTGAATATTAACACAGAAATAGGTTCTGACACCATATTGTCTTCTATGGCCAGACATGTAATGACAGGACGAACATGGTCTTGAAGGAGAGAAAGGGTTTTTACATTTTTATGCATGCTGTTTAATTTAAAATTAATACATTAAGGTTAAAAGCTATTGCACTGCAAGTACCCACACCTCCTGAGCCTTAGTCTGAGAATCATTTGCACACAGTAGCTGCTGCTGTGTTTTGGGTTTGTCTTTTATTTAATAGGATTCAGTTCCATGGAAGAAATGGGACAGTTTTCTGCACCAACAGAAAATGCACCCTTCCATTTGCTTTGTGTTCACACTTTTTTTTGAAAAAATACCCCCAGAAACTGCTGTTGCTGCCTTTCCAGTCTAAATTCCAATGCCTTTCATTCCAGCTACAGCTCAGTACAACCTGTTTTCACTCTGCATTTAAGAAAGCCTCATCCCCAGGGAAGAAATCCACAAACTTACCAATGTTGGAATTTCAGAGCAACTATACCTGCTTCTTTATGTATGACAGTTTCATATCATTTATTTTTAAAATATATTTTTTAGATTTTTTCATTGTAATATTATTGTACAGTTTTGCATGGCATAGATGTAATCACTTTTTTTGTTTGTTTTAGAGAATAAAAGCTGACAAGTATGTGTGTGGGGGAAAGATTCTGCTTTTTGCCTCTTTTCACTATTTTGTTTAATGCCCTCAGAAATGTAGGGAACATTGTAAGAGATTCTCTGCTACAGAACAATGATGTAGATAGATTCTTTTGCACAGAAATATTTAAGGTGGAAAAGTCAACAATGTAAAAATTAGTTACCACCAACATTTTATGTTGGTTACACACTTAATATTAACCTACTTTGATGTACTGCAATAAAACAAGGAACTGTTACAAATGCAGATTTGTCTTTTTTTCCTACCTTCCCCCCCCCCCTTAAGTTTTGAGGAGGGAATGGAGAGGGTTCTTTAATATAAAATGGTGTTCTTTAATATAAAACCAGCATGGTGTAACATTTCTGCACAAGTAGACAGGGGGAAGGAATATATAAAATGAATTTAGCTTTAACACTTTTCAGACAAAAATCACCAGAAGTTCTTTGAAAATTCAAAGTCAAGCCACCTTATACTTTGATATATTGAACTTCATCAACTACAGTTTTTCATGATCTTTTTCATTCAACCAATTTCATTGGTTGTGTGTCAGTATTTGTAGTATGATTAGTATTAGTAGTGTTAGTTTCTGATGTTTCTCCTTTATTTTGGTACAAATCAAATGTTTCAGCTACCCTAGCATTAGAGGCTGGTTTCTTATTTATTTCTGAGCTATCACTATCAAACTACTCTTCATGAACATTTAAGAGCATCTCAGAATACCTATGAAGTTTTTCATGTGCCATGACCCTTTCACATTGGCTGCCAGTTCCCCTCGAAAGCCTGGGATTTTCTCCATGCCAGACTGTCTGTTCGGCCATCTTCCTGTACATTCATTACCCTGTTCATAAAAGTTCTAGCTTCCATTATGATTCAGTCACACTCTGTGCTTATTACTGACCCTGTGTAGCCAGCAGTGCCAGATTAGGCGTCATCTCATTAGCACAGACCACCAGCAGTTCCTTCCAGTCAGTGCTTTCCACTTCTTACATGGCCATAAGCTACCTTACTTCTCCTTCAGTCAAAAATACTGCTTTCTAATCCCCCCTCTTTAGGTCAGGTGGACTTAATCCTGTGGGTTCATTCCATTTATGCTACTGCATGTCTCTCCAAGCTGCTGTGCCTCTATGAAATAACCTGTTTCTTGTGCTTTAACTTTTACAATCAGTGTTATATTTCCAATTTCCCAGGGTTTCAGTTGCACCAGCACAGCTGTAAAGGTGTTGGGAAATGAGCCTTCTATTGTCAAGGGATCTGGACATTAAAAAAGCACATAGTGGACTGTATGTCAGGCTCCCTGTTCAACTCTTCAGGATTCATTTTCTGTTTTGATGCAGCACCAGGTTGACTACAGAAGGTAGAAATATCACTGCTACCATACATACCCTGAATCTTGATTCTTTAGAATGGAAAAATCCCCATCTTCATAATAGACAATTGCCCTGTGGAACAACTGCCCTGGTGGAACAAGACAATTTTTTTAGAACATAAAATCTTGCTGCAGCAGTGTAATGTTCATATCATCAAACTACATGTGTACTTCAAGCAAACATACTAGCTGGTACAGAGGAAGCAGGAGTGATCAAGTGTTCTTGCTCATTGTTAAATGTCATGGTTTCTTTTACTTGTTTCTGGCTCACCTTTTCTCCACAGCTGTTACACTGACATGCAATTACTTCTGTCAGATGTTTCTGGACAAAACTATAGTAATTATTAATGCTTTTAGAACATCCACAGAAGGCTAGAATTGAGGACTGGAAGCTATCATTAGTTCTCTTAATAAACATCTTGCCTTCTGCTAGTTACTACCTTTTACACAAATACAAAACAACTCCATTGCCCAGCTTAATGTTATTCTTAAGAAGTTCTCTAAACATCCTGGCTCTGAGTCTTCAGTTTCAGAAATTGTATTCTCAAGATCACTTAATCCAGTTCCCTTGTCAGTTTTTCTCATACTTCACTTTTTAACATTTAACTTAAGCATTTAACATCTTAAACAATTCCACTGTTTTTACAGATACAAGATCTAGATCCAAAGGAGAAAAACAGAACAATGTCGATCAGAACCCAAACCAAGGAAAGTTATTCTATAATTGTACAAGGTTAGGTAGCTTAATGCAACTCTGTTACTTCACTGAACAGCTGAGCTCACTCTTCTCAAAGGATTAAGAATAAAGTGAGTATTGTTAGTTGGTTAAACAGTCCTGGATCTTTCTCAGTCAAGTCTTAAATGAAGCAGCTTATATGTATTATTATCTGGAAAGAAAGGTAATACAATAAACTGTTTTCCTATTTCTCAAAGGTGTCTCCTGAGAGGGACTGTTTGTTCACTTACCCATTTTTAACCTCTGGAAGTGTCAACAGTCGTGATTTTTTTATGTACTGAAGTTTAAAATCACACAACTTCTGCTTCTCTGGGCTCTGTTAAATTGAGTAGGATATGCATCAACTCAAACAAGAAACTCACACTTTCTTCACAAGCAGAATAAAGACATGTCGAGGAGATGGCAACAGAGTGATTAAAACAAAGGAAAACAGGAAAGCAAGACCTTTCCAGACAGATATTCAGGCTAATGTCCCTCTGGCTCCTGGTAAAATTGGTTGTACTAGTGATACAGCTGCAATGGAAGGATGAAGGCCATAGATAAGTGGCTTTACAAAGCTAGTAGCAATTCTTTGAGTGAACAACTGCAAGAAGAGGAGACTTTCTACTTCTGTTCAACACCTGTTAAACCCACATCGTTCACCTAGCTATTCATTACCATACCAGAAGATGAAAAAACTGCACAAAGGCAGCCAGCCACACAAGCACTTTTTATTGCAATCAGGAAGTTGTACAGGTACATGCTTTGTACAAAAATCTGAAACTAAGTTTCCTCGTTTGACTCCAATAGTTTAAATCTGTGCATATGGTTTTAAATGTGTGACACTTCAGCAAAAGGTTGAAATGCTTATCAGAGACATAGCATTTTTGTCTGTCTTGCTATAAGTTCTGCATTAAAGGAAAACCTAGAGACAAGACAGACTCGGTTCTTGGTTAGGAGTCCAGCAAGAAGTTGGTATCAGAGTTGTTGATCTAACCTCACTCTCAGGAAAGCTGATACCTAATAGACAGTGAAGAATACCACTATTTGTGCTAGATATAGCTCTGTTGATGACATACTTGACTCCCAGAAGTGAGATTGGTTGTGTAACTGTACATGTGTGTTTAAAAGAGTTCTGCATTCAACTCTCAGATTTTTAGAATAATCACAATGTTTAGATTGCAAGACAAAAAGAGGCAGAAAGCATAAGACTTTATATACACGTGCATCCCTCTTGCATAAAATCCACAACAGTGAAATCAAGGAGGGTTCTTAGACTTCCACCACTTGACATACAAAAATGAGAAGAAGGGGTGGTGCTGTATGTGTCTGTGGTAGGGTATTCCTTGGTATTTCATCCTATAATTTACAGTATGAAAACTACTTGAATTCCACATTAGCATGAATGAGGGAAGGTTTTAAAAAAATTATTTTTGAAGAATTACAAATAGGTTTCAGTATTAAATTCTGCTCTCATCTTCCTTCTCCTACTTGCTATGAAACCCAACCAGTGTGCAGCCACCATCACAACATTTAAAATGCATTCAAGATAATTAGCTGGTGCCTTCAAAATGTAAAGAAGCACTCAAGAAGACAGTTTCCTGCAAGCTGCACACTGTACTGGCAGTCAGTGTAGGACAGGCACAGCATGAAAGAACAGCTTTGTCCTTTCAAAACACACCCTGGATTCCAGGCCATAGGGTGCTGTACCTCAAGAGGATGGAGAGCTGGGGTGCAATGCATGGAAAGCTAGAATGCTCTCTGCAAGGCTCAGATGAACAGTGCCCTCAGAACAAGACATGTTAGTTCATTCTTCCTACTCCTCTGGCTTCTTACCCCTACTGCTCCAATATTTGCTATAAGCCTCTTGGAACATGTTTTTGCATGAAATTTTGGCCTTCAGTTTGGTGCAGATAAGAAAAGAACCCCCCATCTTCCGATGAAGAGAGTAGGTCTCCTCTGGTGGAGGGACAAGCCGATGCTTCAGCATGACTGGGATTAAACCATGGATCTTTTCAGTGGTGCTTTGGCTGCCGAAATCAAAAGGTTCATCAGCTGCAAAAGCCTCTCCCAGGATGAGGACAGCATTTAAATGGGCATCTTCCATTTCCTGCCCAAAAGGAAAGAGGCATTAACAACATCAACTTGCCATTTTAACCACCAGGGAAAAAAACCAGGAGAAATGCTAGGCATCTCAGGAGAAACTTAGGTATACCCACAAAAATGGTAACCTCCAGCCCCTAGTGAGTCTGATGAACATTTGGTTAATACAGTATCAAGCAACTAAACCTTCCAGAAGACTATCTGCCAATTCATGAAGTTTCAGCAGTCATCACCACTTGCGAGGTCTTGCTGGAAGAGAGAAGGGAGGGCTAGCTGTATCATCATTACAGGTCCTGCTCCCAAAAGGAAGAAGAAAAACTTTTTTTTCCCTCTTCCCTCATCTTTATCAACAGGGATTTCAGCCTGACAATGGCTTTTGCCCATCAAGAAATCTGGGCAAGTCCACAGACCCATAACCAAGTTCTTACTACTACCACTAAAAAGCAGACCCTTCTGCTTCATACCTTGATTTCATAGCCAGTGAGGAATTTCAGTTCAATGGACTTCTTCAGTACTCTCTCTCTGTCCAGATCAGCAGCTGCCTTGATTACCTGAATAAGAAGAACACTTTCAGAAAAGCCAGGGGATGAATGAAAAATGTTGAGTACAGAACTACAACATAGGCTACAGGTACTAACTAGTGCTGCGTGCTCACTTCCTTGCCTCTGCCCTCATCTCAGGAGTCTGAATGTTGGCTAGTGACAAAATGATAAAGCTGCTGGCTCTCCAAAGCTCTTCCCAGCAGGGCTACACATAGACCAGAGAATGTAAGGGACATCAAAAAAGCTTCATGAATCAATCAACCTCATCCTTCAACAAAACAGTAAAGCCAACTGTGAGAAGTTTTAAGTGCTGCCCCTGCAGCCCCATTTCTCAAGTACAGAATATGGTTATCATGAAGGAAGCACATAAGACTTAAAAATCTATGTTAAGTCTGTAAGCATACTAGAAATCACAAGAAACAAGTGAACAGGACAAGCAATTCCTTGACCTCCTTATATAAAAATAACTGAATTCGGAATGCGCTGATTTCTCTGCTGCCAGTCTCCCATTAAGCAACATTACAGTTCTCCACATTTGTCCTGCAACTAAAGCATCTGAACTCAGCCAGAGGCTTGCAGCAGACATGCAGGAGGTTATAGCAAGGGATGAAATAGGAACAGATCTCTCTCTCTTGCCTCCAGTACTGCTCCCCTCTACACCCAGAGTGGAGTAAAATACAAAGTGATATAGCTAATAGATAAGCGTAATTTTGCAAATAAGCACAAATAAAATTGCAAATAAGACTCCCAGTGCAACACTCTGTGACACACTGCAAGTACTCACTTCTATGTAGACATCTGTGAACTTCTCATCAAACCCTCGTGTTGCTCCAAAGTCCAGCAGGGCCACCTGGAAATGGACAAACCCATCTGTATTATGGTGTCAAGCATTCAAATACAGACAGACCTGAAGAAGACCCTTAATGTCTCCAGGAAGCTCAGCTGGCTCCAAAGCCTTTCCATTGCAGCTTAACTCCATTCCCCATAACTCCTTTATTTCCTGACAGCAGCATGAACATTTGCACTAGTACATGACAGAGGAGCATGCCCTATGCTCACATTGCACTCCTTAGCTAATAACTCTACTCAGGCTGTGTAAGGATAGGACAGTACAGAACCTTTTCCCAGCACTTTCCAACACAGACCTCAAGGATGAACAAGCAATTCCACCTGACCTGCAGGGCACAAGCAAAACAGCCAAACCAACAAGCAGGACATTGCAATTGCTTCCCCAGGCACCCTTTAGCACAGTAAAAAACAATGACCATTCAACTAAAGAGTCCTTGGCTCAGAAATATGTGCTAGAGCACTGCCAGCTGCAACTTCCCACTGAGCAGCTCCAAAACAGACCCTGAGGCTAAGGAAGGACGGAGCTGTGACTGAAGCTAAAGTCAAAGACAGGCAGCCAGCCAAGGTTACAGAAGCCCTGTTCTCCCACCCAGACCAAGTGAGGGAAAGTGGCAAAGCTGAAGCCACAAAGGCTTCAGCCGTCCTACTTGCCCAAGGCTCAAGGATAGGAATCTGAAATCATCTCAGTAGAGGCTTGTTAAATTCTGGGAGTAGGGAATAATCAAAATTAATTATTACTGAAATCAAAGCTGATGAAAATCAGCTCTTGCACAGGTAGAACTGCAACTGCTTGGGCTTACCTTGTGCAACTGGGGGTGATAGAAGAAGTTTGACCAGTTTGGGTCAGTCTGCATGTACCTGAACTCAAACAACTCTCGCAAACACAGTACCAGGATGTTGTGACAGATCTTGAAAAGGAAGGAGAGAAAGAAGCCAGTCAAGAAGTGCAGCTGCTCACACATGTAACTTACAGTGGAAATTAACAAACAGGAACCATATCACCACACTGGCAGAAACAATCTGCTCCATGCTGCAAAACTCCTGAAGAGGCGAGAGAAAGCGCCTCAACAACTCCCAGCCCACACCTGCCATAGGACATCCTTAATAGACAGCACAAGTGCCATGCAAGTTTTATATCAGCCTGAGTTGTAGTTTGTGTCAGCCCCTGGATCTGCCTCCAGAGAGGCTGCTACCCTGTATCTGGCATCTGAGAACAGCAGACTTCAGGAGTCATCCAACTGAATGTGTTACTTGTGTTCTTGTTGTGTCTTTTACCTCTGACTACACACTTGTTGTTTTGAGAGAAAAAGAACATATTCACTGTGCGAAGGAACCAAAAGCATAGGTGGGGGAGGCCAGTAGAGCATTACAGCCTACTCTGGTGCAAAGTCCTACAGAATCCTGGGCAAAATTAAGCCCATGCAACTCAGGGGAAATGGGATGCAGTTCCAGGTAAGTTACAAGGTCCAAAGAAGCTAAAGGAGGAGAGTGTCTTCCTGTAAAGTTACCTAACATTGTACAGAGCTAAGTCCAAACCATTACTGAAAAAGGTCTTCACTAGACAGATATACACACCCACCGTGTACTCCTCAGCCAAGTCTTTTGCTGGGCTCAGCACTGACCCAGGGGAGGGAGAAACAGAAGATGTGTACACACCTTTGGACTGATAGGCATGAGTGAATAATAAGTAGCAGTCGCTGTAGAGCCCAATCCTGAATTACATACTTCAGCAGAGGTTTTCTGAGAGGATATTTAAGCTAGAGCCTGTTCAGCAGAACTACCAGCCTCATTCTGCCACTCCTCAATTTCTGCACAGCTGAGTGAAACATTATATCCAAGAGGAAAGGAGAAGAGCACCAAATGCAAACCAGACCCTGCTACAGGACAATGCCATTGGGATCAGAAGTTTAAGGATCAACCAGGTAAGTCATTTATACAAAAGAAGCAGTCTTGCAGCAGCTCCTGCAGCAAGATCCTACATCACAGCTATTTAAAAGAAGCCCTGATGATACAGCTCATTGGAGGGGAAAAGCCTTAAGAACAGACAGCTTAGGGGTCACAGGCAGCCAGCTCTGATACAGCTTTAAATTCAGTATAGTCCTTTTATCTGCTTATCCAGAGGAACATACTACCATGTGACATGCTACCAGCTTACAGCTCACACCAAGACACACACACACAAAAAATATTTAAATACCTCTGCAACTAGGTCAGCTGCTTGTCCCAATACAGCACTCCAATCCCTTGCTGTATTCAGCACCATTGCCTACCCAACCCCTACATCCACCCCCAACTCTTGTTTAGCAAGGTACTTTTCCAGCAGCCCTATGTAGCATAAGCCAGTCCCACAGGAAGAGATGACACCCAAGCACTTGCTCTGAGATGATTCTGCATTCCTCCCAAAAGAGCAGCTGCAAAACAAGGCCCCTCTTCCCTAGCTGACAATCTCGCACAAACATCAGAAACAGGGCATCCAAGAGTTACACAGCTGTGCTACGTCCCCCTCAGCCACCCTGGCTATTCACTCTCTCCAACTCCACCCTGCTGAATGCTGGCACTTGCAAGACCTATACCAGCCTCTGGAAATCCCAGTGTCACTGCCAAATTGCCTATACAGAAGACTAACAAATTGCCTGAGAAGCTCCAGGAAGTCCCTGACTCCTGCCCTGCTTTGCAATGCTCAGGGTCTGCCATGCCACAAAGTATCCCCTGGTCTAACAGTCACCAGGCAAGCTGACCATCCTGCTCTGAGCCAGGGGAAAAGCAAGATGATCACACAGTACCTCATTTCGAATCTCTTGGCTCAGCCCTACAGCTTGATCCAAAGGGAAGCCAGACACCAGTTCTGTGGTCAGGACATGCTTGCTGCACAGCTCATCCACTACTCTTGGGACATAAAAGAAGGGGTCATCTTTCAGCAGCTCCCTAGGGGATAAAGAAAGGAGAGAAAAAGGTTAGGAGCCCTGAAAGCAGTCAGGTCCTTCTGCAACACCTCACACAGCCCCTTCACGCAACCTCTACCCTCACCCTGGCTGAGGCTGCCAGTTTTACCCAGCAGTTACAGTAGGGATCAGGTCACCAGAAACCACAGCAGTGACTTAAAGCTGCTACTGGGCCCTGAGGTCCTGCCGGAACAGTAACATTAGTAGGGCTCCAGACTGATACGTCAAGGGCACTGGTCTCACCCCGCTTTACTTCAGGGCCAGACTACACACATGGCAGAAATGAACCTTTTCCAAGGGGAGTAATGCCACAGGCAGTTCCACAGAGAGACAGGAAGGGCATCTAGCATCTGGCAGCTCTCCCTCATCCAGCCTTCATGTAAAAACAATCTGAGTCCCACTGCTACAGTAAGCCAAGAGAGCAGGCAGTGCTGGCAGTGTTAATTGCTGTAACAGAGCTGAACTAAGAAACCTCCTGGAGTAAAGGATGGGAGAATCTTACAACAGGCTGACATGAGAGTACAGAATAACACTGAAGCCTGGCCTCAAGAGTTACTTCAGTAAAACAGCCTGGTAAAGCAAGCTCACACTGAAGGAGAAAGGATATGCTATCACATTTCAGCTGACTGAAAATACACAACTGATGGTAATTCTAGGGGACAACTCAGGGACAGCTCAGGTCACAAACACACATCCTTCCCCTGTGCTACATCCCAGAGCAGCAGTATTCATATCCCACTGTTCCTGCTGTTAAGCAACCTCTCCTGCATTTGACACACACATACAGAGACAGGAGAGGTTGAAGGCAATGGTGTGAACATACTGGAACTTCCTTGCACAGGCAGCTTCTCTCTCGTAGTCACACTCCAAAGCCAGCTCTCTGCTCACAACTGCAATTAAATGTTCAGGGAACAAACCTGGAAGTCAACCAGCAGAGAAAAGAGTAGGCTTAAAAAAAAGAAGACCCTCAGGCTAAGTTTTCCAGAGCTGCAGATCAGGAGAAACCTGCCACCCAGCCAGCTCTAAGCTGAAGAGTAAAAGAGACCTCAGAGACCGAAGTGCATTTCCAAGTAGATAACAGACTGTGTGGGTAATCCCAGGCCAAGGCCATGCAGCTGCTCCTGTGCTGAGGTACATGCACACTGTTCACACTAACAGGTAGAAAGGAAGACCACCTATCCTGAACACTGCTCACGCTTCATGCTTAGAAAGCCATGAAACGTCAGTATACTCTAACACATTGTACTTTGCCAGGAGTCCCTATGATAGGTCCTTTACTACAAAGAGCACAGAGACAAGTGCAGGTTACTCTGGCAGGTGCATATGGCCAGGAAAAACAAACAAAGATGCACTTTGAACACTCCAGTGAGTGCCCAGTGGAGCAGGCAGGTGCCCAGCAAAGGCAGTGACACCTGCAGCAGGAGAGGGGAGCAGAACATGGCTCTCCCACGTTGGCCCTGCACCCACTACCCATATCCATTACGTCTCCCCGGTTTTTGAAGGAGACCTGCTCCTGAGCAGACATAGCAATTCTTAAGTCCTTTTCACCATTTCCTTGAGGCTGTTTCCTCCCTCCAGTCCATGGAGAGAAGGATGCAATGTGCTGTTTGAGAGCAACTGACAAGAACTCACTCAACATGTGCCAGCAGGAACACAGGGCTTGGCAAGGGTCTCTGTTTTTACCTTCAGGAAGAATATTGCTCATGTTCAGGACAGTCATCAGGTTGTTAACATCACTGTTGATGCTCTGGGCAACTCCGGGGTACTGCATGACAAAATGGGAGAAGGCAGTGTTGAGACTGGATGACCCAGTTAGACGGAAGATTAAAACAATATCCAGCATAACACTGACTGACCCCCACAACACAACTACCTACAGCCTACATAACTGCGTCAGAGTCCTCTGTATTCTCATAACTGAGAAGCAGTCCTCCTCTAAAAGCATATTTAAAGCCCAGCATGTAAGACAGGGGACAGAGAAACAGGCTAAGCTGCAGCTCTTCAGTTTCCCTGACAGACACTCTTCAAAAACATGAAAGGTTCTCAGACACACAAATCTGACACCACCACAGCTGAAACATGCCACTGATGGCCCCAGAGTGTTTCATCGACAGCAGCAGGGCAAGCAGTGAGGCCCCAGGCCAGTCCTGGTTAATGTGCCTCCTTCTCTTGTTCTTTTTAACCTTACCTGTCAAGAAGGGAACCAAGCCTATACTGCTGTGGAACAGAATGCATGCTGTCACTATAGTGTTAACTCTCCGTTCTACATTGCTTTTACCTTGCCCTAACTGGACACAAACACACCGGGACTCATCCATACTGTTTCTAAAGTCTTGCCACTTCACAGAAAACACCAACCAGATAACCACCTTTGTCTGTCAGCCTGTTCAGTCAGCAAGGATCTCACTCCTTTGAATTACAAGCCCATGACTTACAAGGGATTTCAGCACCACAAGGCAATTCTGCTAGAAATACCTTCTTGAAGTTGCTGACAACTTTAGTGTGAATTACAGAATACCCTCCTGTATAATCAGACTGCCACTGTTCAATCGGTGTGTGCTTGTCACTTAAAACTTCTTTAACCTTTGGGCTGTGCCCAGAAAGGGGCATGTGCATATCCCAGAAAGGGGACTGACCAACAGAGCTGGTAAGGACCCTTGCACACAGCCCTAAAAGCACAAGCAGTCCCTCCTGCAGTGATATGAGACATTCCCTGCTTATTTGAAGTCAGAGACTGAGTTAAACTGTGGAACCTTTTCTGTCTCTTCCCCTTCTGCTTGCTCTAGGTAAGATATTGCTGGACACAAACTAGAAATCCACTAAAATGTTTATCTAAACATACTTGTGCAGCTCCCCTGCCCTTCTATGGGGCACAAACAAGAGACAAGCCTGGACTGTAAGGCTCACCTGGATTTTCATGGCAACTTCTTTCCCATTTTTCAAGCGTGCCAGGTGAACCTGACCAATTGAAGCAGCAGCAAAAGGGCGCTCTTCAAAGGACTCTAGTTTATTTCTCCAGTTGGGGCCAAGATCATTGTTCAGAGTTTTCTACAAATAAAAAAGAATGCATCAGGGTATGGAAAGCAAAGATTTGATTTTTTTGCTGTTGGAAAACACTTTTCTCTAGGGTGATGGACACAGCCTATAAGATAATTCTGAATATCTATACTCTGCTTTCAGATTGTCCTCCCTTTCTCATTATTACACACCATCATGAGGAGTAGTCCAGCCAGCAGTGCTCTGCCAGCACAGGCGTTGATCACATCTCTGTTGCTCTGGCCTAACGGGCAGAGATCTTGGGCACACACACCACTCTCTTAGCAGTAAAGTCCCCTTTCTGGTGACACTTTATCTTCCACAAAATGAAGAAGGAGTTAGATGTTCCTTCTTTCATCATGCTGCCAAGCTGAAAAGAAGCTATCCAGGCATGCAAGAGTGACTCTCATTAAGGCAATCCTGACAATTAAACACAGTCTGCTTTTAACAGTTTTTTTGCTACATTGCTAGACTGCTGTATTTAAGTTCTGGCTCAGCTCAGTGCCTTTCAGAGGACAACTAGTGCTAGTTCTTTTTGCATCATCCTTCACATCTTAATTTGCAGAGAGAAGTAGAGAGAGAAAGAGAACATATATCAGGGAAAGCAAACTCAGTTTGTTTCCTTCTGTCTCTTCTTGATGAGGGATTAGATTTAACCAAAAAAGTAAAGACAAAATTGCACTTAATTTTCCATCAGACTAAGGCTTTTAAGTCTGTTTCTAAAACAGGGTGTAGGCACTTCTAATTACTGACTTAACATCCATGAGAAATATGAGAGAGGAAAAACGGAAGAGGAGGCTATTTTCAACAAGACCCTATAATCATATGCGTATACAACATCCTGTTCCATCAACATCATCTCAGGACATAAAAGAACCTGTGTATTTCCCTCTGCCTAGAGCTCAGTTTCAATGTTCGAGAAAGAGAGGAAACACAGAACTGAAATAAGGAATCAGTGTTACCCACATTTGAAAATATATATTTATTGAAAGAATACTCTTTAAAAAAAAAAAAAAAACCACAAACATCCACCTCCCTTTTTGGGTTATGTCACAGGTGACATTTATTCTGTTATTTGTTCCTCCTCCCCTGATAAGCAGGAAGGAATATTCCTCACCATCATCTGCTTAATTGGCATGAAGTCAGCACTCTGACGTACACGCTCAAAAATCCTCTGGAGTTGGGGGTTGATGAAGGCATCATCTGCCAAGGGAAAAAGCACATGGTAGTTAGTGCAGGCACTGCATTATCCAGTTTTTAACATAAAGAAACATGCACCTGTATTCAGAGAAACCAGACTGTCTTGTCCCCAGTGAAGGTTTGTAAATAATTCTAGTCCAGAAAATCTTCATACCCAGAATTGGTACCTGAGGCATGTACTTCTAAACGTGATGCTTCAAAAGACAAACAGAAGTCCTGTTCACAAATAGGAAAGTAAAGGGAAAAGGATACTTCTGGTTTCTCCATCTTTCAAAAAACTTGCGTATTATCCAAACATCTCCTAAGCCACCCTCCTGCTGCAGCAGGGGGAAGTTTCTGTGCGCCACTATTACCAAGGAAAAGGCTAAGTATGAATACACTAGAAAGCACACTGAAAAACTGTTAAACTGGTGCTTTGGAATCAAGCACCTGTTACCATTCACTAGCACTACTAAGAGCAGTGGACAGCTCCAACACACAGTGCTTTTGGTGTGACAGCAGGTTGCACAAAACCAAGAGCAGAGTACTCTGCAAAATACCCACAGACCATCTTCTTCCTAAAAGCAGTATAGCATTTGGGTCTAGGAAAGGCCACTGTGTCATGAAAATACAAGTCACAAAAGGAACCATCTGGAGAGTCATCTCAACAGGCCCAGGTTTATAGTGTGGTTTAATCTAGTTCATGATAAAGGGACAGTATCTCCTCTAGAACGCTACGTAATAATTAAACACCAATTACACAAGTAATGAACTCCTAAAGGAATCAAGTTTCAGCACCTGCTACTGTAAACAAATACCCAAATGCAAAGCAACAACAAGTAGGCAGAAGAAAACACAGCTGATGCAAAAGTAATTTTATGAGTCAGAAAGATTTAACAAGCAAATATTTACACTCATAAGAAAGAGGAGGGACAGACAGATCTGGAAATATTAGTCCTCTCCTTAGAGCAAAGGCTTTTACAGCAGCCCAGAAAAAAAGCCACCAGTTCTGTCATTTTTTAAATTTCATTAAAGGTTTATCTAGAAATGGGACTTATCTGCTGCTCTCCCAACACTGAGAAAAAAGACTGGGCTACCAACCTTAATCTTGATTAAACCTGATTCCATCAACTCATGTAGGGAAAGAATCCATCACAATTTGTGGAATTACAGGAGGCTCTCAAACTCTATCAGTAATAGAAACTGGGGTGAGCTTGACAGGGCACAACTGGGAAAAGCATGCAGTTGTGACTGGCCCAGGTGCTCCATGCATCCTTGGTATAGGTTTCCTCCAAAAAGGGTACTTCAGAGATCCAGAAGGGTATAAATGGGCCTTTGGTATAGCAGCTGTAGAGACTGACAGTATTAAGCAGCTGTTTAGCTTACTTGTGCTCTCAGATGACCTTTCCATTGTGGGCCTGATGAAGATGGAGGAACAAAAGGTGCCAACAGCATCATTAATAGTCCATCACTGGCAATACCAAATCAACAGAGCCTCCCTGCTTCCCATACAGAACGTGATACGTTAATTACAGAGACAAGGAGTCATCAGCAAAACTCCATCACCCTTCAACAGTCTTATATGGCCACTGAAGAAGTCTGATGGGGAATGGAGATTAGCTGTGGACTTTCATGGCTTGACAGAAGTAACACCACTGAGTGCTGCGGTACCTGACATGTTGGAACTCCAGTAAGTGCTGGAGTCCAAGGCAGCAAAGTGATATGCTACAACTGATATTGCCTATGCATTTTTCTCCATTCCCTTGGCGGCAGAGTGCAGACCACAATCTGCTTTCACTTGGAGAGGAATCCAGTATACCTGGAACCAACTGTGCCAGCGGCAGAAGCACATCCCAACTATGTGCCATGGACTTATCCAAACTGCACTAGACAAGGATGGGGCTCCAGAGCATCTTCAGTACATCAGTGACTGTTATTTGTGTCACAGCACAAATCTGCTGAGACACAGCAGATAAAACATTTGAAAAAGGGGAAAAAGATAATTGACTTTCTGCTGGGAACTGGGTTTGCCATTAAGAGAAGTAAAGTTAAAGGACCTGCCTGCCAAAGAGATACAGTCCTTGGGAATTAAATGGCAAGATGGATCACTCCACATTCCTGTTCACCATATTGTGGTGAGTGAGAGATGTCTCCACCTACTAGTAAAAAGGAGACACAGGCCTTCTTGGGTCTTGTAGGTTTTTGGAGGATGCATATTCCATCGCACTGTGACATTTTGAAACCTCTCTACAAAGCGACTCAGAAAAGAAACAATTTTGTATGGGGCCCTGAACAAATAGAGGCACTTGAATAGATAAAATAAGAAATTGTACATGCCATGGCCCCAGGACCTGTCCAAACAAGACCAGAGATAATGTGCTCTACACTGCAACAGGGGGTGATGGTCTTACCTGGAGCCACTGTCAGAAAACACCAACAGAATCTCAAGGGCATCTCCTAGGATTCTGGAGTCAGGCTGATAGAGGCTCAGAGGCCAATTACACTTCCACAGAAAGGGAGATACTGGCTGCCTATTGAAGGAGTTAAGAGCTGCTTCAGAATTTACTGTAACTGAGGCACAGCTCTGACAGGTACCGTGACTATCAGTTCTGTCCTGGATGTACAAGGGGAAGGTATCATCCATCCATCATGCCACTGATGCTACCAGAGTAGGTGGATTGTTCTAATAACACAGAGAACACTAACAGGGAGTCCAAATCACTTGAGCATTTTGGAAGGAATCACAAATTGGCCAGAGGGCACAATGTTTGGGATGCCACCAGAAGAGGCAGTGACTTGTGCCAAGGAAATCCCCCCATATAAAGATCTCTCGGGTCAGGACAAACACTATGCTCTCTTCACCAATGGATCCTGTTGTCTTGTAGAGAACCAGCAGAGATGGAAAGCTGCAGTAAGGAGCCCTACTCTAGAGGTTGCAGAAGTGAAGGAGAGAGAGGGTGAATCGAGCCAATTTGCAGAGGTCAAAGCCATCCAATTTGCTCTAGGAATTGCTGAGCAACAGAAATGGCCAGTACTTTACCTGTACACCAATTCCTAGATGGTAGATAATGCTTTCTGGGGGTGGCTGAAAAGGTGGAAACAGAACAACTGGCAGCAGAAAGGGAAACCAGTTTGGGCAGCTGACCTGTGACAGGATATTGCTGCCCAACTGGATAACTTAGTGGTATAAGAGACAGGTATATAGATGCTCACATGCCTAAAAACAGGGCTACTGAGGAGCAAAGAAACAATCATCAGGCAGACCAGGCTGCTAAAGTGTTCCAAACAGACTTAGATTGGGAGCACAAAGGTGAATTACTCTTAGCTTAGTGGGCCCATGATCCTTCTGCTCAACAAGGAAGGGATGGAACATACAGATGGGCCACAGACCAAGGGGTAGATTTAACAGTGGATATTATAACCCAAGTTATCCATGAGTGTAATACCTGTGCTGCTATTAAGCATGCCAGAAGATTAAAACCTTTGGGGTATGAGGGATGCTGGATGAAATATAAATATGGAGAGGTCTGGCAGATTGATTATATCAACCTACCTCAAAACCCACCAGGGTAAGCATTATGTGCTAATAGAAACAAGCAAAAGATGATAAAAACATATCCGTACATCATACACATCTCCTGCAATGCCATTCTGGGTCTTGAAAGGCAAATTTTGTGGCATCATGGAAAAACAGAGAGGATTAAGTTGGACAATGGGACTCATTTCAAAAACAATCTAATAACTACTTAGGCCAAAGAGCATGGTATAGAGTGGATCTATCACATTATTTACCATGCACCAGCCTCCAGAAAGATTGAACATCATAATGGCTTGCTAAACAAAAACTGGGACATTCAGCATAAGCTACCTGGCTTGTTAATACTAGAGGATCAATCAGTCAATCAAACGGCCCTGCCCAGTTCAGAGTCCTTACATACAGCTGGCAGGGATAAAGTCTCTGTTGTATACGAAAGGAACCTACTGGAAAAACTGCGTGCATTTCTTCACTCATGGACAAAGGCAAACCTATCCATGGGCTTGCCCCTGTGCAAGGCCCTGGAAACACCTGATGAATAACGCAGGAGAAGGGCAAGGTCCAGTGTGTACCACAAAGTAATTTAATCCTAGCTGAAATGACGGAGGCACATAGATGTGTATAAGAGGTGGATTGTCCTGGTTTGAGAGGACCAGGATAGAAATACCTTGCCCAGAACAGCACCAGCAGCTGCCAGCCTGTTGATGTTGCAGCTATAATGAGGAGATGATGGGTCATGTGACCTAAATGAACCAATCACAATATTCCTTCCCATGGTGCTCCGTATAAAACAGTTCCCAAGAGCATCTTCTAGGGAGGTTTTCTCTGGCTGGTGTGCTAGCTGGGGTAAAGCCTCATTGCCTACCTGGTTCCTGCTGCTGCTCTTCCTCATTTCCTCACTGGAGAAGGATCGTATTTACCAAGACAGGTCACCTTCTTCCTGCTCAAGGTTTTTCAAATTTAAAGTCTCTCTCCCTTATTCCTTTCTTCCCTCTGGGAAGGGAAGAGGTAATAACAGAGCATCTGTCACTGCTCAGCCACTGTCCAAACCATGACACCCACTACAAGATGGGATGTTCCTGCATGACCTTAAGGAATGCGGGTCACTAACAAATCTGTTGATTCTCAGAAGCAGACATTAGGGTTTCAAAGGACACCGATTTATAATTTCTGAGTGGTTTAGCTAACAGGTACTCATCTGCACCTGAACAAGGCAACACAGAGTCCCTGTGCCCAAGTGGCACGCTTCCCTGTTAATAGAAGCCAGTTCAAACTCACTAGGCCACAGAGAAACCCATGAAGTGGCAGATGTGGGAAGCCCTCCTGTCTAAAAAGCCAGCCCAACACCCAGATACTCTGCACCTGTTTCACCACAGCTGTCCGTCAGCAACATTAGCAGGGGCTTATATTCTTCACAGGCACTACAGCACTCTACTTCTCCTGAGAGAAAAATGAGGGTTGAGCCATGCCACTGACGTTGCTTAAGATCTCATTCTTGACATTCAAGTGAAGTCTATTGGCAAATGTTTGACACTCCTGCCAGAGCCCAATAACATTAGGAGACAGCAGGCAAGTGACAAAAATCCAGAGCATGTCTGCTCCTCAGAGCTGGCATTTCACAGCTATTCCCTCTTCAGTCACATCCAAGGCAGCTGTGACAAGGCTCCGGGCACACATCAGGTGCAACTCAATAGTGTCTCCAGGATTTCTAATTAACCCCCACCTACTATGGGGGTTTACCTTTTTTCTAACCCCTATGAGAGTTAACTTGGCTCACTCACTGCACATACCAGAAGCACTGGCCACAGAAAGCAAGGAGTGAAAGAGCTCCTTCTGGATCTGCACTGTAAACCACCAGTCACCAGTACCTGGTAGTTTCTCAAGTATGAGAAGAGTTTATGGGAGAGCCTTTGACATAGCAGCTGCTGCTTCCCAGCAAGCTTTGTTGATGTTGCCATCAGCCTGGCACACACCTAGAACAAGCAGTTAGCCAATGAAGAACAAGGAAATTCCACAATTAGGAGTCTCTGGAATAAGGAGCTGATCTTGCTTTATTGGCTACCCTGAATTACTTAATGCAATACTAGATCCAGCCTCATCAGTTGACATCTACAAAAATTCAAGTTGAAGCACAAGCCAAGCAAGCTAAGTACTTCCAACACTTAGACACTAACTCTGTTTTAATGACATCTTGAAAGCTATTTCCAGAAAAGTGTTAACAGCTATTTTTGGTAGGTTCTTTCCTTCCTAACAAGTCGGGTAGGAAGGCAAGGTGAACCAGTCGAGGTAATGTTTGAATTCAGCACGCCTGTGATCTTCCAGTGGTAACAGTTCAGTGCGGATCCAAATGTCACTCATGCCTTCCTTCACTGATTTCAAAGCCCAACATACTAAGTAGCAGTTTGAAGTTTCTTCAAGATGAAAAGAAGTGTTTTATACCTCATAAGATTATCAGCTGGGCTTTCTAGCAAAGCTTCAATGCCAACAAAGCATGTAAGCCCCAAGCAGGTTGTGGTAACAGAAGATGGCTGTAGACATAACAATGACCACTTCTGGTGAACAACGAACAGGATCACATTCTTGTCATCATCCTCTTCCTTTTTAGCAGGACATCTGCATGTAGACTGTGACACAGCTTTGCTTCTCAGAAATTTCTTTAACATAAACATTAAAAGACAGTCACCTTGCTTTCAACCAATTTTAGTGTGTCTGATGACAGGAACACTGGGAAAGTGGAAGGATGTAGTATACACATCTACTGATTTCAGACTGGGATTCAACTGAACTGACTCAAAACGTACGTCCATCACTGCTCACATATGAGAAAGCCATTTGTCTAGTCTCTCCACACTCACTTGACACTAGCCAATTCCAGACAGCTGATCATGTAGAACAAGAATTCAATTGTCTCACCTGGCAGCACTAAGGACAGCTGAGGATCTGTGCTACCACTTACCTTGAATGCTTAACATCTGTCCCAGCTTCAGCGCTGCTCCCCGCACCTTGCACAAGGTTCTCACAATTCTTTCTGCATTGGCCTCTGACAGGAACGGGCTAGAATCCATCACTGCCTTCTTTCCTGAGGGCAAGAAGAGAAAGTGCATGAATGAATAGCCTTATCTAAGCAAGGTCACTTCATCCTGTTAGCTCATCTACATTCATCAGATTTGCCCTTCCCCAGAGAAATCAAACTAGAACTACACTTGGTGCCTTCACTGCAACTCAGGAGCATGGACTGAAGTTGTAAATGTGTCTTGTGACAACTTTGATATTGCTGGCTTGAGGGCCAAACAGCAGCAAGTCACAGCCTCCATGGATGTTTGTGCTGTTACATAAAGCCTCCACGATCCTGGGCAGATGTTTTTACTTGAACTCATTGTAACAGCTGGCTAAGCCTAAAACATTACATAAAGATCTCCCAAGCCCAGTACCATGGACTGCAGCATAACCATTGCCTCAGAAGAGCGTCAGAGGTGAGCCATGGCAAGGGATAATTGTCGAAAACCTGGAAAGCACACACATAGACTGAGAATGTGGTGGCACTTCATAGGCTGGGAGTAGGGATTCATAACAGCACTAAACCTTTTTTCTCATATCAAATCATTCCTGCCCGAAAAACTTATGTTCACACACCAACACATATTGCTGGGCAATAAGTGTCTCAGATTATCCCATCTATAATACTGTTATCAAGATTGCCAACCTTTTTCCCTGTTATATTCTGAAATGTATATGGCATTCCTGACCATATTCTTATGAACATTTCAGTCAGTCACTTGTTTTACTGTACACAGAGGCTGTGAAGGGAGGAAGGCAAACTCAATTGCCCTTACTCCCAGCAGAAGTCATGCAACCTTCTGCTTTCATGGAACAAGGGCTGAGCTTTACATACTCAAAAACACACATTCCTCTCTCCAGGGACAGGTAAAGCCTGATGTCTGACAGGCTCACTAAGTGGTTACACCAGCACCACAGTCCCAAGTATGCAATATAGGTTTTTATGTGGCATAAGAAGCACTTCCTCTTCAGGTTGTTTTTTTTTGTTTGTTTGTTCTTTGTTTTTTCTTCTTAAAGGGAGAGGGAAGGAGACCCCATTTTGTGGTCCCTTTGAGAAAAGCAACTCCTTCTCCAGGGAAATATCCAGTAGAACAGGGACAGAGAGGCAGACAGACACCAGCCAACCACACTTCTCTTGGGGATGCAGATCAGCTCCTGCTGAAGGAGAGCTACGTAGGAGGAAAGTCAGATCTTCTAACCAGGCTGCAGGGCTCACAGCTGGTATGCTGATTTTGGAACTATTTTTTTTTTTTTTTTTTTTTCTTCTCATCACTTCAGAGGCAAGGGTACTAAGGACAGAATAGCTGAAGCGCCCATATATGACAACTAGGTTTTAAAAATGGCAGAGCAGCTGCAGATAGAAATTACTGGTGTATCAAATAATGAGAGCGAGAGATCCTCTCCATCTCCAGCTATCTCTCAGGAAGGATTATGGAGCGAGATTAGACTGGCTAGGGGACAGAAAAAAAAAGAGCCAAGAGTCAGACTGAAGTAGATGCTGTATAAACTCTGCTGGCTCGCATAAGTTGGTACAACTTTCTTGAGGTGCTAGGGATGTTACTGATATGACAGACATCCTTCAGCCTCTGCAGAAACTGGATTGCTTACAAAGCTTTCCCTAGAGCAGTGATACCACTGAACTCTCCACTGGCAGTGCACAGAGGTACCAAGCACCTGGACCTGTCCTTCACACCCCTTTTCTTTCCTTTACCTGGTTCCTGGGAAAGCAGCAAGATGGCATGAAAAGGAGAAAGGAATGAAAACACTGAAGGGAGCACACAGGACAATTATCTCACTCTTGAGAGCAATATGCAGAGAAGTAGGAGGGGGCAGAAGACACCACTTGCATCATATACAGAAATCCTCAGCATATTTTGTTGTTGGGATTTAAGGAGCCTGAGAGACTGAACAGCTAAAGCTCTCAAGGGCAGAAGTATCTGTCTTTGCCCACTTAAAAACTAGCTCTGGAGAGTGGAGTGCTTGGAACCATCTAGCAGAGCTCTCATTCTCAATTGTTTCATGACATCTGGCCCATCAGGAACACTCTTTGTCTTTAGCAACAATGAGGCAAATAAGCCCTTGTATGAGCTCCACCAGACACAGGAACTAGAGAACTTCATCAAGTTGAAGCCTTCCTTCACACCACCTGAACACAAAGCAATCCTTCTTTGAGTCTGCAGCAGGATAAAGGAGTTAGTTTATTATTAAAGTCACTTCCAGATGCCAATGAACACTGATAATTTTAAAAGTCTCATCAGAGAAAGTGCCAAACACAGGCGCTCTCCATCTCTTCTGGCATGCTTCCCGTTGAAGTCAAGCCCACAGCAGCATGAGGACTAGGCAACCCAACAGCATGTGATCAGCTGCTGCATGTTTACATACTTAGCAAAAAGTGGGCATGAACAAGGAGGTGATCTGAAGGCAAGAGTCAAAAGCAGAACTATATAAATGACAAGTGGAGTGAAAACAGACACAGGCTAACAAGACCAAGAAGAGAAGCAGGAGTAAAATCCAGCACAAGTTGATGAAGAATTATGACAAATTTCAGTAAACTAACATTTTTCCTAAAGACAGCTGGCAACCTTGTGATACAAGAAAAGATTTCCTCCTCATCTTAAGAACACAAAGTTATTTGGTTTTTTAAGCTATTTCATTAGGGAATAAAAAAAGCAAACAGAATTCACATCTAAACAAGCTGTGGCAACAGGGACACCTCAGTAATGAAGGCTCCTGCCACCACAGTGCCTGGAATCTGTCACCCCTTATACAGCAGAGGCAACAGGCAGGTGCCATAAGGAGTGCTTGACCCTTGTTTTCCTTTCCAAATCCAGAATCCTCATAAACCCCTCCAAATCTGTATGCATCTCACAGCTGTACAACTGTATTTATGCCTCCTCTGCTACTGTCAAATGAAGAACTAGTCTCTGGACTTTGGATGTATTTGTTTTAAGGAACATCTGCCACACTGTCCTGGTTTGGGCCAGGATAAAGGTGATTTTCTGGTTGGTACTTGTGCTTTCACCTAAGTTTCTTGTAAGTAGCTGCACTTGCTGAAATTAACAGCAAGTTTCTCAGACAGTGTCTGCTTCTAGGACTGATAACACTGGATGTTTATAGTTACTGCCAGAGACTGGTATGCAGACCCAAGGACACTGCTCAGCTCTGAGGAACATCTTACCCTGCAGAAGGAATAAAGAGGTCCCACCTAAACCCCTCCTTTGGGGAGGTCCGAGACAAGATAGATGCCAGAACTGACCAAACAGAGTATTCCATCCCATACATGTCATACTCAGTATAAATCTGAGGGATCACGAGGGTCAACACCTTTCCTCTTCCTTCCTGCCTTCTTCCTGCTCATCCTGCCTTCCCTTGCCTGTTCCCTGCATGCTTCGGCATCCTGGGAGGATTCCGTCCGTTCCTCTGCCTGTGGTCCTGATCCATTGCAGCCTGAATCTGTGTTCCTGCTTCCAGCTCCCGACTGCTGACCCCAGGGGTCCAGCCTGGACTTTCCCAGGGCTGCCCTTCAGCCTCAGTGGTGACGTGAGAGTTATTGGGGGAAAGGGGGGAAGAACATGGTATCAATTTTTCCTGTATATTTGTATATATTTAGTAATTTTACCTATTTATCATTACTGTTTCATTAAAGTTGTGTAGGTTAGTTTCCAACCCAGAAGTCTCTTTCCCTTATTTCTCTCCCCTTTCCTTATCAGGGAGGAGAGGGGGATTAATAGAAAACAATCTGTTATTCGGTTTAATTGCCGGGCCAGTGTTAAACCGTGACACACATAAACCTGGGGGCAAGGGAAGAGTCAAGAACAAAGCAGAAGCACTTAGGACTGACAACTCAAGAAGAGTGCATTATTCTTTTTGTTAAGAAAATAACTCTATATTCAAAACCAGGCCAGCTGCCACCCCTTCAAGGCTCCATGCACCTGACACTTGCCTGGTGCACTTGCCAGGTCATTAATGAAGTTACAAAATTCACTTTGACCCCACAGCCTCTTTACTAGTAATGGCAGCTATCTATCTGGGCACCCTTTTATTTTTTATTCCTGGAAACTGACGCTACCCTGTCATTCCCACATGTGTCTGCCTTGCTCTGTAGACACACAATCTAATACTGAGATTATCATCAAGGTCACCAGTAACCAAGGAGGTTATTTTAAATTAGCTACATCAGCCTACCAAGAAAACTGCCACTGGAAATCAAGTACAGCCATCCGAAGTACAGCTTTTTAAAAAATAATAAGATGAGCCAAACCACCTAGAGAGATTATAGAGGGCAGTAATAGGCCCTCAAGCTCTTAAAAATCAACCCAAAACTGCTCTTAGGGAAATCTGGCAGCAGAAAGAATTCATGTCCAGCGTGTCAGGCTTGGATGTAGAATAAGGAAATTCACAAACTCTTGCACCAGACCTTGCCCAAGCTGGCAGACAGGAAACTGGGATGCAAATGCCTCAAGCTGAAATCATGAAAGGTGTGTAGAGATATTTTTAAAGAAATGTAGAAGTACCTATGTCAAGAGACTTTCCCCCAAGAACAGCAAAGGCTGGTAACAAAATGAGCTCTTAGACTCAAAAATGTGTACATATCCTCTGCCAGACATTTTTTCACAGGAGCAGAGCATATGAAGGAAGTTTGCATCTATGAAGTCTTATCCACCTGCAGAATGCACATCCAAGGACACTAACTATAGAGGCTGTAGGTGAGCCACCTGGATACTTGCCTTTGTCCTTGTCCTGAGAAGCTCCAAGGGAGTATGAGAGCTGAAACAGTCTTTTACTTCTGCCTCATCACAGGTTTACTTACACTCTTGACCCATCCTCAGTCCCACTACTCTTCTCCTTTACAGTGTAACCACTGCTTCAAGCTCTTATCTAAGCAGATAAGACAGCAAGAACAACTGAAAATAAAGACCAGGCCATTTTCTAACTCCCATGTCTAGTACTGGTTAGTAGTTCTCCTTGCCTTAGTCTTTCCTCAGAAGTTTGTTCAAAAAAATTACAAAATTTGCAAAAAAGTGCAATTCTGTTATTACAAGGAAAGTTTCTGTTGCTTTCTAAAATAAATAAATAAACCTTTCTCATGCCATAAGGGAGAGAAATAAAGCTCATGTTATTCTCCCTAATTTAGTAGCTCTGCAAGCTCATGTTTTCACTTTAGGGTGAGCCTAATTAGAAAATAATCTGGCAAGCAGAGAAATACCAACAGTTGTGCAATTCCTCCTCTCGCAAATCATCAGCATCCAACAGGTATGAACAACTTCAAACATCACAAGCACTGAAAGCAAAAGCCTTCAAGAATTCTCTACAAGATGGGACATGTTTGCCTGAATGCATGCCTCTAAATAAGCCCACAGAGCCTCAAACACCTCAGGTCATGGAAACAGTAACTCTTTGTCAAAGGATCCTTTTTCTCTGCTGGGCTGCTCTGCATTGCCTAGTTGTACAGAGAATACAAAGATACAAGTATTAACAAGTAGCGTCACAGGTGGCACAAAACCCCTACACTCCCCCTATCCCCACCACAGGGAATGTGGTTCATCTGTTGGCACGTTGGGTTTTTTGGTTTGGGGTCTTGGATGAGGTTTTGTGGATTGTTTTTTTCAGGGTTCTCCCCACCTTCCAAATTTCTTCCAATTTTCAGCCACTCCAGTACCTCCAGGAACAGAGTTTCACACTGTCTCATTTTCCATCTTTCCCTCATGCCAAAAGACAACCAGGGGGAAGACACAAACTGTCCTTGTAGTAGAATAGAGTAGATTGGGCACAGAGTAAAATTACAAGGACACAGCAGCTACCATTATCTCAAAGCAATGCTTCTGAACCAGGAATGATTTGACTTCATTTTTACTTACAGCTGCAAGTGCTCAGCCCTTTTATTAGTTCCCTCCAGACACTAGAAATAATCTAAACACACAAACACTCTAGCCAGGAGAGACCCAGCCTGCAACAACTGTAATAAAGAACTTTAGGTTTTGCAGTATCCCACCAAAGCTTTATGGATAAGAAACAAGGGCAAGGAGCCATAAGCTTTAGAGTAAATTCATATTTTCTAAGAGAGAACACCATATATTCTCTATACCCTAAATAATTTACCCACATGCACTCATTCAGCACCATCACGTAAGCTTAAAAGGAAGCCACCATGACATGGCCAGGTACAACTTAGGAACATTTTACATCCAACTTCAAACAAACTGGGAAGAAAAGAGTATCAGATTAATTTGCACAGCACAGCCTTTTGTTCTGTTAAGGAGAATCCTTTAGAAGTCAAAATATAGATGCTGGAAGTACAAAACTGCCATATAGCATGTACATAAAGTGTTTTGTCTCACTTAAAAAGGGAGTAGCCATCATCCAAGGTGTTAAATTTAAAACAGACTGCAACCACTAACAAAGTTTTCAGAGCTATGGGCTCATCTACAGATTCTGTACTGATATAACATCTATCACTGAAAAAAATTCGATACACCATCACAATCCAAGAATGATCACAGGG
This sequence comes from Florisuga fusca, assembly GCA_038090715.1. Taxonomy (NCBI): domain Eukaryota; kingdom Metazoa; phylum Chordata; class Aves; order Apodiformes; family Trochilidae; genus Florisuga; species Florisuga fusca. The sequence goes on along the minus strand of JAAWXA010000041.1, from coordinate 5,619,297 downwards.
GTAGTGCTGAAACTGAGGGGGGACTGTGGGAATACCAGTTGTATGAATTGTGCTAGAATAAACCCATCCTCTCACATATACCTCTGACCTCTGCTTATGTAATGAGGATGTGGTATATTTAGATGGGAGAAGAGTCTGGAGGCAGAGAAGGATTATCTTAAAAATAAAAGAACTACCTACATTCCCCTGTTATTCTGACTGTTTCACAGTCCTAGGTTTTAAAATAATAACTTGCAAATGCAGATAAACTGTATCAGTAGGGAAAAAAAAATGTAGAAAGGACTTACCATTGCGTTCCTCAGGTCTAAGGCTCTTCTTTGCAACTTCTGCCAATGCCCCAATGCCAAGACCAACAGCTAGCCCTTTAAAATAATATGACCCAAGTTAGACTGGCCATGCCACATACAGAGGCATTTTTTATAATTAGCCAAGCCACACTGTTAAATGCACAGAAGCAAAGCAGCTTGATTAGACCATCCTGGCTTTTGTAATGGAGTCATTTTCAAGTGTGACATTGATGTTTTCTCCTGTATTTCTTCAGCCCAGCAGGCCAGCCAGCTATCACAGGCATGGCCAGTCTGGGATGTCAAGCTTTTATGAAGTGTGTCCAAAAATGCTTCTCAAAACTCTGTGCTCTGGCTGAGGTCCTGCTGCAGACTCACATTGTGGAGTTTAGAAGAGAAGAAAAAAAAAAAAAACCTTACAAACATGGTTCTCAAAGTACAATTCTAAGGAAAGAAGAGAATATCCCCTCTCACCCTCTACCACGCCACCACACTAGGGAGAAGTCAAACTCTAGACAAAGCCACTGGTCAAGAGTTTAAGGATCTGTGACCCTACATTACAAGCATTCAAGTTAACTAGTGCTCATTAGCTGTCTTTTACTTCATGTGCTCATCATGCACATGCAAACAGAAAGTGGTTTTTCTGAGGCACACATTATACAAGCAGTGTTGTAACCTGCAATTCCAAAGAGCTATGCTGGGGGGTAACCTTGCAGAGCAACAGTTAAGACCAGGAGACCAAACACCACTCCATGAACTATCACCCTTGCAAACAATGAATTGTAGGGCATTGTCTCACAGCCACAAATAAAACTACGACTACAAAAGCAGCATTATCTGCCTTCACTAACCTGACCAAAGACACACAGATATAATCACATAGTAATCTATACTACCGAAGGTCTCACTGCCTTCCTAACTTCAAAGTATTTATTTTTCTGGATAATAAATTACATGGGCAACCAGAACAGTTGGCACTCCTTCACACCTCTTGACCAAAGGTGCATCCTGCCATGCCTTACTCTTACAGTGCTAGCACTACTGGGTGTGCATGTTTTCCTAGCACCTCAAACCCTCTGTGAGGCACTACAGGACAGCTTCCAAGTTAAAAACGGAGGACATGAGTAGAATGATGGAAACAGCTAATCAGCACAAAGCATTTTGTGCATGTGTGAGGAAGGAAAGTCATGCACACGTTTTGTAGTCTGAAGTGAGGAAGCCTGGGCACAAGCAAGTTGAACCTTGCACAGCGACTTTTTAGTCTCTCCCATCAAGTAATTGTTTTACTGTAACAGCAACAGAGCACTGGAACAGACTCTCCAGAGAGGTGGTGGAATCTCAGCCTCTGAAGACATTCAAAACCTGCCTGGGTGCCATCTGTGCAACCTACTCTAGAGGAGCCTGCTCTGGCAAGGGGGTTCAACTAAAACTCCATATAAATACAACTACCAGCAATCCCTCCAGATGCTGCAAGATGCACACAAAGATTATATATGAAGGACAAAGAAGTTCAGTAGAGGATCTTGGGCTGATTTCAGAGGAACATTATCTCAGTGTTACATGCAAGCAGTGGAGAAAAAGATCTTCAGCCTTTCCAGCAAAATATTCTTTGCTCTCAGAAGAGGTAAGAAGGCAGACAAACTCTGCAGTCCAATATTGCTGAGTCCTGATCCTCATTTGTATTACACACTTACCAGAGTGTCCTCACACCACAGCTGAGAGAGCAATATTCCCTATAACATCAGGGGGACAAAATCCCCAAGAAACCAACCAACCAACCAAAAAAAAAAACCCAACCAAAACCAACCAAAAAACCTGACAGAACCACACATGGAAAGACAGGAAGAATGAGTCAAGTGTGAACAGGATGGGAATCCAGCTACCTAATGTCAAAATAGTTACGTAACTCTGCTTTTGACCTACTCAACATCTTCCCATCCTCTCCAAGTCTGAAATGATGTTCTAATACAGAAATAAAGAAAAAAGTGGGATTTATCTCACAAAAAAAAGTGAGATTCAATTTATAGTTTGATTGGTGTGGAAGTGGTAGTGGAAGAATCCACCTCAAACATTACATTTTCCTCAGTGGTCTCCTGGAGTCTTCAAAGGAAGATGGCACCTCAAAGCAACAGAAGAAATATAATGTACACAAAAATGTTAGTCCAATCTACACTCCCTCGTGGATATGTAGCACCCTCCTGACCTTAATTATTTTCAAGGCAATGTGAAGAAGCTGCTGAGGGAGCAGGATATAATCACCCTCCAACCCTGCCATCCTCTGTTTAATTCTAACCATCTGAATGTCCTAGGAAGCATAGATCGAACTGGGTCACTATTTTTCAACAGGTTAACAGTGATAACCCCTGCAAAATGCATTCTTCCAGCTGCTACCCCTCAGCAGCAGCAGGTGCTCCCCAAAACCAGTAACGTAACCAAAGACTCATTAAATCAGCCTATACCTTATTTCTGACAAAAGAAAATGCACCAGAGAGAACACATGCTGTGCAGGCGAAGGGAACTTCCAACTCACCTTTTACTAAGCTTTGAAACACTTAGTCTACTTGACATCCTTCCCTTTAGAAAATTACTTTTAAGCAATGGTGAAGTAAATCAAACCTTGACTATTATCACCTCTCCAGCCCCAAAAATCAACAACAAAAGGATATTGGATAAGTAGCACAGATAAATTCAAGAAAAAATTACTTAAAATAACAGCTGTTCCAGCTGCCTCTGCTTGACAGTAACAGCATAAAGACTAGAAGGAGAGTTTCCTCGATAAAGTGAAATCATATATGCATAACCAGGGTAGTTGCACAGACTGGAGAACAACCTTCACATGAAAACCTATATAGTTTTGTTCACAGGTAGCTTTCTGAATGCAGCTGAAAGGTCTGTTTAGATGGGGAGCTTTTTTCTTTGCCACAGCAGCAGTTAGATATAAAAAAGTGACAGAACAAGATTCAAAGTATAACCTCATTCATTCTGCCTACAGGCCAGGATCTGTAGCTGTAACAAAAAAGCTCAAACCAAGCTTTGAGCTCATCAACTCTTTATGGGAAAGCACTTTCCCATAAGCAAGTTTAACTACAAAACAGAAGCAACTAATGCTTAAACAGGAGCACTGTCATAGCCAGCCACATTAATCCATATGTGCAAGCATACTGACTTTACAAATACAGGTATACAAACGGACCTCCAAAGTTGGCGAGCCAGCCAATCCTTGTGACAGGAACCTTCCTCTCCCGAGCCCGCTCACTGAGCTGCAGCAGAAAGAGGGGGGAAAAGGAAAACAAAACAAAAAGAAAGCCACAAATGAACTGGGCATATGGTCAGAAACCTGCAAATTCAGAGAGCAACTTTGAAAGCACTTACACAACTCTGTGATACAGAAAGCTTTTCTTAAACACCAAACCTTGTGTATGTTGTGGCATTTTCAAGTGAACAGACACACCATGAACTGAAAAAGACACTAAGCGAAGGAATGGACATTAAGGGTGAGAAAGACATTTTACTCTCACCTCAGCAGCCCTTATATTTTGAACTTGGAGAAGCAATGCAATGCAAGCCCAAGTTTCCTTCCACACATGGAATTAAAACTCATGGAAGGTTATCAGGTTCACATACAACAGCTGGAGCAGAGAAGCATGCAGATTCAAAGCAATATACTGAGTGAGCGAACCCACAGAAGCATTTGATCCTTTCCTTGTGGAAGGAGGCAAAAGGTCAGAGTACATTGCAAGTATTTCCACTTTGAATTCTGCTGTGGGCTTTCTGTGCTGTCTCAAACAAGGGCATAAGGCACTAAAGCAACTACTGTGAGATATGCTACTCTCCAGTCTACTAATGCTCAGGGCAGAGTTCCCTCCACCTCTAGGACTGCAAGACACAGCACAGGAAGCCACAGATTTCACCTGAGAGGAGCTTAGGTCCAATTAATTCTTCACAGCCACAGCAAAACAGCTGGCTGGAGAGAACAGGGACCTTAAAGAAGATAGCTTCTTTAGGTCAGTCTTCACACCTTTGTAGCCGACAGCTCTATGCCCAAACCCTCAACAGTTCAATCCAAAATCTAGGATGAAATTGGGACCCTTCATTACTGTAACATGCATCAATAAATACACTGAGTCCTCACAGACCAGAATGAAAGAAAGGTTTCTGTCAATAGAAAACTGCAATCTATCCATATCTATGCTTTTTAAACATGCTTTCATATCAAAATTTCTGATCTAGAAGGTGCAGGTGTGAAAGAAGAGACTGAAATGTTTTTGACAGAATAAACATCACAGAGATGCGAGTTTATGAGCACAGACACTTCCCTCTTCAGCTGCTATAGAAGCGAATAGTGGAAGAAATCAGAGAAATGCAGGAGAAGGTAAATATGGACAATTCAGTATAGAAACCATCCAACTAAGAATTCCTATTTCAAAAGAAAAAATAAACAAAAAAGCAAAACCAAAAACATACCATCTGTTTGTAGGGTTTCTGCTCTGAACCAGCTTTGGCCTGTCTGGCTTTATCAATATCTTCAGCTGTTAATCCACTAACAGAGGAATGGTCTTGGTGAAAAGCCCGATGCTGCCCAAAGGCAGCAGCAAAAGGATTTCCAGGGTCTCTAAAGCTTCCAAATAACCTTGCATCCATCCTGGGAGGCAAAGGCTTCTGATGCACACCAGAATCTCCAGTCTCACCAACATTTCCAAAAAGCACATTTGTAGTGTAAGAATAAGAAGGGCCTTCACCACTGTGTTCCTGAGGCTTGCTGGGGGCAGTGGATAAGTCCATTGAAGTATCTGATGGCTCTTGGGCTGAGAGGTCATAAGCTTTTCCAAAATCCTCACTGAGATCAGTTAAGTTCTCCTGCTGTTTGCCTAGTTCCTGTAAAGAACAACAGAAATACTTTAAGAAAATAACTTAAAACCTGCTCCCCACCATGTTCCTCAGGGTTAAGCATGGCAGCTAGGCTGCCATGTCTCCAGAGTACGTAATTTGTGGAGCCTCTGGCACTGCAGACATTAACAGGCAGGAAAAAGAGATACTGAGGACACCTGAGATAGCTGGCAGTCTTTCAGACCCTCTAATGGGACAAATTCATAGAATGGCTAGGGTTGGAAGGGACCTTAAAGATCTTCTAGTTCCAACACCCCTATATGAGCAGGGATACCTCCCACTAGATGACGTTGCTTAAGGTCACAGTTCTTTCAGGACTTGTCCACCTTCAAGTTCCTTAGGCAGTCTTGAATCTGCTCCTCATCTACAATGAGTGAATCTCCCTTTTCCCAGTCCCTGCCCTTAGCTTCTGTAGCATGAAGGATGTGACCAGAGTCCTTGCCAGTGGAGACAGAGGCAAAGTAGTTATTGAGGACCTTGGCTTTCTCTACATCTTGGATGACCAGCTTTCCTATTTCCTTCAGGAGAGTGCCCACATTTTCCTTAGTCTTCCTCTTATAATTGACATACCTATAGACATTTTTCTTGTTGCCCTTAACCGTCTTTGCCAGATCCAATTCTATTTGTGCTTTTGCTTTCCTAACCTTATCTCTTGCTTCTCTGACTTCTTTTCTGTACTTTTCCCAGGGTATCTGTCCTCCTAGCTAATCCATGCAGACTTCCTGGCACTCTTTCCTGCCTTCTTCTTCATAGGAACACACTGGTCCTAGGAACACAGAAGGTAATCCTTCAAAATGGACCAGCTTTCCTGGGTTCCTTCCCATCCAGGGCTTTGTCCCATTCTACTCTACCAAGCAGAAGTTTGAAGAGACAAAAGTCTGCCCTTTTAAAATCAAGTGTCATCAGCTTACTTCACACTTTTGTCACTGCCCTAAGGATGCTGAATTATACAGTGTCATGGTCACTGCAGCCTAGTCTCTCATTAAGTTTTACATTGCTCACCAGCCTCATTCTACTGGTGAGCACAAGGTCTAGCAAAGCTCCTTTTTTGGTTGGTTCCTCTACCATTTGGAGAGGGGATTTGTCATCAATGTACTCTAGGAACTTCCCTGACTGCTGGTGCTTTGCTGTGTTGTTCCTCCAGCAGATACCTGGGTGACTGAAGTCCCCCATGAAGATTATGGCTGGTGAGTGTGAAGAAGCTTTTATCTGTCTAAAGAGGGTTTAATCCACTTGGTCATCCTGGTTGAGTGGCCTGTGGCATACCCCCACTGTGATGTCACTTGGCCCTGACTTTCCTTTAATCCTGATCTATAGGATTCAGTCATGGGATCCATCCCACCACATCTCAGTGATACCAGTAACAGCTTCTCAAATACTCATAACTACAGACACCTTGTCCTACATATATTGCCAGAAAAAGTCACTAGTTGCAGAGTACACTAGAAGCAATACACTGCTCAGAAACAACAAGTGATGAAAGCTGCAGTATCACATCCGTTGTACTTAGGAGGGATAACAAAAACTAAACCACGTAATATTCAGTTCTTACCCCTACCATGCTCCCTATTTCTATCCTGTCCCTATTCATGCAATGTCAGCATTTTCAAGCCCAAAGCCACTTGAAACAATACCAAACACTTACTTAAGGCAAAGTAAGTTCATCCTTCCATGGTCATGATGTAACCAACTGCAAAATACATTTTCTTATTCAACCACTAAACTATGGCAGGGTTTTTTGTCATTCCAAAACAAATAAATAAAAATCTGGGTTTTAAGCCCAGCAGCGTCAGAAACAGCAACATTAAGGCAAGCTTTTCCTGACAGTCTGTTCTGTCTAGACCTGCAAGAGCTGAGTCTGGGTATTTCCCACCACTTTTCAATATATTAACTTTTTTTTTTTTAAAGTCAGTAGCAGAGTATGATCTCCTACTTCCTTATTACTTGAAATATTCTAGTCACCTACCTCAGCCGTGGCAATGTCACAAATGAAATGATGACTGTGTGGTCAGACAAGCAGGCAGTATATTTTAGGCTCTTTCCTAAACACTAATTGCATTTCCCTTCCTTACAGAAAAACAGAACATGGTCTTTCCTGTTATTCAGCAGGTCTTGTGCTATTCTAAACCTCAACATCCCAGTGGAAGAGGGAGAGGAGAAAGTTCTTTACAGATGGGGACTGTGCTTCAAGCAAGAAGCTCTCTGCTTCCACACTCCAATTTTTAAAAAGCACATCAGACAGCCAAAAGCCTGGCACAAAGTGAGAGAAGTGAAATATAGTCACTTTAAAACTTCCCTCTCATCAAAGTGCTGTACCTTCAGACTACAGATTTGTTACTGAGCCCTGCTGTGGCAGCAGCTTCTCATGCAACTAGGGAATACTGGGCAAGTGTTCTTTGCTTGTAGAGCCTCTCTAGTGCAGAGACCTGCACAGAAACAGGAGGCTATCATGTCTCTCTCTTCTTGGATGCAAAAGGAGGAAAAACAAGACAAAACACTGTCCCCATAAACATACATAGGGTATTTCTGTTGCAAACTTAAATAAAACCAAGGACACGTAGGCCCAGATTCTAGGACCAAAGCTACAGACTGTTAGGATAGCCTAAGGAAATTGCATAAAAATAACAAAAGCCTCACTCATCAGTTTCTGCTTCAAAAATGACTAAGCTACACTGTCTTTCTGAAGGATGACACAGTATGATAATTTTTGATTAAGAGTTCTTTTCCACAGACAAGCCCCGTATTTTCAAGTGCTGACAACACAGCACATGCAAAGCTCTTAAATTCATGCCCATGAATGATAGCAGAAGCTACTTCTTAAAAAATGCGTATTTATGTTCCTCCTTTGAAAATCAGTTCTGAAAATCCAGCCCAGGCTTAAGTGATGAACATGTAAACACCTGGCCCCGAGCCATTCTGAAAAATACCACATGTCTTGTATTAAGAAAGAAAACAGCACTAAGACAAATACAATTGACTCTGAAAGAGCTCATTGGTCATCAAAAGAGATATAATCATTGATGGAAGTTTAAATGAGACTTTAAATAACAAAGATTCTGGACAAAGGCTTGATCTTTGACAAGATGAGGTAAACAGAATACTTAATTTTGAACATGTTTTCAGCACTCAGTAATGGAAACAGTAACATTACCCTCCCATTCCTGTTTAAGCACCTACTGTACACCACAGAAATTCTGGAGAACCCCCAGAGCAGTGCAAATCTGTATTATCAATACAGCACTTCATAGCTAGGTTCTAGATCATGTTGAGAGTTTCTGATCACTCTCAAAACAAAACCAAGTACCCAGAGGAAAACCAAAACATCAGACTACACTGTGCACAAAGAGCTTTGCTTACCTGCATTTTCCCCAAGGCAGAACTGAACTGTTCTTCAGCAGTGGCCTGGAGAGAACTTGCAATGGTAACCACATCGCCTCCAAGGAGCACCTGCCGAAGCTGTCCTGCTTGGGTTTCTAGGACTGCTTTACTAAGCTTTGTCAAGCCTCTCATGACCACAATGGCATCATCTGCCATGACTGATGTCTTTCTGTGCTGAAAGATGAAAAAGGAAAGTGTAGGAGGAAGAAAGAAAGCAGTCAAGGAACAAGTTTGTAACCAGTTTCAAGTCACCTAAGAGCCCACGGCATATCCCAGACAATCTTTCTTCTTTGGACACAAGTCACCACTGGAACTCATTTGGCACACAGGCCATCTTGAATGACAGCTCACCAGCTGATCCTACCAGGTAAAGCCAGAACACTCCTTATGATTGTTCGTAAGTTACAACATTTAAAACGCCACACAAATATTCAAGTCAAGGGAAGCAATGGCAGGCAAATGTCAGTATCCTGCAGAGACAGTCCTGATTCCTTCCAGATGTCTGAAAAGTATTAAAAGCATTAGCATTTGACCTTTAATTACTATCAGGTCCTGGAACATATTTTCAATGCCTGATAGAACAGATGAAGCATGGTAACAACTCTCACATCCTATTCCAGCTCATTTTACTTAATTAAATTTCTTCACCCCTACACCAATGAGTAAGTTTGCCTATCCTCCAAGGGTAGTCTACTAAATCCCCAACTTGCAGATTGCTCTGATACTTTTAATTGGAAACTTAAGTATGCTCAGAATACCTATTTGCAAAGCTATGCACTACAGTGCTAAATTTTTTACTTGGTCCCTCCTCCTGTTCAAGTGTCTCTTGTGCTCAGATTCACAGCAGTCTGCAATTTTAGTGTCTTCAAATACAAACTGGACACTCCAAGATTCAGCATAGAATGTGTCTGACAACAAGTTCCACTGATTCCTCTGTCTCAGCCTAGAACCAAGTCTCAGGCTTGGGACACTAGCTCTTATACATTGCTGTGGTTCATGTTTAAGAATATCAGGAGTGGCTGGGGGCTTAAACCATTTTGAAAGGGAGATCTTTTTCACCTGGTTATCTTCCACATCTTTAAAGCACAATCAGGATCACACTTCCAAATGTAATCCAAACAGCACTCTTCATAATTATTTCAAGAAAAAGTGTTATGGCTACAATAGATACCGAGTACTAGTTTAAAGTTAACGTATTTAAATTATTTCCTATGTAGGTACACAGGCAGTAATTAACTTTTGGAAGACAACCTGTCAACATCCACATGTGCACTACCACTATAAGCATTAATGCATTCAAATCATACAAGTGATCCTGAGTCAACAGTACACACAGGATTATCCCTTGCTCCAGATCACAAGCAAGCGGAGCCATCTGCCTTCTCAGAAACAAAGCCTGTCTCACAAACTTGTCTGCTGTATCACTCACGCAGGAAAAGCTAAATTTCTGGGTAAGTACAGAATTTTCTGCAACTAAACACGAGAGACATAGATTACTACAGCTGAATTTCAGAAACACATTGTTATGTAAACACAGGGTAAACCCATTACTGGAATATTTTTTCAATAACTGTTAGTGAACAAAATCAGGAACAACCACTGTAGCCAGGAAATGAGTGTTATACATTACATACTTTAAGTACGGTCATTGAGGCACTCCAGTGTTCAAAATCAATCTGGGCTTAATGTGAAAAAATTAAGAATCAAGCTACCCAGGTCATTATTCTGAGGTTATCTTTACTAGGCCTATTCATATGCTCCAGACCTGTAAGAAGTGTTACCCCTTAATCTCTTCAGAGCTTAATCACTAGGGTTAGTTTTGATGTTGTATAATGCACTTTTAAATTTGAAAGCTGCCTGTCAGCTAAGGAAATGTACTATGTCAACAGGAGGTGATTTTTCCCCTCCACATCTTCACAGTGGAAATTTCCACGTGGCTCTCAAAGCGTTTGCAAGCAGTTTCTGCAATTCAGAGCCAGAAAAATAAAGCAGCCAACAACACAGTACTACCCTAGCTGAAATAACAGCATTCAAAGGTTGCCACTAGTAAGAAGTAAGTCCTTTTTGTAGTTGCAAGTATTGGAATCACAGGAAAGACTGAATGCTAAAAATTCATTCATTTCCTCTCTCCCAAGAAGGGAATCAAAAGGTAATGCAGTATGGATCAGCATCCAGTCAGACAGCACACACAAAACCATCCACTTTTAACATGGATTCTTCCTAACCAACAATACCAATACCATATCCTCCTTTCATCCCAAAACAGCAGGGCTTATCTTGATGTGACAGTTATGATATGCTAAATGTGTATTTTAAAATAAATAAACAAATCTTCTAACAAAATTTAATAGAACCTAATGCAACCACAAATGAAACATAGACTGCACAATACGTGTTCAACCCCAATTCCTAGAAGTATCAACAAGCGAAGAGGACCAACTGCATGCTTGGCTATGGGTTTGGCTATAAAAGCACTAAGCACATTGTTAACAATATCCTCCTGACATCCATGCTATCATCTCCATTTGCTCTGCTACTATAATAACCACCTAGATACAACGAAAGTGCTTTGTTAGCTCAGAAGCATCAGCAACATGCTCCTATGCAGCACTGCCAATGGGCAGGCTATTACAAACCACTTACCATAGCACCTTGGTGAAACCCAGACCTCTGCATGGGAAACACAAACCTACAGGCAACTGACTTGCTGTTCTCAATTATCTTTCAGATTTTCTGCAGATAGCTCACAATCCCAAATAGAAACTGCACTACAATTACAATGGCAACACATGGCTCAACAAGGACTTCAGAGTTCAAAGTCAAGGAAAGTCACCAACAAAGGCTGAGGAGGAGGAACGTATTTGCAGAAGTGAGATCATGCCCCTGCTTTTTTAACAGAATTGTGTATGCAAGCCATCTTTTTCCAGTTCCTCATCTTTGGTACACCAAGTTCTCACCTTTAATAAAGCACGGTCAAGGAAAAACAGAGGAAACAAAAATAACTATACTGCAATGATTAATTCTTTGGCATTGCGCATCAAGAGCAAGAAAACATTCAGGTAATGTGAATCATCAAGCAATATGAAGGTGGGAGCTAAAAAATGCAATCAGAACAGAACTGATATTGGAAGAATTAAGTGGAACTTAAGTGGAAAAAAAATCAGAGGTTACCTAGTTTTGTAGGTTCTACATTTAGCAGGGCACTATGGGTTTTTATCCTGGGAAGGACACAGAAAGCAGAGACTAACAATGTTACCACAACCAGAAGGGGGAAGCAATTAAAGGAAATACATACTAGATAATCAAGATGAGAAAAGGCTACAGACAACAAAATAATCAAGAATTAGGAAAATTACCTTTTTTCTTCAATGAAAAATCAGTATGCACAAAAGCAAAGACAAGAGACACAAAAACTGAAAGACAGAGGAAACACATAATTCCAAGACTGGTAGATATCCTCAGCAATACACTTCTGCTAATACCCAGTTACAGAAGGCAGACAAAGGATTTCCCCACTCGCACACAAAAGTTCTATTCGTACCCCTACTAAATCAACAAATGAACAGCACAAGAAGCTCTATCCAAAACAGATTAAAGGAGTGGTTCAAACAAAGCTGGTCCAAGTGTACAAAGTCTATATCACACTTGACCGGTCCCCTGAGGACTCATGGTCTAGCAATAGTGAAGTAGGGTACTGCTGGCTTTCAGTATGGACAAGTTGCTCATGCCTGCGCAAGCTGTCAAAATGCCTGCTAACCTGGACTGAAGAGGGCTGACATGTGGCAACCAGGAGTTATTTTCCAAGAATAGAGAGGTTCATAATTATTGCACAATCAACTTATAGTTGAATGACACTGGAAAACACTCACATCTTCCAGCATGAGAAGCTTAGAGCTAAGTCATCTTCAGACACCAGACAAGATCTACAGAGCAGGCAGAGGGGCTGGTATACATTAGATGCCATACCAGTAGGTAAACCATCTCCTCACATTGTACCAGATTTTGAACCTGTCTATACAGATCCCATGGCTTTCAACTTTGCCCTGGAAGATAGGGTTGAGTTTAAATTTAGTAACCTACCAGATTTTGAAGCTTACAAAAAATGACAGAATTGAATCAGTGCCTGGGATGCGCCTATACGCAACGATCACCTGCCTTACAAGCCACTGTCTTCTAGCAACTAACCATAGCACTTTTCCTCTCTTCTTCAACATGACAAACTAGTGGAGTAAAGGTGTAATCAACTACAATGAGACACTCAGGATATCATAGGATCATAACAGAAACACAAGGCCTCACAGCAGGCAACAAATAAATTCTTTTATTTGCACTGTTTTAAAAACATAACCCTCCATTCATTGCCATTCATTTCCACATGCTAACATGCTCCTACAGACAAACAGAACAGTTTGTATTTCATCTGCTTTTTTCCAGATGCTTGTACAGCCAAAAACTTTACTCATATAGATAGATAAATATGCACACGCACACACATATATATAGGACTAAGCTGAAACACAAAGATACTTCTAGTCACCCAGAAACATTTTTTGAAGTTTTTTGTGTATGACAACACAGCCTCTTTCAGTGTAAAGGCATTAATTTTTTTACAGTTTGTTATCTACCCAAGAATTAAATTTATCTACTGTTGAACAATGTAAAACAAACAAACAAACAAACAAACCACATCAAAATCCCAGAAGTTTTACAGTAGCCTATATTCCATCCCTCAGGTCTACAGAAGTTTTAACTAATTCCTTTACCTCCAACCGTTCTTTTAAATCAATGAGATTAAAATGAAAAATACTAGGATGGACAGGCAGTAAAGCAGGCAATATCATGCTTCCAACGGAAACAAAGAGTTGCCCCACTATCTATTATCATAATCATGGTTATCTTAGTTGTATCTAAACCCTGGAATCAGTGTTATAGCCACCCACACCATCAGAGTAAGCGTGGAAACAGTGTGAAATAAAAATAATAAACACCCCAAACAAGATAAAGATGATCAGGTACTCAGCAGTTTGTTCTGTGGCTATAAACCACCAGTAGACAAATTTCAAAATAAGTACTATTCATTAAGTTGTTCTGTAACTGATCTTCTATAGATTTTTCCATTTCTTTTTATGTGTGTTGCCACACCAACCCTTTCATGTGGTCCTTTCACTTACAGCCATGTTCTATCACACACCTCCTCATCAGTTCCTTTGAAATCAGATTTCCAGGCCCCTGCCTAGACATTTTCATTAGCTGGATTACCCAGGTTGCAGCTGACCCAAATTTTAAGCATGCAGGGCACTGAAAAAACTGCATTTCAAAAGGAGAAAGTTGCCATCATCCTTTAAAGCAGGAAGATCTACCTTGCTTATCCCTCACTGTCCCCCTGTACAAAGCTCCCCCACACCAGAGATCTAAGAGAAATGTCTTTAAAGATCTACAACCAAACTGCGTACTCCTATACTTGAGTCCTGCCCCATGGCTTTGACTCACGCCTCCTTAGATTGAATTTATCAAGTCTCTGAAAGCTGCTTGACAATTACCCTTGCACAAAGCAGTTTGCCAATGTCATTTAAAACAAACACTTTTGAAGGGCAGGTGGAACTTATTCATTCTCTAATCATTAAAATAGCAGTACATACACATATAAAAGTGGGCTGCTTGGCAGACAAATTCATCTTTCCACCAAAATTCAGAAGGACAGCTAGTCCTAAACGCAGTACAAGGAGTTTTCTCCATAAATGGCTTGACACACAACAAAAAGAATACCTAGACACTTTAAAAGAAAGCTGTCTGCTTTATTTTAGGCACAGATAAAATCAATGCCAAGTGAATGTTGTGGTCTATTCTTTCAGGACAACTTCTGGAGATATGCAAAAGCATAGTCAGAGCCCAGGTGCCTGGAATTAAGTCTTTTTCTACCCTGGTCATGGATCTAGAAATAATTAACTCACAATTAAGATCCTGGTAGAAGAGAACATTCCCTCATTATAGGCCACCTTCTCTACTATGTCTTGTCATACACTAATGCATTCCAACCTGGGCAAACATTGTTTCACATTATACAGAGGTAGATTCAACTTGCTGTGATTTTAAGGCTACTTGCTTACCTGTTGTTTTTCCCCCTCAAGAATTAATCTGTATATTCTCCTAGGAAACAAGTACTTGCAGTCAGGGACACAAAACACGTTCCTTTTCCCTCATTTGTAGGCTTTCAAGATGTACTATTTGGGCTGCTGGACAAACCCAGAGTTGTGTCTAATATCCTGTCTTTGTCTCATTTATATTACCAAAAATAAAGGAAGAACAAAAGAAGAAAAGGAAAATGCAAGTTATCCTCTTTTTATGCATTGAGCAGTGCTTAGTAAGAACAAGCTATTGCACTGCATCCTCTACATTGCTCAAAGACATGAATAGTTCTGATAAAATACATGATTAAAGTTACTTCTAATGCATGTGGATCTTTGATTTTAATATTCTGTTGTTCTTGTTGGAAGGAATGTGGAGCATGACCACAAAACACATTAATGAGATTCAGGCAGATACTGTACTTGAAGCATATACTCAAGAAACAAAAGTACTACAAGTTGAATTTACACCTTTATTTTGTTTTATGGCAAGCTTACACAAAAGCACAGTTCATTAGATCCAAGTCATCCCTCTAGCATTGTTAGCATACAGTATCACTTTAAAAGAAAAATCCCACGTTTCCATATGGAACAACTCTAATTAGTGAGATTTATAAAAAGGTTACACTAACGCTCCATACTGATCAAATATAAACACTGTGCTTCAAACAAAAATAAAACACTACCAACATCTGTCCCTCCCACCAGTCTGCAGAGCAGCTCTAAGCTCTTCGAGTCATTTCACTAGTTAGGGCAGAAGAGACCACTAAAGCTGAGTTCACCATCTGATGTACAGCTCTGCACCATTAAGCTTTACACAGGCAAACAAAAGAGCTCCCCACTGGCCTCATGCTCTAAACTGGAAGAGTATAAAAGAGCAAGGTTATCAGTTTACAAGGTTTTTTTGGTTGGTTGGTTTGGTTTTTTGCCATACATCATTATATTGTAATCGTTCTTATTTGGAAGTATAAGCTTTCTGAAAGCACACTGAGTCCAATTTGGGAAGTGGAAACTAATAAAAAGCTATGCCTCATAATAAGTGTGCATTCCTTTCGACTTAAATACACCATTATTTCTGAAAAAAATTATTGCAAAAAAGAGCAGCTCTTCCTCTTGCATTTAAACACATATCACTCTTCACTCATAGATCTCAAAAAGCTAAAGAAAGGAGACCGATATCAAAGTTATCTTTGGGGAGAACACGTAGTTCATCCAAAAATTACATTGCATGTCAGTGATAGGGTTAGAGATCTCCACAGGTCTCTCCAAAGTACACTGATCCTTACAGCACACAGCCTACACCTGGGTATCTTTTAAATATATTCCACTTCAGAGCAGTAAGATACAAGAATTTATAGCCAGTTTTACCATCTTAATGGTCCATTACGAGGTTGTATCTAAATTACTAAATGACACACCAGCAATGGCTTCTAGTCAGTACCTTTCTAATTATAGGCTTCCGGAAAACTAGACACACCCATAGTTGTAACGTACATCTGTCTTTCCAAGCTGTAAGAAGATATTTTACTTATTATCCCTTTAGTACACCTGGATCATATGGTATGTCTAGGGTTAGGGTTTGTCATAACATTACAAAATCAGTAAGAGGTATCCCATGCATGTCTTTTCTGATGGCATACACATATCCTCTGCTCACATGGTAAGCATAACTCTCCTGTTACCACTGTGAAGAGCAGCTCAAACACCACAGCCTCCCACAATCAATCCTGAAGAAATAGATGTCTATACAGATCCCATGACTTTCAACTTTGCCCTGGAAGCTAGGGTTGAGTTTAAATTTAGTAACCTACAACACACCTCAATCTATTCATAGCCCCCTTACGCACCATCATCCTAGCTACAGGAGCTTTATTTTTTCTGGTACCAACACCTCCTGTACAAAGAGGAAAAATAGGATGCAAGAGGAAGAGAGATAAAAAAGCTAATTTAAGACAACACAAATTGATCTCTGGGAGGAAAGGGAACGTGGTCTATCAGAACCTACAGTTCATGCATCACAGCTCTGCCACAGTCCTCAGACAAGTTATTTGTGTTAGTTTCTACTCACCACATATAAGTACTTTTGAAGGTAGGGTAAATAAGAGTAATGAGCACTGTATTCCACATAACTTAGTACTAAACCTAATCTGCAAGCTTTCCTACCTGATACAAAATCTGTAATCTGCAATTACTTACGTTCTCCTTGTACAGATTTCATGAAATCATATTCTATATAACAAAATAAAGAACCAAAGAAGAACCAAAGTTTTAAGCAACTTACATAGGTGTCTTTGAAAATCCCAAATCTCTCAGAGCCTCTGAATGACCATGCTCCATGAAACTTTGCTGTGCAATATTAATCTCCAGGCTTACTGACTTAAAAGCGTTCTCTAAAACGCTTTATTCACTTGCAGCTTACTTTCCAGTCATTCTCCCTTCCATCTCTTAGTCCTGATTATTCTCTTGATGAGCACTTTGACCATGTCAAACTAAAACAAGGATTTAATACTCCTAAACAGCACAATTCACACAGTAGAGGAGCAGTGATGTGTCAAAATACATCACGCCCTTTTATAGTACACTTGCTCAGCACACTCAAAAAAACAAAAGTGTGCAACTGGTGCAAAAGGGGACATGAATAGCCATGAAAGCTAAATAAAAATCTGATCTATACACAAAACCAGTACATACTGTAGAGGCAAAACAAACACAGCAAGAGAACACTAAGTGGAAGCAATCACCTGTACAACACAAAACAGCTCCAGGAGCACCCAGACCACAAACCGATCAGATCATCTTTTGTGGTGTCTCTACATACAGAATGTACAGCCTTTAAGAAAAAGACATAGCATTTCACAGTTTTCAGGAGGAAAAAGCAAGAGCACAAGCACAGGCAAAAGGCAAAAAAACCCCAAAAACAACAACAAACCCCCCCCCACAAAAAAACCAACCTTCTTTTTACTGGATATTGTGTAGACTTACTTAAGCAGGCATATAAGTCTGTGAAGTTTCTAGAAATCCACTCCATGCCTAAGTTTTTCAGAGCAACTGGTGTTATTTTCTACTCTGTCAGAAGCACATAGAACACTTCAGACACTGAGTAACTGGAAATAAAAGATGATTCTATTAGCTCGACTGACTGATGAAAACATTAAAGAAAATGTAGAAACACAACTGTGCAAAGAAAGAACAAAACTTGCACATCTTATTTCCTGGTCCTTCTCACCAGTTTAGATTGGGTTCACTTTACCACCTACTGTACTGTGGGGGGAGCGAGGGGTGGTGCAACAAGAAGGGAACAAAGTAAGTGGCATCTAAAAAACAGAGAGCATACTTGAATCTAAAGATAGGCAGAGTGACAATAAAATGAGCTTTCACTGCTGGGTGGGAAAGCAGACTCTGAACTCACACACTCAAACTAATGTTCTTTACTTACTGTTAAGCTTATATTTTGGCTCCATATGCAAATCACTTAATCACTTAATTTCTTTTTCAGTTACTGAAGGAAGGCACACACTCACAGAACAGACAGCACTCTGAAGTACTCATTAAAAAAAGCAGATAGAAGCTACTCCCAAAAATGTTCCACTCCAGAATACATAGCTGAGTAAGTCAGAAAGCCTCCTCTTCCAGATGTATTTCTTGAACAGTTGTAGAGGGAGGAAGCCAGGAGACCACGTACACATACAAGGCAGGATACCCAAGTACCGCTGCACACTCACTACCTCCATCCTAAGCTGGGCTGATCACCCATCAATACAGACAGATTTAAGGAACAAGATAAATACTCATTCATGCATCGAGCCAAGTTCCGAGATACCTTCAGCAAACCAGCTAGACCAAGAAAACTATACCATCCACGCTGAAAT
This sequence comes from Florisuga fusca, assembly GCA_038090715.1. Classification (NCBI taxonomy): domain Eukaryota; kingdom Metazoa; phylum Chordata; class Aves; order Apodiformes; family Trochilidae; genus Florisuga; species Florisuga fusca. Next base: position 5,600,754 of record JAAWXA010000041.1, on the reverse strand, counting down.
ACAAGATAACAGACCACAACACACACCATCCCTAGCATCCTCATTAAACTATTAAAAACCCAAACCACCTCAGAAAGGAAAAATAAACCAGTCTTTACCTTCAAAAAGCTCCATAATTAACCAACCAGTTTAACAAAATGGAAATTAAAGAGTATTAAAGGAATTCAGCTGCTCTCATCACTCAGTTTGTAAAAAAAATAATACAGCCTGACAAATAGTGAGTGAAAAAACAGACCACCACTTTTCTGTAAAAGGACTAGTGGAGTACTAGAAGCCAAAAAAAGTTCTGTTCTTTCTACACAGATGCAATATAAGCTACCATTAGTCTGCTCTACATACCACAAATGAGGTAACAGAGCTGCATTATATAGCACAGAATTCTCCTTGACTGCAATGAAACATAGTGATCAACACTCAGATGGTAAACATGCAAGGGAATTCTCCATGTATTCTGAACTTTTCTTCTACTTACCACATGACTTTATTTTTAAAAGGTTGACAATGTCAAAACACAGCAGCTCACATATTCCACATACAAGTGTTTATTCTTAGCATATCTTAGTCAAGATTACCAAGGTCAATGGTAGCTAACAGTAAAGACAAGCCATTTACAAAATACAGAAATAAGTCTCCTGATCTAAGAGCAAACAGACTGGTTGGAACATCAAGTGCAGCTAAACACTTATGATGTCTGAAAAAGTGACAAGTTCTATTTATATGCTGTAGAAATGTTAGATCTCTTCTGTTTAAAAGACAAATTGCTTTCAGCCTTTAACTTGGCGCAATTTCTGAATAATTTCAGAAGACTTTTACTTAACTACTACTGATTTTAGCCAGTAACCTTCCAAACCTAGTGCGAGTAATATTATTTAAATACACTCCAGTTCAGTGAAGCAATTTAAAGACAAGAAACTCAGAAAATAAAGTTCAGAAGATATTAGACCTTTTCAGAAAGACAGTAATTTATTGACATTATTTCCTCGTATTTTTCTTTGCCTACATGCCAAGTAAAAAAAAAAAAACACCTCTCCTTTATTTTTATTAAGAGTAGCTTTCTAAGTTTATTTTACACAACACTGATGACAAAATTTGGATTTACATGGCACAGGGGAATGTAGCAGAGAAGTTTCCCACCTACTTTCCTCCTGGGTGGGACATGAGTGTGTTCCAGTATCAGAAATAGTGTTGTTATGTCAAATACAGTCCTGCAGAAGTTAGGATGGTCAGTAACTATGAAAGTAACATTATACAAACCAAAATTTTATATCTGTAGTTATTATAGGTAGTTCGTTCAACACCTGTCTAAAACTAAGTACCTCCCCCACTAATGCCTGATCACTGTGCTACAAAGACTGCTTGTGGAAAGTCAAATTACTTCCTTAAGTGCCTTAACAAAGCCAGAGGTGTCATGGGCTCTTTTCCTCCCATTTTAGCCACAAGCAAGGTCAAAACCAGCCATCAGATATATTTTATGCCCATTTTCAAGCAGAGGAATAGAATAGCCTCAGCGACAGAGACAAGGGAGGTTTTAAACCAGAGCAGCCTAGGAAGCCTACACATGCACAAAGCACGGGGCCAGACTCGACATTTTCTTCTGTAATATCTGTAGCGAGACATACACCCTACGGAGTAGAAAAGCAGATTCCACCCTTCGTATCAAGCAATTTTAGATTCGATATACAGAATATCCTGCAAGCTTGCTTGGGCGATTTCCTCTCCCAAGGAGCGGATAGCCGTTTGCAAAGCCCAACCCGCGGCACAAGAATAAGTACCCGGAGGCCAGAGCCGGCCAGCCCCCGAGGATGATCCGCTCACTGCCAGCTGACGGGCTGCACGAGCGCTGTCGGTAACACTGCCCGACCCGGCCGTTTGCACGACGCTTGGACCTGCCCTGGGGTAATCGGGCGCAGGGACAAATGACCCTTCATGCCCCATACCACTCGGGCAGTCGTGAGAACGGCAAATAATCCTGCTGACCGGCTGCCGGCCCCACAAGGCCAGTGCAGCCGCCCAAGTCATTGCCCCGGCAAAGGCAGGGTGAAGGCCGCAGCACAGGCGGGCTGCTGGCCGGTTCCAGCCTCGCGGGCGCCGGGCAACCGGTGTGAAGGCGCCGCCATTGCCCACCGGACCCCGCACACGTTCCCCCGGCGGGGAACGATATTCCAGTTAAACACAGCCATCCGGCGGCCACACTCCCTCTCCGCGCCGGGCACGGGCATCCTCCCCGCGGCAGCGTCGCGGCCGCCCTACACGCACCGCTCCATCGCGTCGTACTACCAGGAACCAAGCAGCCCCCTCCCTTCCCCCACTGTGGCTGCTCCCCGTGTCCCGACCTGCACAACCGGACCGACACAGCCTAACCACGACCAGCACGCTTCTCTTAGCGCCACCGCCGGGCCCGCGCGCTTGTTTACTGTCCCGCCTGCCCCCGGCCAAGGCCCGGCCTCTCGTCCCGCCCCTGCGGCGCTCCCATTGGCGAATGGGCGGGCCCCGCCCCGTTTCAAGGAACAGTGTCTTGCCGAGGAGGTGCTGAGTCTCTGTACCCGTGCGGTCGCCAATGGCAGGAGGGCTCACTCGGAGTGCTGGCCAATAGGGGACGGGGAGGGGGCCGACAGGGCGTGCTTGGCGGCCGCAGGGGAACGTGAGGCCCGTGAGGTCCGTGCGGCGGGGCCTGCAGGACTGCAGGGGAGGGGGGGAGATGGGGAGAGGCAGAGAGGAGGAGAGGAGCAGAGGAGAGCATAAGAGGAGGAGAGGAGGAGAGGATAAGAGGAGGAGAGGATAAGAGGATAAGAGGAGAACAGGAGGTGGGGTTGCATGTGCTGTGGTTGGGGAGGCCTTGCCGGCGGAGCTGGGGTGTCGGCAGAGACGCAGTCGCCGCCTGCTATGAGGTGTGGGGCGGTCCTCTCCGCTCTAGGGAGCCCCCGTAACGACCGTCCCGAGTGGGTGTGATGTAAATACTCTGAAAATACGAAATACGTCTCTCGAATCAGTATTTTTTCTGTTTTTTCAAAAATATACCAAACATACTCTCAGTTAACAGATTTGTACCCCAAACTTAACTAGCTTCTGTTTTGTATCATGCCTGACAGGCACCTAAAGATAAGACCGCTAATCAGGTCACCTCCTGGCACACGGTCAAGACAAAGATAATAAATTTAGCAAGGTAACAAGGACTGAAAGATCACAGTAATTAAAATAGAAGTTCTTGGGATGGCAAAATCTGTGCGTCATCTTTAGCAAGTATGTGTGCCAGTGATTTGTGAAAAGACAGAACCCCTTTTTGCTGTATAAAAACTCCAAGAGAAAAGGAGAAGATGCGACTCTCTTTCCCCCTCCCCCCTTCCCTCGCCACTTCGGCTTCAGCTACGGGACAGCAACAGCGGAGGAAATGAAAAGCGGAAAACATCAGCCAAGCAGAATTCAATTGCTCTCTTGTTTTCTTTCCTTTCCTTAACAACTCTCTCCCCAAAGTGACTAATTTATGTAAAATCTCTCCTCTTGTAAACTTGTTTTTTTTTATTATTTTAAAAGTGGCGTTAGTCTCCTTTCCCTGAAATAAATCTTTGTAATTTGCTGAAATCAGAAAGCCTGTTATTTTTGTAAATTCGTGCGACGTCTATGAGTAGTGGCTTATTTTTCCTCACAATCAAAATATAAAATAATAGCTCGGATCGTAACAGGGTGTCATTCGGAAGTAGCGAGGTCTCCCCACGGTTCCGGCTCGCCAGGCGGCGGGAGGCTAGTCCCTGGGCGCGAAAGGACGTGGGTCGACAGAACTCGTACCTCCGTCTTAGGAGGGCCCGGGGAGAGGGGCGGGTCACTGTTCGGTGATCCCAGCACCCTTCAGGGAAGTTATCGTAGAATCATAGAATTTTCAGGGTTGGAAGGGACCTTTAAGATCATCTAGTTCCAACCCTCCTGCCATGGGCAGGGACTCCTCCTGCTAGATCAGGTTGCTCAGAGCCCCGTCCAGCCTGACCTTAAAAGCTTCCAGGGACGGGGCTTCTACCACCTCTCTGGGAAACCTGTTCTAGTGTCCCACCACCCTCATGGTTAAGACCTTCTTCCTAACATCTTATCTAAATTTACTCTCCTCTAGTTTGAATCCATTACCCCTAGTCCTGTCACTGCCCGACATCCTAAGAAGTCTCTCACCAGCTTTCTTGTAGGCCCCCTTCAGATACTGGAAGGCTACAATAAGGTCTCCTCAGAGCCCTCTCCTCTCCAGACTGAATAATTACAACTCTCTGTCTTCATGTACATTCATGTACACAAAGTTTGTATACACAAATGCACAGAAGCCCTGTGACTAACTGCAAACCTGCTAATGTGAAACTTCCCCCTGTTCTGTAAAGGGGGATAGTTATATCCAGTATCTCCAGATGCTTATACCAAGGGTTATTTGACTGGTATTTGTGAAGACACAAAATATTTTTCAAATATTACATATATTTCTTCATAGGATTTTTTTAGATAAAAATTAATGTTTCCCACCCAAGACCCACTAAGCTTCAGGTAAGCCATGAGAAGGTCTCTACTAGGCACTGAACAGACGGCTACAAATAAATACTGCAAAACTCAGACATTATCTGGGTTGGGATCAAGCCTCAATCACTACTAGAAAGGCAAAATTTGAACTGAAAAGATTAAAAATCAATTCCCTGTGAAAAGCACATTATTGACTTATTCGCACTAGACAAAGGCTGTGCACAGACATAATGTATCTGAAACAGAAAGGCCAAACGTAACCCTTTTTATGTTTGAGAATGGGATAGAAACTGGACTTGTTAGATGATGCAACAACATGGCTGCATTAGGGTACCACCCAATACTGACGCCTCCAGAAATGCAACTGTACTATTTGTGGTTAATTCCATACTTTTTTCTCTAAAGGACAGATCATCTACCCTCATCTGGAAAGAGGTATGTTTCAGATACCATTTTTAAGGATCCTTTTACCTACTCTGGTACCAATTTTGGATGGCAGCTCTGATTTTCTGTGTAACATTACTTTGCTTGTGTCAGCTCAGCATTAATTGTGAGGTATGTCTTACCGTGCTGAGCATGAAGAACTGCATGGGTTTCTGCATGAGCACACTGTCATAGTTTGAGATACAGGAGAACAAGCACAGGATAAAGCTCTCCCCATCTTTCAAAGACAGGCCCAGCTGGTTCCTCTTACTCCCATGTGGTAAATCATCACATATTTCTGCCACTGCTGTTTAGTTTGTGTCACACCAACCTGTTGCCATGTGTTCTGCAGCCTTAAAAGTGTCCTTTAACTTGAGTGCAAGGCTGTCTCCTTCTATACTGAAGCTAAAAAACAGAGAAGTGCCTGTTTTGACACCTGATCTGGAATGCACAGAGGTATAACTGCAAGCTGGACTAAAGCTGCTGAGAGCAGATACTTTTTAAATTTTTATTTTATAGTCCTTGAGGGGAGTAGGGGCTAGACACCCAGGACTCACAATACAGAGGCTAACTTGTGTGAGGATGGTTGCCTGTGTCCCCAGTTCTAAATAGTGATGTGAAATCCTAAATAAAAAGTGCTATGCTTTTCACAGTGTATAGCAATCATTTGGAGAATTGGTCCATGGCAGCAGCCTTGCAAGATCTCCCTGTAAACTGGGAAAAAAGGTAAAGATAAAAAATTCTGTAAATATTTGGGACTGGTTTAGGGCTACCAGTTATGAGATTTACAGCCCTCGACCCTGGAGAAAAGAAAGGGCAGAGTGTTGCAAGCTAAAAATAGACCAGAGTCATCCTTTTCTGCAGAAAGGCTGTCAGTGGTGTACGTAACAGCCTCGTGGTTAGCAGTTTCCACGAGCTTAGGGAGGTCCAATTTCAGGTTCCCTCTCTGCTTGTGAAGACTTATAGCACCTCACCCTCACAGTAGGACCTTAATCATTACATTTGGTCTTGCCTTCTTGTCTCTCCAGCCTTATTCATATTGTTATTTATGATTATGCTCTACAGAATGTGAAAGCTCAGCAAGAGGAAATGAGAAGAGAGCACTCCTTCAGGCATGCCAAATCCCAGATAAATTTCAAGTCTGGCCTTGCACAAACTGTGCCTTGAATGAATGGACATGAATTCTGTGGGAATCGGACCAGGCTGTTCTGGTTTTGTGCTCTGCACCAAAGGATTGTAGGTAAAAAGCAGTGACACCTGCATTATCTCTGCTTTGAATCAACTGTCAGAGCTTGTGTAGGAGCTCATCTGCTAAATGTACTATGCAGCTACTTCCCAGATAAAGTCCTTCCAGTGAGGGTATATAGAAGAAACCTAAGGAACTTCTATGTAAAAACCTAAATGTTGACATCAGTGCCTTCATTATAATGTGATATCAGAATGAGGTTGTTGCAGGTTAAAGTTTTTACTTCAGTGTCTACATCTCATGTAATTTTTGTGCTCCTTGCCTGTTTTTTTACAGATCGGTGCAATGCAAATCTGAATTTAAAGAGCAAGGTAGAGCAGTCCTATGGAAAGGTGAGTTCCCAGATTTTGAGGAGTCTCTTGATTACCTATAAGAACAAGAAGCAAGATTAAGAAATCAGCAACAACACAACTTTGGTACTACATTTGCCATTTATTTCTCACATCTTGTTCAGTAGTGTTATATCCAAATTTCAATACACTTGCTGCCTTACCAGAAATGTGAGCATTTCAGTAAGAGTCTTACAACTACGAGGATTATATAAATCAGTATTTTCTGAATTGTCATGAAAGTATGATACATTTGGTCATAATAATATAAATTACAGATATAATTATCTATCCCTGTAATATATAGTGTATAAATACAATGGAAATTATAATAAATTCAAATTATAACTAATAATAAGTTGCACTTCCCCAGAGCCTTCTCTCTCCTGATGTTAAAATGTTAAAATGGTTTGTTGAAGATTATTTAATTCTCTAAATGTCCTGATCTTGCAAGTCAGAGAGAGATGTCAGTACCTTACCCAAGGTCAGTGGGAAAGTGTGATGTAGCAGCTGGAAGTCCTGACTCCATAGCAGATGCTTTAGCCATGCCATCATATCTGTATCAACTGCCTGTTGATACATAACAGAGGGCTTAATGATGTATTTACATGAGGTGCATGAACAGCTCTGCTGCTGGTCTGGAGTAGAAACAGCAAGAAGGGCACCAAGAATGGCAAATCCAGGGCCCTTTGACTACTATTTCCTGATGGTTCACTGTCAGCCTTCGGATGGGGTTGCTGTTCTCCTCTTTGCTGTTTTCTGAAGAGTGTGTCTTCTGACCACCTAGCAGCTTGACATATAATGGGTGCCAGGAACACTGAAGAAAAGCTCTGTCAGTTCTGATTCTGACTGCTTTGCAGAACCCAGTGAAAGCTGCTGTAAAGATTCTTTAAAGGCATCTTTAAAGCCTCATACAATGTGGGAGAAGTTCCCAGAGAGGAACAAGCCAGAGTGGCTAAACTTCCACTCACAAAAAAAGTTAGAGATCCAGAGCCTGTAAGAAATCTTTGGGCCCTGCATTACGGGTTTCACTACAACAGGAAATTAGTGGACAGACAACTAACCTGCAGAAAAAACGTTAATGGGATCTCAACTAAGCAGCTATTGGCCATGTCAATAGGTTGACAAATATCCAAGCTATTTAGAGAACATTCAGAAATCCTCTCTCACAGTACAGGCCCAAGCTGATTTCTGACCACAGTAAAATATATATAGCCATCCTTGCGTGTTCACCCAGCTAAGTACAAAGCAAAAGCTGCTCAGGAAATGTTTCCCTCAGTCCTTGTTCTCCAAGCAACCACTGAGGCTCACATAAGCTACCCCTTGAGGGGTTTTGCCATGTGTTCACTCATCTTCTTTCAGAGGGTAATTTCTTCAGGGTAGGAGGAAAGTCTCATCTGACTATGCAGATTTATGGTGTTCCATCAACATATAATAATATAGAGATGACGAACTGCAACAGGTCAAGTAGAAGTCACTGGACAGGTAGCTTGGTTTTACAAGCTAACTTCTAGGTGTTTCAAAACTTCGACACGTTTGTGTGGCACTGTTTGTACTGTATGTTATTTATGGCTTTATGGCCACAAATGAGAACAGCCTTGTAAAGAAATGAGATCTCTCTGAGTCAGTGGTAGGTGCATGTCCAGTATCAACATAGGATTCAAATGATGAGCTATTTTTGTAATGCTTAGGACAATTCTGATTATTGAACTGTGTATTTTCATCCCAAAGCACTCAAGCATTTTTTGCCTGCATTTAGTCATTTTACAGAGCCTTTTAGGAAGGACCAGAATAGTTATCTGGAATAGTTTGCACAGAGTTGCTCTCAACAGGAAGCTGGGTTGAAGTCAGAGATTATGAGAGAAACAGGGCTATTTCTGAGCACTTTACTGGAACTATGAGCTAACACTAGTCATCATAGCTTGTTCACGTGCTGCCAAACTCAGCCATGCCCCCAGCTTTTGGTATGGCATTGCCATGTGTCACATAGTTGGAGAGCAGTCTAGTCTGCCTTACCTCAGACTAGAATCATCCCCAAGTGAGCAAGTTTTCTTTCACTGCCCTGAGAGACAATCCTAGTTCTGGCTTCCTGGCATCTCATTGTTCCAACATGCATCAAGATACAGGAAGGAGAGAGAGCTGCAGGGTTTTTCTGAGTGCCTATGTGGCAAACAGACAATCTCATAAACTCCACTCACTTGCCTGAAGGTGATTTGGAGATAGTCTTAACAATTTACTTCTAGCAGTCAGTCTATGAAGAAAGCAGAATCACTGCTACCTCTGGATGCAGACTGACCCTTTTTCTGTTTTTCCATGGCTATCAATCCAATACCTGAAGTCAGTCAAGGACTGCAAAACCAGATCTCTAGTATCTACATATGTGTCTGCATACCTGGTGGCAGAACACCCTCACTGACACATACCTGACTGCATCAGTTAAGACAAGCCTCTGAAACTCTTATCAGATGGTCCAGAAATACAGGCTAGGACCTTCATTTGACCCCAAGGAAATTAACTCCTATCTGTAAAACAGGGCTTATGGCATTATTCTGCTCTGTTGTGTTCTTGAAGCCCAGTGCCTAAAGAAGTGCTTGAAAAGACTCAGTGGAAGCACAGCAGAGTAGCTTTATAGCTGTGAACAGGGAAAAGAGCTTCCCTTCAGGAACAGTGGTCCCAAAAAACAGCATTGCAGGTTCACTCTCCCATCATCTCCCAGCTACTTCCAAGATTTCTAGCCTGGAGGAACCCACAATGGGACCACAAAGATGTCCCTTGCTTATAGCAATCCCACTACATACAAAGTCTAATGATGAAGCCTGGACAGCAACCATATATTCCGCCATCCACTCTGTGGACTTCAACAGTTGTTGCTTCAACACAACTGGTGGCCTGCTTTCAAAGCATAGGAAACACAGTTCCTTTCCTGGAAGATGGATATTCTCACTGTTCTTCTCTGTAGCAGCACTTCTGACAGCAATAAAAGACACGCGCACACACTCAATGGTAGCAAAAAAGGTGCCCTAACCCTTTACATGCTAAATGCCTTTGGTATTGCTCTGTCCCCTGCTAGTCCTCCTTTTCCCATCCTGTTTAGTCTTTAAAGTTACAGCTGCATGGTTGTAACAAGCCTAGTTAGAGAAGCCAGCAACCCTTTCCTCTAGCGTCAGGCTAACTCATGGTTCAAGGATCTTTTCTTTTTTCTAGCCTTGTGTTCTTCCCTACACTGACCACCCAAAGTTCAGAACCTCGACAGACAAATGCATTTTGCACTATTCCTATTTCCTGGTAGTTTTCTGCACAATCCATAATTTGAGTTGGCAGCATGATGAGTTGTCTGAAATCATTTGTTTGCCATTTCTGTTCAGTTATCTTGCCCACCCGAATCATATAGGGACAGAAATCAGGTAATTTTTTTCCTTATTAAAGAACTTCAAACTGTTTTCATGCCTCTTGAAAAATACACATAACAATCTGTGAGACAGCTTTTAGCACAAAACTTGAAGAACAAAAAAAGCACAAATTTTAACTTCCTAGAATATCACAAAGGCCATATTTGGTAGGGCCTTACAGAGAGGGCACACATCTTTTCTGGCATGATGAAAGGATTATACATTCCTGTTGGAGTAATTCTGTTAATTCTACTGTGGCATTTTATTGCTAAAAACTATCTGTTCGTACATCAAAGCTGTGCACAGGCAGCTTTAAAAGTAATGTGAATACCTACTTTAAGCTCCAATGATCCTGCTTGCCTTACACCAGTTTTGAAGGAAGACTTGGTTTCTTTCATAAGATGCAGCTCTGCCAAGTCAAGAATTCTAGTTGCTTTGTAAAGATTTGTAAAGCTTTGTAAAGATTGAAAATGGCATGGTGTAAGTTAAAAGGTTGTATCAGTTTCCACACTTGCTGTTATACCCCTTACATTGTTCCTAATCTGCTTAAATCCAAGTTAGTGGTGAAGTTACATTTTATAATGGAGTGTGCAAGGTCTTCTTGAAAACATATAAAAGAGAAAAGAGGTCTAGTACTTTTCCTACTCTGCCCCCTTCTGCTTCTACAGGTCCTGCCAGGCTTTCCACCATTTATTTCTGCACAGACCTAAACCTCGCCTTGGGAGCTATCACTTAGTTCAGGCTGCATTTGACTGGACTCCAACAGTTCCCAGTTTAGGCAAACTTCCATTCCAATTACTTGGCCTTGTACCTGAGACAGGTTTCTGTATCAAGGAGTTTAGATTACTACACTTCAAAGTGTCTATTTATTTATATCTTCTTAATACTGAGCCATAAGTAGTGCTGAGCACTGACACCTCCCCAGTTGGGCTCCTGGACATCTGTGAGAGATGTTGCATAAAGAAGATAATAGTTCATGTGCAGTTAACTCCCTTAGTGCTCAGGGCTAATGGCAAATCTCTTTCACTTTGGAGTAGAGCATAGCAAATCTGCAGCAAAGGAAGATTTAAAAGAAATTATAGTGATCCGTGTGATCATGTTTGATGCCCTGATCTGATGTGGACAGGTCTGATTTAACCAAACTTAATCCCAGCATTTGTTCTCTTACTCTTGCTGTTCCCCATTTGCAGAATGGGAATAGGTCACATCACTTTACCTTACTTGGATAAATTAAATGAGGAATGCAACAGTGTGTTAGGTGGCACAACAATAATGTGGTAGGAGAACTTCTGATAGATACCGTATTTGTCTTAAAACCTAGCCAGCCCCTGATCCTTCTGAGGACACAGACAACATGATCTAACTAGACTCCAGATTATCCTGTGCCAAGAACTGGAATGACAGCAACATGCTTTTCCTTTCTCCCCCTGCCCCCCCTTCCATCCCCCACATTAGCAAGACCTACTGGGTAAGAACAGGAGACTACAAATGAGAGGAACAACAAAGCAGCAAGTATAATTACTCCTTTGCTTCTTGAAGATGCTCAGAAGAAACTCTAATTTAGCAATGTCTGTAGGAGGCCCGACATGCTTGGGATCTGTATGACTGAAACTAGGGCTGAATGTTTAAAAAAAAAAAAAAGGGTGTGACCCAAACAAAAGATTTTGCAATGTAACAGCAGCACCTCACCCAGAGCTGCAGTGCTGAACATGGCATTACATTGAAACAACTGGTACTTCTCCACATAGACTTAATGCCCTTCCGTGGCTGCCACAGAGCATCTCTAATGCAGATGGAGACCAGGGACTTCAGGAAACAGTAAAGAAAAATTAGCATCTATTCCATTTAAACCAAAATGCAGTTTGAGTTACACGGAAGAGGAAGGAAAACACTCTGTGATTAACTGGCAGAACCTTGGAAGGCAAGTACAAAGCAGAGAAATTTACTGCTTTGAGAGTAGAAGGGAGACCTTTAAATCCTTTTTTTTTGCAAAGACAGTTAGCCATGAACTATTCTTCACCAGAGTCCTGTCAGCAAATGCCATTTATTCAATAAGAGATAGTCCATCTAACTTAATCCAATTATTCCATGAAGGAGACTTCACTAGCAAGTGGTGCAAAGAAGACATGGGAGAGAAGACCAATGCTCCTTTTCCTGGCCCTGGTGTATGTGTGCTTTGACCTTGCTGTATCTGCTAGCCTACCCTGGCCCAGCTTCAGCAGTGTTTATCAAGTTGTTGGTGAGACATCTCATAATGTAGTGCTTTTCTCTCTATGACCTAGAATTAGACAACATTCCCATGACAGACTTTTATGAGGGACCTCCCTTAAAAGCCTGAAGCTAGGTTTTATGAATGAGACCTTGAGTGTCCAGTAAGAGCTGCTGTGGAAGCACTGCATGGTTCTCCAAGGAGCCTTGTACTTCAATTTTCTCTAAGGCTGTGCTGTCTTGTGCACTCTCAGTGGACAGAACATTATCTCCAGCTTTTAATACACAGTCAACAGTTGAAACAAAACAACCTCAAAGCAATCAAAACCAAAAGCAACAAAGAAGTGGCAAAAGAAAACACAGTAATAAACACTGAAGCAATTGTGTGGTCAGAAGGTGACAATGCATAATTGGTTCAATTGCACATGCTTCTAAAAAAGGCACTAAATGCTGCAATCGGGCTCTGCGTATCTCCCACCAATTAAAAGCTTGGATTTGCATTATGCAGGCTTACCCATATGTTTGTTTGTAGACTTCAGTCTTACATGTTAAGAAGCCCAAGCCCACATGTTATGTATGCCCACACCACATTTGAGACTAGATGCAATGAGACATTCATTTTGGAACGGACAGGAGTGGGTGTGATACAGATCATGTAGGAAAATGCCAACACATGGCACCTCCTGTGGGACTTCAGGCTGTTGAGTGACACCTGGATCAAGGCAGGCATCAGCCCAGCCTACATGACAGCTGTGCTTTCTCATGGATCAGTGGCAGTATTAGGATTTCTTCCAGGTGAAAGAGACTGCAGTTCATCAGAGCATGCAGCATGCTGAAAACAGTAAATAAACATAGTAGACAAATGGTTTGCTTATTCAAGTTGCCAGGTCACGGAGTCATCTCATTTGGAAGCCAATGAGGAGAAAAGTACCACCACTCTCCATTTTCACATCTTAGGCCACATCCTACAACGTGAACAAAACTTTATGCACAAGCAAAAGTGTCCAGTAAGATGAGAAATCACTAAATATTATTTTAAAACTTGTGCACATATACACACAAACACACACAGTGATTATATATATATACATATGAACTTTTACACAATTAAAACCACTCCAATACATACATTATATATTCTTGTCACTCACCAGGATAATACATTTTGTTGAACTGACAGAATCTATTGCTCTGTTACCTTTTAAATTACAGTTTTCGTAAGTTATGCAGAATTGCTCAGTGGAAGTTCAGTCTTTGGCAAGCACAACTCTGCAGAAAACCACCAATGCCAGTAGTGGTCCTTCAATATTTGAAGGTACCCACCCCCGTTTCCTTCAAATACAAATTCTGCTTTCATAGAAATGAGCTGCTCGTAAGAGCATGCTGCAACCTTCGTAAGTCAAGCAGTATTTTTGTTCTAGTACATTAAAATATTTCATATCCTGTCAACCCCATGCAATGCAAAATGTAGTATCATGTTTGCAAGTGATTGTGTTCCGATTTGGCCCCATAACTGTTACGAAAAAACCCCAACCAAACCCAAACAAAGTAACAAAGAAAAAACAACTCTTGCATAAACATCAGAAATCAGCAGAGCTCTAGTGATTTATGTTTCCAAAGGAAATACCTTTTAATAATAACTCTGTCTGCGTCTAAGTCCCAACTTTGCAAATGTTAGAAATGAGGACAGAAAACTAAACAAAGAGCAAGAAGTACTTATTTGCTAAAATTGAGACATACACAACTTGTGAAAACCATTATCTGCTTTTTAAAAATTTGTTTGAATCACCTGTGTGATGTCCTTCTTAAATATCAGATTAACTTGCAAGTCTATTGGAAAAAGCACTACCTTAAAAGTGTGTAGTTCAAAGCTTCAGCTGTAAAGTATTTTCAGAGATTAAATTCTGCATCTCTAGATGACATCACTTTATTCACAAAGCCTTGCATAATGTTACATTTTGATCAGCTGCCAAAAAACAACAGCCTTTTTGCATAATCATAGAATCATAGAATCATAGAATCCTAGGGGTTGGAAGGGACCTCGAAAGATCATCTAGTCCAACCCCCCAAGTTAATAATAGACAAGTGAAGAGAAGAAAAACCACAGAACTTGGCTATTTCTAAAAAACTGACTCTTGGAGTAAAAAAAAAATTATTTTAAAAGGTGTAGAAAACAGTAAGGTTCAATCAGACCTGTACTTCTTACTGGCAAAAAGCACTGGGATTTGTTTTTTTAATGGACTCACTTGAGGCTGTATTAATACTCCTAGCATTAATGATGCCTTAAGTAGAGTAATGTATCAGCAGACTAAAGTTTGCACTCTCATATTTTGATACAGATGATTCCTAAAAAACAGTCCTTTTGACAGTAAATAACTATTTTAAAATTTGTAAAAAAAATCAATCTCTAAACAGTACCAAAAACTAGGTAAACCAAGTCTCAATCAGTATAAGAGGACCTCTTCATAAAAGGAAGGTAAATCCTCCTTTGGAATTGTTACAACAATGCACAGAAATGAGACCAGAAATATACCTAGGAAGTTACAGGTCAACTGACACACTGAAGCTGTGCGGTTATTTCCACCTTATGGTACTTTGAGGATTGTGGTACGGACTCCAAAAAAGATTTCCAAAAAGATAAAATACCGGAAGGACACAGGGAAAAGTATCTGTTTCCCCATGCTGAGGATCTCGCGTGCTGAAACAGGCAGCTCTACCTTCATCAGCTGTCAGCTGCAGTGGTGGATGCGCTCAGAACCAGAACCCTGAAGTTTGCATGTCTCATCACTGACATCCTGTGGGATCCATTATGGCTCACTGTCTAACTAAGGTCAGAATATATCAGCATTTGTGGCAACTTCAACAGGAGTTTTCCGCACAGAGGCCTCATTCCTCTAATGGCCACAACCAGGTGTAATGCACTGTTCTGTTCTGTGCATGCTGACTGCAATGCTTTTCTACGCAAGTATGACTTACTTGCACCTCATGTTTGCACAACACTTCAGAAGTGTGAAGTGTTAGCAGTTCTAGAGTACAGGTAAACCTGTCTGCAATTCCAAAGCTAAAACACCTGAGCTTTTGGACCCTTCACCTCTACAGTGTCACATGCTACATAACGGTTTCTGTGCTCAAAATAGCCAGTGTGCACAACAAATAACGCTCCTTACATTGGCAATGAACCAGGCACCTCACCAGAGTCCTGAGAGTCCCAAGAAAAATCTCAGTTCAGTATGTAACTATTAGATTTACACTAGAAAGTAATGTCAGAGAGTTAGTGTTTTCCTTACAAATATATGGCACTAAGTGTAAAACTTTATGAATTATTCCAAACAGTTGCACCATACTTCACAGCAAAGTTTTGAAACAAATCTCTAACACCCACTTCTAAATATATAGCTGGTGGGAGGCCAGCGTGTCCATGAACGGTCGCACAATGTTGTCTGTTGAAAAGTAGAAGACCAAACCAAAGGTGATGGAGATGGGAAGGGCAGGCAGTGCTTTCTTAAAAACAGCCAGTAATAAAAGAGTTAAGCATAAACCCTGTCAGAGACAAGAGAATAAAGAACACAAGAAGATACAGTAAGAAGCCCAGAAGCTTATCTGCCATTAATGAACTAGTATAGAAATAATAAGCAATATATGCAATTGAAGCCTACCTAAGCTACCAAGGGCATAAAAGCTAAGTTTTGCCCACACTTAAGTCTTTCACTCAAGTTGCCCAGGTACCTTCTTGAGGAAACCTGAGCACAGCCCTTTGCTGAGAAAGTGCTATAAACAGCTAGTGCTGACATACAGGTCATCCTGAGAGGTTAATTTATTTACATATTATTTTACATTTTGTTCTACGCCATTATATATGAAGTACTGATCCAGCAGACAAAAGCAGTTAAATCCTGGTGATAACCACAGACAAGGAGTTTCACTGGAGGACTAATAGTGGCATGTACTTCTAATATCTTCACAGTTTTCAAGGTCTCTTCAGTTAAAAAAACAAAACAAAAAACAATATCCACTGCTGTTCTTTCAACTGGAGTGCTTAATGTGACAGGTGAATTTTGTTTTTCTCAAGATAGCAGGCCAAGATCTGACTTTTTGGGACACATGTGAAGGCTTGTAAATTTTGAGTAGACAGTATGGCTAAGTGTATTTAGGTATAGATTTCTTCTCTCATCTGAGCCCTTCGTAACTCCTCCGTGATGCTAAAACTTCATAGACACTGGGCTCCAAAACTTTTAACAGCACCATAAAATAAACAGAATGGGGCATTTAGCCTCACAGACAATACAAGACAGAACATTCCCCCCAGCAAAGAGATCCTGTGCTGGACCCCATATCCTAGAGTGTGGGGATAGATTATCCTATGGGTTTCTCTGACCTGTGAGGTAGGAAAGCTACACCCAACACGCTCTATTTAAATTACCTCATTTCTAGCTCTCATGCTTTTTGACTACGATCTTTACAAGTGAGAGTCACTGTCTTTCACTATCCTTGGGATTTAATTATGGAAATTGAGGCCCAAGATGGATGGGATAATTTTCTTCTCCCTTCTAAAACTTTTTTCTAAAACTGCCATTGTTAGTTTCCATGATGCTGGTGTAAACAGCAAGTTCCTAGTAATTATTATCTACCTAGGTGAAAACTCTACAGTGTGTGGTCACTAGACCTGGCAGGACCAAGTCCTTTAGCAGTTACAGTACAATTGTCATCTGTTTTTACTAATAATTTCAACTGATTTTTAATCTCCTTCCTTCCTGTTATTTTCCTGGGTGAATACAAGAAAAAGACAGACCCTCATCCTCCTATCTAGCCATTTTTGTTAGCAAAAGGGAGATAACCTTTTAAATGACACTTGCAAATCAACGTGGAGTTCGTAATATCAACTCTTGTGGCTGACAGAAGTCCCCAATCTTTTAACACTGAAGCAAACATACTAACAGTTCAGCTGTTTTAAAACCTTGTTTTAAAACCTTGCTCACTTACTATGAGAATGGCTACAAAGCAGGCCAGTGTAGTATTCCAGTCTCCACTAGCTGTGGCCGCTGCTTTTCCAACAAGTACACTGTAAAATATGAAGTCTCCAAGGCCCAATTTCACACCCCCTGAAAGAAGAAAACAAGTGTTAGTTCCACTCCTTCTGTTCTGAAGGAACAGAACACATTCTGAACACACCCTACTGAACACATTCTGGTCTGCTGGGGAGCAGGTGAAGGTTCCTGCTTAAATTTTCTGCGTAGAGAAGAAATGTCACTGGAATCCCAATTCCAGAACAGATAGTGCAGCAGAATGAAGTAACACAGAGTAACAGTCAAGATCTTTGATCCTAAACAAGTCCCAGCTCTTCAAATTAACTGTGATCAGGCCAAGCTAGGTAACAAAGCATTAATCACAGTAAGTAAAACCATCAGGCTTTGACTACACTGACTACAAGGTATGAAACCTCCCTTACTTTCCTCCTCCTTGAGCTCCTCAAAAGAAGTGATGGGGCAGGTTGGAACAGGACTCCTCATCTCTGATACATGAGAGTCTGCATATGAAGGGCTCCAGTGGTTCTCTCTCCCATCCTCAGCTTAGTTCCACAAAACAGGCCATAAAGAGTGAACAAAAAAAAAAAACAGAGAAACACAGGAAGTAGCTACATGTATAACTTGTTTGAATGTCTGAAATCCACACTTCCGTGAAGCTTCTCTGGAATGGGTAAGCCCTTTGATTCTTGGGAGGTTTAACTAATTCAAACAGACATTTAGTGGCTTTGATGAAAATACATGTGTTATTATTTGAAACAGTCAGAAGTGTGCATGTTTGCAGAATCTTTGGGAGAACGCAGGAGTTCAATGGCTTTAACAAGTGAGTACATACACAAAACTAAACATTGCTCTGCACGGGCTACAATGAGAAGTAAAACCACGTAAAATTAATACACACGCCCACATTGTATCTTTGGCGTGGAGGTGCCTAGGTATTCATTAACTGGTAGTATACCAAAAATTAATAACTAAGAAAACTGACATTTATGAGAAAAATTCTGCCCTGAATCACGTATCAGGGGTGAGTGTTCACATGTATTAAGTGCACACATACCACTTTTCACAGATTTAGATTTTATTTTGTCCTGTTCAACACATCTAACAGAGCCCCTGGTAGCACTTTTGGAAGCAGTTGACTGTGATATATTACTCTATATGACAGCTTCTGTTTTCCAGAAGAGCTCATACATACTTTCCAGTCCACATAAGTCTGACAGGATGCTGCTGCAGCAGTTGCAAGTAGAGTTTGACACACAGAACTTCCCCAGAGGCACTGTGTGTGCCTCACCACATACTTCGCTCCTGTGTTCTGTGCCCAGTTTCAAAGAAAGATTGTGTCCCACTGGTTTGTTAGTATGTCAGCTACTTTATCCTGAAATAAGCAGCCTGTTCAGTTATCAAGCCTTAGCATTCATTTATCAGCTATTGTTGTGTAACTGCCTAAACATAAGCCTTTACTCAAGGATAAGTGCAAAGACATTGATTTTTCTTTGACAGGGTAAGCCATTTTGCACTTACAGTTAGGTAAAAGCATGTCTGCTTCATCAGTGGCCTGAATGCAACACACTATCATGTACTTAAGTTCACTAGCTCATTGGCATTACATTTATGAGCCAATGTTGTAATTTACCATCCCTATTTAGTAAAAATAAAACCCCCCATATGCCCACTTTCAGCTTTGACTTTGGATTGTACATCCAAACAGCAGGTTTCAGATCATCACTAATTTCTGCGGGCAGTATAACACCACTGAAAAAACCTGCATCTATCAGGACTCAGGAGTTTGTATTTACTTGCAGTCTCAAAAATGCACATTATTTCCATAGGACAGTGCTCTGTATAGAAGAGTGATATGCAAGCAAACCTGCATCCTGGATCTGCTGACTTGGTCCTCTTGCTGCTGTGTCTGGCTTTACCATTCCAACTGTCCACATCATAGCAGCTAAGAGACAGAAAGGTATAAAGTCCTTAAAACATTAGTCACTGTAGCTCAAAAGAGATAAGATTTATCTGTTCCTAAAAATAAAAACCCTTACCTCTGTAAATGTTTTTAAAACACTCACTCTGGTTGGTTTCCCTAGGTACTTAGAAGGTAAGATAGGAGAAAATAAAGACAGTGCATCCATTCAGTTTTTTAAAAAGTCTCAGAACACAAATAGCGAAGAGACAGTAGAGTCTGCTCTACAGGCTGGAAAAAGCAAAAAAGCCTAAAAATAGGGTCCTCATCTAATTTGTTTTCTTCCTAGCTTCTGTCTCTTCAAATAAAACAACTGCTCAGGGAATGATGGTAGTAATGATGGTAACCAGAGGTTAACTTACACAGCTTTACTCCTCCTGTTCTGCTAAAGGTAAAGCACACAAGGGAGGGATACAGCAAGAGTTCTCAGAGTGCTAGATTTCTCTCTTGCCTGTTTGGTTTGGTTCTTACCTGTCAAAATACTGGCTATTTCTATTTTGGTTCCAAGAACAACTAGAGGATGTTTGGGGGTTTATTCTTGAGATGGATCGTGAAATTAAAAAGGAATACAAACCATTGTGACATCAGTGGAAGGGAACTCAAATCAGCTGTTTAACTCTTTATCAGTCTTGTTTTTAAAGAAGCTTAACTAAACAAAATCAGCCAAGACAAACACAGTGCCTGGTTTTCCACTACAAGCTCAGCCAGGGTGATGTTTTTGCATTTAGAAGGATCCAAAGAATGCGGTCTTGCAGTGAAGAAACTGATGTTTTGCACAACAACTTTTTGTTCAGTATTCTTCTTCAGAGAAATCCTTGTTTGTTAACTAAAACATACAAAAGTCTTCATCTAGATTGTCTCAGGTCAGCATTACAGAGTTGCCAATAAAATGGAGGTCAGCTGACAAAAACAGAAGCTCTCCTTGTAAATTATAAATAAATTTATATAACAATAAATGCTTAAAAAAAAAGATCAATCAGACTGAAGGCATCCTCAGCTTGGCACCTAATACTTGGAATTCTGACAAACAATGTAATGAAAATGTCACTGAGGTCCATGAAACACTCGAGTCCAGGTCCCATAAGTGTTAAATTGCCTGGCTTCCAACTATCTTAGGGGCACCAGACACCACCATAGTTAAACAGCTCAAGAAAGCCAGGGAAGAGACAACTGATTTTGTTTGCAGCACAATACTTAAATAGAGCCCTTTACAAAGCCAGCAGCTGCACAATGTACAGTGATGCAAATACTTTCTAAGCACTGTCATCAATACAGTTCACAGAACAAAAGGGGGCTACAAGAATGGAACTTCATTACACATTTAAAGTTTGTTTATAAAGCATATGCACGAGGATTAAGTATATTGAGTGAGCATCATCTAATCACAGAACTTTTCAAAAACTATAATCCATTGAAAACAGGTTTTTGCATGAAGAACAAAGAGGGACATTCTTCACTGTAGTCATGAAATAATAAATCTACTTTTAACATTTCATTTTCACAAGGCAAATATGAGCTCCTTCCGTATAATGAGAGTTAACAGCCTTTTAACTGATAACAAGGTCTTCTGGAAATGGCCTGCTCCAGAGTATAAATGCGCACCAATGTGGAGGCAAAGAAGTAACTACATTAGTGCTCTTTGGTTTGATACATAAACATGTCATAAGTTTAATGTGGTTAAAACTAATAACATTCTAATCTTACTCACAGGAATATATTAATGCAGGAAAAATGGGTTCATTTCTCTCCTGTGCAGTTTCTACCAGCAATCTCAGTGGCCCCTTGGGACAAAGAACAGCCATCAGATCTGCAAAGAGAAAAAGGCCTGTCAATCTCATCTCAAACTACCATGCATACTTCACATTCTGTATCTTCAAAAAGCTACTCTCCCCTCAAAATTACATGGATGATTTCCTAAACAAGACATTCTGCTACTTTGCATAACTTTAGCTGTTCGCTTAAAATACCAAACCCTTAATTTAACAACAGGCTTAATATAATAATAGGAGTTTTCATCGGGCTAATTCTGTAAAAAGCCTCTTGAGAATACCACATCCTTTCTTTTGAAGTATATGACAGCACATGCAGGTGTTAAATTTAATCAGAGGAGGGCTGGGGGTACTTTGTTCATGTTCCACAAGCCATTGCTATCTATGCTGATTCTTTGTTTCACATTAGGACAGACCCCTGGTCCAGTTCCGCTTTGTCTACCCTCCCTTACCCATGAGTACTCCTCATCAACCTGAATGTTACCTCCCAGCTACCTCTTGTTCTGCAGGTTCTTCTGAAACTTTTAACTCATAGAAAAATCTATGATTTCTCAACAACCTTAAACAAAACACGCAAGACTATCAGGTTGCTACTACTACTTGGATAAAAATCCAACCACCCTACCACAGTTAGATCTGTTTCAGTCCTTTCCTGACTTGGTATTCCACTTCAAAAGACATGGTAACAAATACAGTACCTACATAAAGAAGTTAGCAAGAGACAAACCAGGGAGCCGAGGTAATTGCCACTCTGCCTCTTTCTAAAGCTGTTAGCACCATAAAACTGTTTTCTGAGTAACATATACAGTCCTGAGACTGCATTAGAGCAACCTCTCCACAAGCCACACAAGAGTCACAAGCCAGACTTACCATAGATGGAGACTGCACCTAGAATCACCCATGCTGACCACTCAGGTAGATATTTAATAAAAACCAGTGCCATTAGAGCACTGATCATAATGAGATATGCTTGTTGGAGCTGCAAGGGACCTTTCCAGTGTATGCAAATCATTCCAACAGCTCCAAAATTCCAGATGATTAAGAACAGAGTTGGGTAATCCATGGCCACATTGTATGTCTTCAGTACTTCACTGGAATATAACAAGAACATTTAGCTAAGCACGAAAAGCAACTGGTATGCAAAGCATCCTACTAGCTGTAGTTAAACTAATAAGGAAGCAGGACAGAAGCAGCTCTTATCATGAAAAGGGAACCTGCTTTCAGCCAAATACTACTCTTAGCTCTCTGTTCCTCCTGCTCTGTGTGCAGGCAAAAACCACACTGCCTTAGTCCTGAGGTCAACAGTGATTCCAAAAGTGATTCCAACCAGGCAAGATTTCAAGTCTTAACATAGGCCTGCAGCTAGATAACCATCGGAGGCAAAGAGATCATGTAGGAGTCATCCACTAGATGCCAAATACTCACAGTTAAAGATGAAAAGTTCTAAGAAGTGTCACCTGCAAGTTAAAAGCTTGGTTCTACCTGAACCATGAGCTAAGGGAATAAGCTTGTAATAGTATAGTCTGAGAAAAAGACAAGACAAAGCAGAGAACCAACTCAGCACAAAAAATTCCTTTCCACTGACTTCTCAACATGTAATTTGGGGCCTCTATACTACAAGGTTCAGCCTGTTCATTTCATGCCCATGGTATCAATTCCCAGTGATTTTTGTTTTGGCACTGTAAAATAAGGCATTACCTATAGAGACCTAATTTCCCATTTTTTAAAAAAGAAAGCTATCTCATTCTAGCAATTCTGAAACCTCCATTTGAAGAAAGGGAGACGTTCCTCTCCTTGTTCAAGTTGGGGATGTTCTGCAAAGAGGTGAAGGAGCCCTGAACTGCTACGTTACCTGCACCATTCCCACTTACCCAAGATATATGTAGGTAAAGAGGAAGAGCAGCATCAAAGAGGACAGGATCAGCCAGCCATGGATGAACTAAAGGCAAGAAGAGATGGTGACTTAAGGCACCATTACCTTGCACAGGTTGCTGTGCTCTACATGCACTACTGGTTTAATTTCCTACTGTCCTCCTGTACTCTTCCTACAGTTTTCGAAGTCCCTGCCTTCCCCACCACTGGTGAGGGAGGAAGGACAGGCAATTGCTTCCAGTTCTCTCAAACTCTTTCATTTTATAATCTATCCCTTGGTGGTTTTTGTTTGCTTGGTTTTTTGCTTCAGCCTCTTTCCTATCCATTTACATCGGTATGCATACTGGCTTCTAGCTTAGACAGATAAGCACATTCTCTCTGCTTAGTGGAGAGGAGGGGTTTGCTCAAGGTTGTACAATAAATCCATCTCAGGGCCAAGCTTAAAAACCAGCGATGGCCAGTGCCCAAATTCTAGGCTGGTACCAGAGAGCTCCCTGCACACCACAAAACCAGAATGTGCCTTTCCCTCCAAGACTTGCCACCTTCCACCAGGGCATCCACAGACAGGGAGAATACCATTTGCCACAAAGCTTGTCTGAAACTTCGTAAGGCATTCGTAGTAAATGCTACAACTTAGTCCTTAAGTACAAACTGCAAAACTTTTTGTTCAGATGAAGATTCAGACCTGACAAACACAAAGTAGCAGGCCCCATTTTAATAGCCTACAACTAATGACTGTCCTGCTTTCAGCTGGGAGAGTTAATTTTCTTCCAGATAGCTAGTAGTGCTGCATTTTAGATTTAGTATGAGAATAATGTTGATAAAATACTGATGTTTTAGTTGTTGCTAGGCAGTGCTTATGCTAAGTCAAGGACTTTTCGGCTTCCCAGGCTCTGCCATTGAGATACACAAGGACCAGTGCAGAAGCATAGGCAGGACAGCTGACACCAACTGACTAAAGGGATGGTCAAAGGAATGGTCACATTCTCAGCCTATATAGCTGGGGGAAGAAGGAAGAGTGGGATGTTTGAAGGTCTGGCGTTTTGAAAGTAATAATTTTGTTTCATGGAGCCCTCCTGTCCCAGGGATGGCTGAACACCTGCCTGCTGATGCAAAGTAGTAAATTAATTCCTTGTTTTGTTTTGCTTGTGTGCATAGCTTTTACTTTAGTTATTAAACTGTCTATCTTAATCCAGAAGTTTTCTCACTTTACCCTTGTGATTCTCTCCCCCATACCAAGGGGGAAAATGAGCAAGCGGCTGTATAGTGCTTAGCTGTCACCTGGACTTAAATCACAACAGTCCTGAAGCCTGTCTGCCAACACAGCTCTACCACTGCTGGCAAAGGCTTCTGTATAACACATATCTTGCTCTGACTAAGACGCTGACTAGCCAGCACAGTACCTTTATTTCTCACTGACAAGAAGCCCCATTTGAACTCAAGTCCACAGCATATAGGCACAAAAGGCTCTGGCATGAACACTTTACCTTGTAGCAGCGATATTTATAGAGCACCACTAGAAACAAAGTCATTACAATGATGACGCTGATCATGATGATGGTGTTCAACACTGAGTTCAAGAGACGCTGGCCCACAGACGGGGTATCCTCACTGAAAGGGGTGTAGATCCTGTAGTATAAAGCAAAAGCCATATAAAGTAAATACATTGTCTTCTAGCGGCCCCACGACATAAACCAGACCTCTGTGTGTTTAGGAAAGAAAGGAAGACATGACTGCCAAGTACAGCAAACATGAGATGTAGTCGCTAAAGAGGCTGCGCTCCAAAATATAATTAAGTATTAGTGGTCTTTATCAAAAGCATATTCCTACAGAGAAATTAGCTGGCAGAGCTCTAAACAAGAAGACCTAGAGTATGAATGACTAAGTTTCCATGTTTCTGCAGCCTGCAGAGGCCACACATTTTTATTGTATGCTCCAGAACCTCTCCATTTAAGTATAAGGCTAAACCCCAGATGCTGTCTTGGAAGGGAGGAACCCTTTCTTTGCACACTAGGAAAGAGGAGAGGTAGGAGACTCTTGGACTCTTTATCCCTTCACATCACCTTCACAACCCCAATATTTTTCTTTGGCTCAGTTTAAGGGATCACAGTTCCCATTTCTCCAACCACCATGTGAAGTGAAGTCTTAGGAACAGTAAGCAAAAGCTGGATAGAATTACATATGAACATCACAAGTCTTCAGGAAGAAGAAATATAACCAGGATATGAGACATTAATACAAATGAACATCCCTCATGGCTACCAGCTAGTGAGTGAGCAGACACAGGAGTTCACTCTGGGCCTTTTATGCTGCAGCATGAAGCAACTTCATTATTATGCAGCTCATAGGCTTTGAGTAGGGTGCCCTAGTGACAGTGTTACTGAATCAGTATAATGCAGGTGTGGATAAATTTAACACAGGTGAATGTAGTATACTTTAAGACCTTTATAAGATCTTTCTATGTTTACACAGCCACCTTTAGCTGTGTAAAGGTTTCCCCCAACCTGCCAAAGAAGCACTCTGTGTACACAGAGGTGTATCCATGGAAAGTAAATGTAAAGCTAAGGATCCCACGTACTCAGATGCTGGTTTGAAGACCCCACTTACAGCTGCCCATTTTTCTCCGTATAGAAGTGCACTGACTTTATGGTGGCGACGACAACAATCATACAAAGGGTGACAGGCACAAAAAGCATGATTACATGCTTTGCTCCATATTTCAGAGTCAATTCCTCTTCTTCATCATCCAGAGTGCTTTCTCCTACTGGAAGACCTGCTTCAGACACGTCCTCATCAGCAACATTGTTAGGACTGTGGCTGTTACCTGTTCGCCTCTTCTGAAAAGAAATATTAGCAAATGTGTAAGATTTTCTTTTACTTGTGTTCAAAGCTGTATTCCATCATATTTCAACTTGTTTCTAGTAGGAAGGTACCAACTGAACAATAAAATTAGAAAATTCATTACAAACAGGCTGCAAGAGTTTTTAAACAAAAAACATAAATACCTGATACCTACAGCCCTCTCCAAGTTCAAATGTATACATGGACACATGAACAGGAAGAGCAAGATGCACAGAAGTGAGGCAGACAAAATGTCAAATAAGGTGACATTAGCTGGATCAGTTCCTCCTCCCATAGCAAGGCAGCGTTTGCTTTATCCCACTGCTTTGCTAGCAGCAGGACCAAATTCTAAGATTCGCTGCATTTGACCAGAGCAGATAAAGGGCTTCTGGCAAAACAGGGCTGAAAAGGATATCCTGCAAGAGTCATACGTGCATCTGGTCCTGATTACAAGTCTGTATCTTTACCAAAAGGAAGGAAAAAGTTTAAATAGATAATATCAATAATACAATAACATAAAGTCACAGTGGAGGAAATAGGAACAAGCACTGATGATGCTGGCTGTGAGAATAATACCAGAGGAACAACAGTGGCCAAAGCCAATCCTAGAAGCCAGTCTGCTAGGAAGGGATGGAGGAGTAGCAGGACTACATCTATCATTGTACCCCAGTTCTTCACTCCCCAGGAAGGATACATACATACCCTATGTGCCTGAAATTTCCCTGCTTCTGAGGCTTGCAGGCCATCCTGGTAGGAGGGCACTGAAGGGCTCTCTGCAGACATCAGGGATGTTCTCTCATTGCAGGGCTCCTCCTCACTGTCTGAGTTGTTCATTATTGTAATCATTATTACTTTCCTAGGCAGCACTCAGGAGAAGCAGGGCGAGGCACTGCTCAAGGCTGCGGGGATAAGCAAAGCAGAAAGGATGAGAAACTGAGAACACTGAAGTGCAAGCAACTGGAAGTCCAAAGAGAAGACACAATTTCAGCTGGGAGGCTACAGCATGCTATATAACTCCATCTCCTAATAGGTGATTTAGCCTGCTGTTACCCCAGGCACATTAATTCATTCAGCTAAATTCACAGTGACTTTTGCTATCAGGGAAAACAGCAAAATGCAGCACTGATGCCATTTAATACTTCTTTGCCACAGCTTTCATAGTTGCTACCTCTGCTTTGCCTCTGCCACTAGAGCACAGTGATTTTCACAAAGGAAGTTTCTTGGTGCTTACTGCTTGTTTTACACAGGCAAAACAAAGCTTCACCTCAAATGCCTGATAGAAAACTGGGAGCTCAGCCCTTACACAATACTCCGGCAAGCACCAGGTAGCAGAAGTTTCTTCGTAACCCAGAGCCTTGGCTTTATGTAAACCACTAACCAGGACTCACACTCTTTCTCTCCTGTTATGAGCGTTTACTAACCAGATGCATTTCATAAGCAGCTCTTCTCTTTGCCCATGGAAAAGGAGAGGTTTGTGTAGAAAGGGAAAGACCTGTCCCATTTTTTTGTGGGTAACAACCAGCTAAAAAAGTATAAACTATAAAAGAGGAGGCTAGAAATGTTTGGCAAAAAAGTGGCACAGGGCAGAGAATAAAGGAACGTTTCTTTCTAGACACGAGAGAGAAGAGATGCGCTGCCATGGAACAGCCTTTAAGTCCAGATTTCAGGAAGCTGTAAAGGAAAGTGGAAGGAAAATTCATTTTAGCCTTTATTAAGTCATCTTAACAAAGCAAATGGAGGAAATAACAATAATTCAGTCATCTTTTGTTTCACAGCCACCTGTTAAAAAGCAAAATCAGACCTTTAATGTACTACAAAGCTGTGAAGTCTACCGGAATACCTCCTCTCCTCCACAGTGTTTTATCCAAGTATCTTGAAAGAAAAAGCTTGTGTGTCTCAGGGAATATATCCAATTTTGAAGAGGAAGTTGAAGAAGCCATGTGACTTCAGCATCACTGAAATGTGAGTCATGCATTCACAGTCCAACCAGTATGTGATGCTGTTTACCAGCCACCTTGGCGTAAGAGTGGTAGATACTCTGAAGATCTGGGAGATATTCTTGCTTCTCACTAATGAAACTGAAATTCATTTTGGAGGAAGAAAAGAGGGAGGAGTGAAAGAATCCCCTTTCTTTCACAACCTCTTCAACACATCTGGTACCTTCAAGAAATTTTAGAATGTCAACTCAGCCTACCTCAGTGAAATGTTTTTTCAGATATCTGCTCCTCCTCTGCCTTCTCTGCAAGCCTTTTATAATTTCGTTCCTCTTTCAGTAGAGTATAAATAAATGAATAGTGCTCCAGCCAGGCCTGTCAGCTTCACAGTAATAATGTGTTCTTATTGAAATGCCTAACAATTGTGTTTGTGTTCTTATTTCTTAGAGATCCTGAAATCTCCACTCCAGGTACTTAACATGTTCTTCTGACTGAATACATGGGAGCTCATGATTTACAGTTGAGAATCTAGATCCTGGCTCAGTTACAGGATTTAGGCCTTCTTTAAAGAAAATGGATATAAAAAATCCTTCAATCATGATGTATTTCTGGATTTGTGAACAAGTTACATTATGCATGCTATGGGATTAGTGACCCATGGAATTTAAATAACTTAAAGCCTTCTACCCATGTAAGAGACCAAGGAAGAAAGTAAGAACTACTCTCTGATAGTTTGATAGTTTGAAACAAATATTGTCTTAAAAACAACAACAAAAGAAAATTAGAGAACTTATTCTCCCAAAATTTAAGAAACTGCAGCACAATTTTTGCTGTATCAACAGCACAATTCTGCAAAGGACTTAGAAAGGACAGCAAATTGGCTTTCAGCTCCCTAGTTGTGCCCACTAAGGAGTAAAACCACTGTACTAATTACTTACTGACCTCCATGATTACATGGAAAAATAATATTATGTTATAATACAGCTGTTTTTAGGCTGGACATTTTCTGTTATTCTCCGTCAAGGTTATAGACAAATATAAGGATGCAACAATACTTCTGGCCTGAACACAGCTGTACTGTCCCTTGTGCTCAAGGCTCTGATTTAAGTGAAAGCTAACACAAACAGGGCCCAACACATCCAGGATTTTACCAGAACTCCTTTGGCAACTGCCCTCAACAAATCCTCAGACACTGTACTCACAGTTGCCTTAAATTGACCTTGAGTACATGGTCCTGCCAAAGAAGCTGTCCCATCACCCTCAGGTGTCAACACCAGACACTCATCAGCTGTCTGGCTTTTTTGAAAAGACAATGGGCACTTGTTTTCCTTGACTTTCACAGAGCCACGTTACAGCAGGACTGCCTTCCAGGCTAGCTATCAGAGTGGCCTCAGTGCCAATGTCCACAAGAGGAAAAGGGAGTGTTGGGCCATTCCCCTTAAGTATGGCTAAACCTTATGGTGTCAAGCCCTCCACTCTTGCCCAGACAAGCAGCCCAACTTCACCTCAGGTTTGCCACACCTATGGCAGTGTGGCCCTTAGACAAAGAAGATCGTTGACACAAAGTTTGCAGAGCCAGGAACACCGGCTCGCCTGCTCTGCCCCACCATGGGCATTTGTCTAATGCTGTACTTTGAAATGGCACCAACGCTGTGCTGGCTGCTGGAGAGTCTTGGTTTAAGCAGTCTGTCCTTCAAGGGAGGAAGGACCAGGCTGATCACCCTCACACCCCCCAAACACAACAATAGGCTTTAGATTAAGCAGCGTGAAAGAGGAAAAGGGCTCTGGCCTGGAGGCTTGCTTGCCAAACAGAAGTCACAGAGCACCAGGCAACCAAGAAAGGGGTGGTATAAAGCCATACGGTTTTCTGGTATTTCACCATTTCACCAGCTAAACCAAGGTGAAAGACCTTGCAGAGAGGATTTCTGCCTCCAAAGAACACTGGATACCTCATAATAGAAAGCACAGGGATCTTCTTTCCTGTTCATGTACATAACACCAAATACACCAGAACATACTGACTGTGTTTTCCTACGCTGAGATGAAAAGGGGGAAGAGCAGTTACAGTAAAAAAAGCATGGAGGGCTTAGACAAGCATGCTTCCTTTCTGGCTATAGCAACAAAAGGAGTTTTTGAGGTGGGGGATGCAAGCTGCATCTATATTCATAGGAAAGTATAGAACATGTTCTACCAAATACAGTAAACAAAGGACATGAATAACACAGGCCAAACCACCATCAAACTGACCAAGGAAGTTGCAGGGTTTTCCTCTGTGGCAAGGTTTTCCTCTGTGGATGGATTTAATTAGGTCCTGTTCACAAATCATACTATGTTTAAAAGTCAAAAGACCAAACTCTAAAAACCATATAACAAAAATTAAAGGGAACAAAAACTAGGTCAGTAGTAAGTACTTCTTACAATGGAGTAGATAAGGTGGGAAATCAGTTATGCCTGCTTTATACAAATCTTAGGAAGCTCACAGAAGAGCAGGAGCCAGAGTTTCTCTTTTTTCAGATGTCCATTATTTGATAAATCAGCTATATGGAATTTGAAGAAACTGTGCCATTTCACATTAACATCACCATCTAGCCTCTGTTTGCCTTTTAATTTCATCCTGCAACATCACTGTGCTACAAACAAACCTAAACCCTTTGCTTTGCATTTCATCTATCACAAATACCAGTACAAAGTACAGCACAGAACAGCTGCTACAGGCTAGCAAAATACTTAATTAACAACTTGAGAATTTAAATTCTTGCTTATACATATTGTTCTCTTTGACAGTAATAAGACAAGAAGAATCAGTCTTCCTTTGCTATGTTTAGACAAAGAAAAAGCTTCGCGCTGACACTGGTAGTGTTACATTTTCCTAAATTTCAGCTATAACAACCACTGCTCTTGGTAAACATGAAGAGGAGGAAAAGAAATTTTCAGTGATGGGGACAAAACGATTTCTAGGTTCTTGCCAAGAAAGTCAAAATGTGCATGCTGCTAAAATGATAGAAGACTTGGAACACACCTTCTCAACAATCAAAAAAAAATTTGCAAAAGCATTCATTTTCAGCCCCAGATGGTAAAAAATAACAAAGCACAAGCTGTTATGGGAAGCTGAATAAATCTGTGTAGCCCTTTCCCCACTTTAGGGCACACCAGCTCCTCTGAATTAACACTGCTTTGTTTTTCCCCAAAAGAAAGGCACCTCACATAGCCCCAAAGGGTCGTTTTGCTGTCAGAGCTGAAATTAGACCCTCACCAAGATGGGTTACTTTGCCCAAATATGCAGTCAGTCAACTTTCTTGTCACAGCATCAAGGTGCCATAGCCCTTGTAGACCCACTCACACCACTAAACCTCAGAGCTTTGGTGAGACATCACGCGTTGGCCCTAACATAACTGGGGGAAAAAAAAAGAAAGCAAACAAAAAAACAGAAAAACACCCAAAACCAACAAACCAACCAAAACAAAACAAACAAAAACCAACCCCGACAGTAAGAGGTTTCGCAGGACGCTAGAAGACCTTGCGCCCAAGCGGGTATTCTCCCCAGCTGCCCTTTCTAATGCTTAAAAATTGTGTTTCCATTTAAGGTGTCCAGGCAGCGTTTTCCAATTAAATCCTGGATTGCAGAAAGGAATGCCACTACCCAGAAGAAACGTATATATACGTGTATATTACATATCTTTATATATGTGTTTGTTCATATTTATGCGTGTATTTTATATGTACATACATAAAATATGAAGTCTATTATTACAACATCCACACAGACATATATATGACTTTCATAAGAAGGAGCCAGCAGCACTACCCGATGTCCTCTATAACCCCCTGAAGCCCAGTGCTGAACCCCCCCTCAGCCACTGCTCTTTACCTGCTCCGGATACCGCACGCGTCCTTCTCCTCCCTCATTGGTTCCGGCCCATTCTGGCTCCAACGACATCCGCGGCAATAGCGTGCCCACCCATTTGCCACTACTGCTGTCGCTCGGAGCAGCGACACCACTCTCCTCCAATGGAAGACAAGAGAGGAAAAGCACTTCCCGCTCTCTCATTCCGGTGGTGAAGCAGCCTGTCAGGAGATAGAGCAGCCGCCATTGTGGGGCGGTTGAAGGCGGTTCCTGAGCTGTCAGGTCACTGTCGGCAGCAGCTGGCCCGGGGAGCAGGCGGGCTCCTGTCGCGGGGAAAGCGGCAGCGCGTAGCGAGGAGTCGTATGTGGGCTTCTCCTTTTCGCGGTAGCGAGAAAACCCGACGGCTCAGCTCGGCCGGGCACCCTGCCGTGAAATGGCTGGGCGCTGCTATGGGAGGCGCCTCCTAAAGCACTGTAAGCTTCCCCTCGGCTTAGTGACAGGACCCACAAAGCTGGACGCGGCAGGTTTATTATGAAAGACAGTTGAAAAGCAGTTTTGAACTCATTGCTTGAAAATGTCTGGCTTTTCACCCATAACTTAACGTTTTTACAGACCCACTAGCTACTGGAATTGCCAGCGTTTATTTAAATGCTTTCAAATAGAAGCTGAGGCTTTCATGCAATCCCAGCCTCCCTGAACCCAAGGCATGTGGATGTTCAACTGAATTGGGCACCTTGACAGCATGTAACAGATAATCCATTCAGCGTGGCTGTGTGGATTTCAGAGGCTGTAAATACCTAAAAGTTCACTAAAAGCCACATTGATAATCAGGCGGCAAGACTGCAGAGATGAGTGGCACGCCTTCCTGCACCCTTATTAACAGCCTTCTTCCTTAACTGCTGGTTGGGCTTTATTGCATTCTTCCAGGAGCTGAAGGGATTGGAAGTGATTTTACAAGGCCAGCTGGCCTTTCTCATCAGCTTTAGAAGCTAAAATTGCAATTATTTTTTTCAACATTGCAACTTTTGAGTGAAGGGCTCTGGAAGAAAACTAACAATTATGCAGGCATGTAGTCAGGTCTCTGGCCTGGAGTTTTGAGACAAATTCCTTGCTTCTTTCCACATTCTCACTGGATTTTTGCATTCACACAAAGGGTTTTTTGAAAACTTACATGTGCTGCAACCTTCATGGAAGCATAAGAACTGATGGCACTAGGGTCATGGCTACATTGCTGTCATTCTGAGAATGTATGTTCTGCTTGCCTTTGCTTTTTGGAGGCAAAAATCTAGCTTAAATGAGTTTTCCTCTTCTCTACCCTAAAGTGGGTAGTATGAACACAAAGAGTTGTTTGAGTCTCTCCTTCGAGACCTACTACCACAGCTTTCAGTCAGTGTCCCTTCTCATGCTTTTTTTCCTAGCTGTGTCACATGAGAAACATCTGACCTGAGATCAAGTTAAAAGACAGAGCAAAGCCCAGAACTGTATTAATTTGATCACTTAATCTATTTCTGCTTTTTTTCTCTTCTTAAACAGATCTGTGAAGTTGAAGGATCTTTCACAGATAATGTAAAGTATTCCTGTTCCTAGAAAAATCATCTGACAAGCTGCATTGCAGCTTTTTGACTTGGGGGATTAGTGTCTCTTGCCAGAAGCAATTGTCACCAGGCTGATTGTTGTTATCAAGTTCATTTAGACATTCTGTGGGATTGCCCTAATATGCTCCATTTTAGTACTTAGACATTTACAGTAGGAGTTCTTAGGGATTTTTTGGTTATGAACTGTTACAATCCTCCAAATATACTCCAGGAATTGCAACTGGTTTATTTCAGGAGGTATAAATAATACCTAGAAATAGGACTACTGACACAAAGTCAAACACTCAGATGCTCCTTTGTTTTTTGAATGGTAACAGTCACAATACCATCTGTCAAAATAACATTAAAACCTCTTATGCTTACACAGACTATATGAATAGGGTCAGGCCCAGCATAGCTGAGGTTTTATGCTAGAATAGACAGTACTTTCCATGAGTCTTGCTCAGTTTATTTCACTCTGTAAATCTGCAGTTCTTAAAAAAATGGTCATTACTGAATACCAAGGTAAACATTTTTTTCATAACTGAAGGAGATCTGCTTATTCATAACGTTACTTAACATGCAGCCAGGGCTCACAAAAAAGTGCCACCTGTGGATGGGTATCATATATTGGTGTCATATTTCTGTGTGGATTTTCAAAGAGTGCATGGTGTATCCATGAAGATCCAACCAGACAGTTCAGGCTTAGGCTCCAGTACTGAAGAGCATGGTATATCCTTCTGTCTAAAAGAGAGATAAAATATGGATTCAGAGTCAGACAGACTGTGGATTATTGATCTGACTCTTGGAAGCACATCTCCATCATAAGGGGATCCTAGCCAGCTGTGCCATGAATGTCTCCGTTCAGTATTTGTCTCCCATGGTATTTTGTAGACCTGGTATAATCTGGTAGTCTATTCTTTACAGAGTCTATAGCATCACAGAATGCTAAACATGCATAGACATGTAGATGTCTGCTCTCTGTGTGTAGAAATTAGCTAAATATGAGACAAAACAGACAAGACCAAGGTTGTGAGAGAACAGAAATAAAATCTTGTTAGGTGTGCAGCCACAAAAAAATTGGTGATGCAGCCAAATCATTGCAATGACAAAGTCTTGCTTTTAACCACAGGTACTTCGCAGGCCCATCAAGCAGGAACAGGACTACTCCAACAGGAGAACCCCTTGCCTGCCTGGGAGATGCAGCAGAGCTCCTGCTGCCTTGGTGCTCTCTGGAACACCATCTCATTTGGACAGTTTCTCCTGTCTCCTTATATACATGTATACATGGCTTTGTACAGTTTTGCTAAAGAATCAAATCTTTAGGAGACAAATGTACCAGCCTGAAAAGCAGCATTTATGTCTTTAAGGTTTTTGGTATCTTTTTGGCTTTTCAGACCTTGGGGTAAATCCTTCAGACAACCCAGGATCCAATAAATCAGCAGACCTATTCATGTGATTTGGAAAACTATGACTTAACATCGCTCTGCTCTTCCTGAAGTCAATGATAAATCAATAATGACTTTATCTGAAATGAGCTCAGCCCTGAGAAAAACAAAAATATGTGCCTAACACTTTTTAAAAATGCACATGACAAACAGCACAAGACATTCCCCATAACTATGCAGATGAACCTTGGGGTTCATATCTTTATATGTATAGCTTATATGTATGTACTCATATGTATATTTATATGTATTATATATGTATAATTTACTTGGGCCCTCTGCCAATAAATCATCATGGGCCGATGTGGGCAAGAAATGTCTGTTATACATTAATATTAAAACAAATCCTTCCCTGGCTGTATTTCAAGATACCCTCCTTTGTAACCTCTAAGAGTCTTGCTGTGTACACTAGGGAGCAGAGATGCTCTATGCATGGACATCTGGTAGCTCGATAAGCTGTTAGACACAGGCACACCTGCAGTCTCAGCTGTTAACACTATGTGATAATCCTTTGAGGGGGCTTTATTGTACTTGGTGCTCCTCTAGCCCTCAGTGAAGAATTTACTTTAAAGTATCTCGTGCTGCAAAATTCCTGACACCACCAGAACACATGGTCCAAAGCCACGTTGTTGGCCAGATTCCACTGCACATTAGGCACTGATTCAGCTCAGCTTATCTCTGCTAAACCAGTTGCAACATATCCAGTGTTCCTAGTGCTACAACTGTAGCAGCAATGGTAAGAAATCTGAGAGAATGTAGGCAAAGAAAAGTTTTTCACTCCCTGAAAGGGGAAATTCTGATTTTTGTTTGAAAAAAAAATCACAAGGTTTAAGTGCCTTCTGTTTCTGAACTTCAGTCTTACTCATGTTAATCATCAGTTTTTCAAATAATCGATTGTCATATTTCACCAAGCATCTCTGCATAGAAGCACTTAGAATAGTTTATCCTAATAACTTTTAAAGTTGTTGTTTTGTTTTGGTTTTAATCCCTTACAGCAGGAGTGGCCATTCCTAAAATAGATTTTACTGGCATTTAGATTATTTAACTTTGCATTAACACTATTTAATTAATATTTGAATTAGGTTTTCAACCAACTTAGTTAAATTGGTTCAAGCCAATTTGATTTTCAGTTATGCAGTAACTAAAGAGTTTATTACGTTTTAAGATAAATAAGAGAGTTGATACAAGGATTATCAACTATTCTTCTGGGTTGTTGCGATGCCATTTCTGGTAGCAGGGAAGGGATCCTCAAGGTGTGTCTCATCTAAGTAGCTTCTGAACAGCTCTGCCTGCTCCAAAACGCCTCGCCTTGCCTCAGGCGGACACAAAAGACATCCGCCTCTGCAATTAACATAATTGTGAGGTTCCAGTCAAGCTTTGCCTCAAATGGCAATTGGCAAACGGAAGCACTACACGCCCCACCCCTCCCCCAACAAATGGCATACTATACGGAGGGGGAACGGAGAAAGAAATGTTGCCTGGAGTTCTGCGTAGGACTGGCCTACCGCCCCAGGCCGAGGAATCTTGCAGGTGGATACTACTAATTAGGTATCACGTTTCCAGCCTTTGGAAAGTGGCACACACTCAAGAAGGGGAAACACCCAGTGATTAAGAGCAGGGCAGTGGAGTGGGGTATGTGAAAGAAAGCAACACGTGGAGAGAGAGAGCACCAGATCAACACCAGAGGAAGAACCAGACACCAGAGCAATGCTGAAGCAGAAGGACCAATGACAGTGAGGAAGGAGAGGGAGAAGGTGCCTGAACAGAGATTTTTCTCTACATCCTGTGGTGAGATGGCAGCCTACCCCCTGCAACCAACAGGGGAGGAGATTGCTCCTGAAAGATCGTGGAACAGATGTTGCAGACCTGCCAGCCATGAAAGATCTTCCTGTTAGAGCAGTTGTGGACCTGCAGCCTGTAGAAAATCACAGAGCAGATGTTTGTGGAACTTCAGCCATGGAAACAACTGTTCCTGAAGTAGTCTTGTGGCTCCGTGCTGGAGCAGTTTGTGCCTGAAGGATTGTGCCTGGGGGAAGGGACTCGTGTTGGAGGGGTTTGTGAAGGACTTTCTCCCATAGGAGGAACATTATGTTGAAGCAAGGAAATACTGTGTGAACATAAGGAGGAAGCAAAAACAGCAGAAAAGACAATGCACTGTGATAGAGCCAATGTAAGCATCTGAGCAGAGGAAGGTGTTGCACCTGAATGTGAAGCAGTGCTCAGTGATACAGTATGAATTCACTGATGCTGACCTTCTGCAAAGCAGCCCTGTGAAAATATCGATATGGGCAAGGCAGCCTGCTTGGTTTCTGTGTGATTCAGTCAGGAGATTTACTATGCTTGAAATCCTTGATAGAAGAGTACCACCACTCTGTGGACATATAGCCTGACAATCGCCAAGCAGTTCAGTTCCAACATTTGTCACTCAAGGCAGCATAAAACTCAGCAAGACAGAAGGTGGGTGTAGTGCTGTCAGAAGAGCTTCAGTACTCGTATGCAAAAGAAAAATTTACAATTCTTTATAACATGTAGGGAAGTTGCTGCCTCCTCATCTTCCCTATCACGTCAGCTGAGTTCACTCATACAGATTACAGGAAAAAACAAATGCATCTCTGTTATTTGTGAATGACTTACAGGTTGCATTGAAATGTAAATGCAAAGCTATGAATAAGTAATGGAAAATTCAGATATATTCTTTAAAAAGAAGAAAAGATGCCTTCACTGTAATTTAGAAAAGGAAACAGTAATGGTGGTGACTTTCTGTGTGAACAAGAGTAGCAATGTGACTAGCTTTCCCATGTAGTCATTTCAAATACTGAATTTGAGACACCTTGGTCCTCATTTTTATACAGGCTGAGCAGACGATATTCTGCACTTCATGAAAGTTATGAGGTTTATGAAAGTCATGGCTTTCATAAGTAAAAGCAGACTGGTTTCCTTTTAGACATGCAGAAATATACACCGAAGATGACTGGCCAGTTTTTAAAATGTTGGTCTTGAGGGTACCCCTTTGAGGGTAACCAGTGATGGCCCCCTTGGACAGTCCGAATACCCCTTGATCAAATTAAGGCAAAAACATCGCACAAGGTCTATTTCTCTACAAACAAACCCAGCAATTTTATTGCTCTAACAGGTAGAGGTTATCTTGGAGCAAGTCTTAGGGGAAACAAATCACCCAATATATAACAATATATAAAAACAATATATAAAGGGGAAACAAAAATACAAAGGGGTGGGGTGATGGGTAAGAAAACAGAGGAGAGAAAATCACCAGTCCTGGATCCATGCATTTAGCCACCAATGGGGGAGTGTTGATGTTGATGAGACTCATTTTATAGGCCTGTTTCACTTAGAAAGCATGGTTGCGACATACCAGATTGAGCAGACCTCAGCCCATTTTGCCCTCCAATCCTTATCTCTATTGCACGCAGGCCCTAGGCCATATGCAAACCCTTATCTATCTCCTTTCTCTCCAGCAATCCCTTTGGAAACGAGGATTTGTTCAGGGGCTTGCAAACATGACTTGATGCACAATCCCTGAAGACCAGTCTAAAAGGATCCAACGGTCTGGTAGAGGGAGTGCCTCCATCCAGTCCCTTACACTAAGACATGCCTTGAGGCATCCCCTCCAGGGTAGCAAAGTGCTATGTCATGAATAAAGATGAGTAATGCCCACTGTATTGCACAAAATGCCAACTCTTAGATTTCTCAACCACCTCTGCTTTCCTCTCTGAACTGTGTTTCTGTCTCCTGTGCCTTTCTCAGAGCTTTTGCACTCTTGCTGATTTTAGCATTTATACCAAAGGTTCCATAACCATAGCAGGTTCATTTTCTTCTTCCATCCAGTGTAGCTATCTTAAAAGTTAGTCAAATAATTTTACCTGCTTAAAGTTATTTTTTCTTCAGACAGCCAGTGTGACACATCTGATAAGCTCAAAGCCTACTCTGCTTATATGGGGAAGATTCGATATGAATGCTGAATCCAGTCTACCCTTCGGATGCTGATCTGTACTTAGAACAGTTAATGCCACAGCAATACACTTAGCAGGTGATGGGCAGATGAGTGTTCTTGGACCTTGAAAAGGATGAACTTATTCTCACTTTGCAGGCTATTATGTGAACAGAGAATATCTGTTTTATTCTAATCTCAGTGCTGAGCTAACTTTTCTAATGGTTTTTGAATAGCCACCCTTGTGCATATTAAGGAAGTAAGGAAGCTACCTCCTCTGATAGTGAAGAGAGCCTTTAACTACTAGGACCAGAGTAGTTTTGCTGCAGAATGGAAATGGAAGATTTAAGTAGCAAGAAGATAAAGGCTTGTAGTTTCAGCACGGATTTCAGCATTGATTTCAGCACTGAGTTTCAGTGGTAGTCTGAGTTGGTTTCCCAGTTCCTACACAAACTTTCTAGATATTCCCACAACACAGATAGAGGAAATTTTCCATGGCGTGTCTTGCTCCTTACAGAGTAAACTCTTGGACAGAGAGGCTCCTGCTTATTATATACATGGGTTTTTTGTTTTTCACTTATGTCAGTGATGCTGACGCTTCAGCTCATTTGAACAAATTTTCAAGCCCTGGGATTTTAATGGAACTCTAGCAGAAGTGTGAGGACAATAAACATGAGTACAATAAGCATGAGCCCCAAAATCACCAGAATAGTATGAGCAGAGCTAATAAAAGCTGCGAGTTTGGGCAGCTTTGGGGTAGGGTCCCTGTGAGCTGCCAGAGCACCACTGCAGGCCAGGCCCAGACAGATGCATGAACTGTATCACCTGGACTTTGCTCTTTAATTGCAGGGAAAGAATACAATAGCAAACAAGGGCTCACCATGCAGGCTGAGAACCTGTGGCTGGGCCAAGCTGAGTAGAAACAGCTTCAGACAGCCTTGTAACAACTATTACAGTAAGAGCTAATGCAAGAACTGTGTCAAAACATACCTTGTGTGTTTGCTTTACTGAAGTTCATCATGCAAATGTAACTACATGGAGAGAGGAATGAGAAAAAGGCTTAAGATATTATTAGCAGTTTATCTCTATCTGTCTCTCTAAATACTGAGCCAAGGCTGTCAGTGCAGTCCCAAGACCCAAGAGTGGTTCTGGCTTGGGCTGGTGGGCAAGGGAGCACTTACTGTGTGCTCTGCTACTGCTTCCCTGCATTGCCTTGATCATCACACTGCCCTTTTTTTATGACTTGTGCCATGAGGAGGACTGGGTTCAGCACTGCCAAATGCTTGGAGCTCTTTCATTTGGAGCTGCAGAGAGTTACCAGTTCATTCATCCTGTTTACACTGCATCATCTTGTTAAAAAGAAAGACTGTCTGGTATGCTTACTTTAAATGTGGATGGAAAAATATGTCTACCCAGTGAAAACTGATTGTAATTCAGTAGATTATTTAGTATCTTGTATGTAAACCTTTGCTTTCAATTTTTAAGTAATACAAGCGAAAAAAGGAAATGTAGAAAAAAGTACTTCCTTGGATTCAGTGCTTGAAGGGATCTTGAACTGACTTCTGAAAAAGAGAATTTGATCAGTTTGTCTCAGGAATGCCTGAGACAGCTGAATTTCTAATTCAGGTGTACAGTGTAAGCATAGCCCATTCAATCTAGTAGGTATTTTTCTTTGGATGTAACTAGCTAACATATGCAGATAATTTGTTTCCTGCTACAGTTGTTAGCCTTTTGGGGATTTTTCTTTGATTATCTAAATGCCATTAAAAGAACCAAAACTTATTTCAGATGTGATGTAATCCACTTTATGGGAGTCTTCCCAAGGACTGATTTGGTTTCTTATTTGCAAATTATGATTATTTCAAATGTAACCAAAATTAAAGGCTTTCAAACCCTGCTGATATTCAGAATTGCTGCAATAATTTTCCATTTACTTATGAAAAAACTTTCTTAATTGTAAATGCTTAGGCATATTAACTTAAAAATATTTGACAGTAAGGTCATCCTGCTGTAATGACTTGGAAAATTGAGTGCTGTAATAGCTATTCTAATTCTGTTTGCCTGCAAAACAGCTAACATCTCAATTGAATAAAATCAATGAATACACCAGCATTTGTGCTCACAGTTATATACACCTTCAAATATTTGAAAATTAAAATGGAAAACCATCAGAGTTATTCCTAAACCAACACATCAAGAATGCCTACTCAAAGACAGCATTTATCATTGAGAACATGTTAGACCAGGTGTGGGTTTTTAGTACTGATATGTCGTTGGAGACAGAACTTCACAAAAAATCAGTTTTTAAAAAATGAAAGGCTTGACATTCCCCTTTTACACCACTTGTGCTAGGCAAATGCCTCTGATTCACCCCAGGGTGAAAAAACCTGAGAATCATTTAGGCAATAAGAATGGGAGAACATAGTCTTGTCAGAGAAAAAGAGTAATTAATCATGTTTTTAACAGAAAATAAAGTGCAATATTGATTCCAGTCATTCCCCATTTCTGGTAAAGCTGGGAGACATCTATTAACAACTGCCAGGCAAATTTCACCAACTGTGAAGTGTCCTGCACCCTTCCTGCAAAGGTCGTTATCCTTTTTACAAAGCAGCCAGAAACCAAGACAGATTCTTTTCTTCATGCAAATGAAATTGTGTCATGGTTAGAGTGGAAAAGGCTAATTTTTGGTACCACAGATATAAAGAGGGTCTTTAGGACCTTGAGAAGTCTGAGGGCGGAACACAGAGAGGTCGATATTCCCTCCCATTTGCTGCCCCATACTCTACTCCTATCCAGGAGGGCTGGAAGCCCAAGAGCCTTTTGCTGGTTCTTACCTTCCGATTGCTTTACTGTACTCCCGAGACCTTGGAGACTCCCCTATCTTTACCATCAGCTCACTACATTCTCTTCAGAATCCACATCCATCAGGTGCTGGGGAAAGCAATGGACTC
The DNA here is from genome assembly GCA_038090715.1 of Florisuga fusca. Classification (NCBI taxonomy): domain Eukaryota; kingdom Metazoa; phylum Chordata; class Aves; order Apodiformes; family Trochilidae; genus Florisuga; species Florisuga fusca. The sequence goes on along the minus strand of JAAWXA010000041.1, from coordinate 5,559,508 downwards.
CTCTTCTGAGTCAAGGGGCCCTCAGGCCCTATCCCTACGATCACCAAGACCAGGTTTTGTATATATTTGTATATATTCATTCCTTATTCCATGTTGTTATAGTCAATAGACCAGATAAGTTTTAGATTTTAAAAATATCAAAGCTTTATTAAAGGGCAAATAAGCAAAACAGCGCACTGGGCAATCAGGAAGTCTCCTGCTCCACCACGGACTGCAAGTTTAACAAAGCAAACCCAATTCTTTTATACCCCATGTAATCACCTCCCCCTTAGTCCCATTGGTTTTCATTTTGCGGGCTTTCCCAACATTGGTTCTTGTTCCGTGGGCTTTTCTTGTTGCTGAGGGACTTGGTCAATGGTTCAATTAGTCCATAGGCCTTAGAAACTGTTATGCTGAAATTCCCCTGATGGAAGTAATGGGTCTTCTTTTTGTTTTTCTGACTTTTCTTCATTATAAGTACACTTTAAACATGTACTTTAGAATAACAGAATATAACAAACTTTACAACATTGTGGCTAGCCATTCTGCAATTAATCCTAAACAAAGCTTTAACCATATAATTACAAACTTTATTAAATCAAACTTAATTTGATGAGCAAATTATTCATTCTAGCTTCAATAAACCATTACTATGTGTCACTGCTCTTCCCTTGTTCTAGTAAACCTGTTTCAGTTTTAATTTCCGCACTTCCCTGTCGCCCTGTGCTGCTGCAGAGATACTGGGAACAAAGTGATTGGGGCCTGGAAAAGGGGAGAAGTTGCGTAAGCTATTTAAGCTCTGGTTTTAGTTTTTTCTTTGCCCTGTTTTTATTTGGTTAATGATAAATTATACCACATTGACTTTTTCCCCAACTCCTTGTCTTCACCCACGAGGTTTTAGTTGGATTTCCTCCTTGCAAGTCCGAAATAGGGGAGGGGGGTGAGCAGCCGTGTGGTACTCTGTTATCAGCTGGGCCTAAACCATTACATTAAGGACGCAGGAGAACCTCTACTCAGGCACCTTCTCCCTCTCCTTCCTCATTGCTCTAACATTGCTCCCACTCCTGGTATCACTCTCTCTCAGGCTCTCCCCTGCCCTGAGGTCTTACAGCCACTGCATTCCCCTTCTTGTATCCAGTAATTGCAGAAGCACATTCTGTTGTCACTGATGGCCTCAACCAGGCAGAGGTGGGGCCGGACTTACTGGAGCCGGGGGATCTTTCAGTAGCTTCTTGCTGGAGCCACCCCTGGGCCCCTCCCCTGCTACCAAAGAGCAGCACAGCATCAACCCAGAAAACATTGTAATGTTTGTTCATATTGACAGCTTGCACTCAAGGAATTCTAACCTCTGTGCATCCATCCTCCATCTGAAGTAAAAATCTTTCTGTCGAAGCACCTTGGGACACTGAAGCTGACTCAGCACAGGTTTTCCTCTGAGGGAAAAGGGATAAACCCCTGGCTTGACAGGGCTGTAAGGACTCCCCTGGTCTGTAGAAATTAAAAATACTTAATTGTTTCAACATTTTCTTCCTCCTAGGAGATGTCAGAAATGTAAACCAGGAATCAAAGTGGTTGGGGGTTTTTCTGTTGGTTGTTTTTTGGTGTTGGATTTTTTTGGGTTTTTTTGTGGGTTTTTGGTTGTGTTGTGTTGTTTTGTTTTGTTTTTAACATAAAACACACTTGTAACACAGTCCAAAAACCACTCTGAGGAGTGTTAAAGAAATTTGGTTGTGGAGCTAAGGAATGAAGCATGTATCTCTGATGACAAGTGACGGGTGTTTCCAGGATGCTGTCTTTCCTATAAGAAAGGGTCAATCCAAGGCAAATCTCTGGCAGCTGTTATTGATCTCCCTCTCTCTGAGCCAAAGTACAGGAGGCTGTCAGATAACAGTTCTTGCGCCATTTCCATTCTCCTATTCAGGACAAGACTGCCCTTGGCCAGCGAGAGAGAACATAAGGGAACTGACAAACCTCAAATATTTTGTCAAAGGGAGACAGACTTGGAAAGTTAATTCTTAGTGCCCTGTCTTCAGAGCTTAAAACAGCTCTGAAGAAAAGCCGTTTCATTCTGGTCTCAGTAGAGAGAAGACCACAACAGCCACCAGCATTTCCAGTGCCTCCAACAGGGGGTGCAGGCTGTGTTCACAAGGCAACATCTCTGCTAGTCTCAAGAAGCCACAGTCTCTGAGGGCAAAGCAGCCCAGCTGGCAATGGGGCCAACAGAACCTCAGCAACTCTCCTGGTTCTCTTTTCTTTGTGTTCCTCAGGAGGGAGGCCTAGGAACTCCCCACCAGAGAGCAGCCGAGCCTCTTTCTCATGCCCATCAGTGGCATCATTTGCCAGTTCTGCCTGACTCAGGCCCACCTGGAGTCCTGCTTAACCCAGTCCAGTATGCCATTGTCATTAGGGTGATGGGAGTATCTGGTTCAGATAATGACAGCTACAGATCTCTATGGGTGTGTGTCCAGGGAGTATCATTCTGGACTCCTTCATAGAGAGGAGCCTAGGTACAGTTAGACCAGTCCTCCCCTCTCCTGTCCCTCTCAGTGAGAGTCACAATGGCATTGGTAGAGTTAACCTTTTCTAACTGCCACTGGGGCGGGGTTAACGGTCTCTTAGTTACTGTAACAACACATTTGGTGAGATAAACCTCTTGAATTCTCTGCACAGTAGTATAAGATTAGTACCCAGGAGGCCTATAGAAAATAGAACTTTATTTAAATTTGAGGTAAGATTAAAAAGCTTGTCAGGAAGCACAAAACAATATCCTCAGGCAATGGGCTACAACTAGCAGAACTTAGCAAAGTAGTATTCTACAAAACAACAGATTACAGCCAGCAAAAACAGCAAATTACCTTACTCTTATGTGCTGAGAATAAGGTTAGAAACAGAAAGGGAGAGAAGGAGATTAAGAAAGAGAGGATAGAAAAGATAGCATCACCCTTGGGTCCAGTGACAATCTTGGCATGACATGGTCCTTGGGTGGGTGGGCCCCATGTTTCCTGGGTGAGGCTTGTCCTACTTTGTGCAGACCCAGTGTTGGGTTCAAGAATGTTCTGAAAATTAGTGTGTGGGGCATGGGGGTCTAGGTGGTCACACTCCTCTCATTATATTGACTGATCCGTGACCCTTATTTCTGCACATGCACCCTGACTTATATGGGATTTTCACAAGAAGGTGCTCTACCTCCACAGGACTCTGCTTGCTGATAAGGCCAGTGGATACCAAATGAGGGACTCCCGTTACAAGAGCAGTGCCTGGGTGGCTTATCAAATGAGAACCCTACCCAAGCACAATGTCCAGTTTGTCAGGGTGGCTGTTTTGAGTCAATTATTAATTTCAGGACTCTAGAGTGTGTCCAGAATGGAGAAGAGAAAAGGATAGAAAAGGACTGAAAGTGAGCAGGAAGTGAGCAGGGGTTCTGCTGAGGACCTGCAAGCTCCAAACATCTCGTCTTCGGCCCTCACTTTTGCGTCTCATTAAGTTACTTGGGCAGTTAATTCCCCTGGGAAGAGAGCAGCTAGCTTGAACTCTGTGCTATATGTCCCAATCCAACTGGAAGCAGGGAGTATTTAGGAAGCCTTTAAAGCTTCAGTCTAGCTCATCAGCTCTCGTTCAGCAAGATTGGAAATGGATGGTTAATGTCTCATCTCTGGGCCAGATCTTCCCTTTCCCAGCTGTAATGGCTTTTAAGATACCTAATTTCAAGTGTCTGTTAGTATCTGCCAAACCATGAAATATCTTTCATCTTTTGCAAAGGAAAAGAAGAATGAGGAACCCAATCTCTAGAGCAGAGAGACTTGTGAATAGTGGCAAACTTCATGCTGAGGTGAGGGACTGTCCCAGCTCTTCAAATCTGCCTTCTTACTTAGGCATCTAAATGTGGGTTTAAGTGCTTCAAATCAGTTACACAGAGGTGGAAACTCCAGTTGTAGGAACTTGCATGGGGTTAGAGAGCTCATGGTAGTAGAGTGGGACATGTCAATGATCTGAACCTCTGTAGTTTGGGGTAGTGGCTTAAAAATTCTTTCTAGACATGTACCCTTTCAGAGATAAATAATTGCTGATCCAGGAGCAACCTAGAAATCCCTGAGAGAGGAGGAAGGGCAGCACAACAGAGAGCCTTGTCCTGGGCATACCTGCTAGATGAGGTGGGAGCACACCAAGGAAAGCTTTTCTGTGTTGCTGAAATCACTGCTCAAGACCAGAACTGTGGGGGCGGCTCTGAGAGCACTTCCCAGCTCGAGAATGGAGTTCTCCAGAGTAGGGACAGGGGGCAGCAGGGAGATAAGGCCCTGACCAGAACCGGTTTGGAATGGAGAAGCTGCTCTTGGTACTATTAAATGCACCCTTACTGTGCATGGAAACCTGTTATAGGGCTAGAAGTTTTCCTAGGTGGACATTTATGCTGTTATGACCATAAGGGCTTTACTTAACTCTAGCTGTTCAGTGGAAAAGCATGATCCAATATGTGGATCTCAGTCTGGGAAAGATGCTCTTGATTTTATGTGCCAGGATTGGTGTTTTCCAATGACTGCTATAATACATCTGCTTTGCAGGGTCAGCGTCTGCTGATCTTTGCAATTTGTTGCATGACAGTAAACAGCACAGATAAATACAGTGTTGTCTGGAAACATTACTTAAGAATATTTTCAGAGCTCTACTGCTTTAGCTATTTAAAATTATGAAGAATCAACCTAGATCTGCCAGTTTATTAAATTGTGCTGTAGTCATTCAAAGCTCAGAGTTTTTTGCTTCCACAGACATAGGAGCAGACTAAGGTAAGCATCTGTCCATTATAGAAGCACTATGGTAAATCCTTGAAACATACTATTACACCACAGGCAAAATAGATTCTTGGAGAGAACTAACATGATTTATTTCAAATTAAATGCCCGCAACCCTGTATGGATGTCAAAATCGTTAATCATGTTCTTTTCAGTGATTACATCTTTTCAAAATAGAGATCACTCATTGCAAAGTGGAAGCTTGAACAGCATTTCATATGATTCATGTTCAGCTCATCCCTAAAAGGTGTGGTGGGTTCTCACAGCTCTGGAGGCTGAATATCCCTGTTGTTTATTTACAATCCCAAACCAGTCTATGTGACATGCTGCATACTTAAAAAATAGGTCATTTTTTTCCTGTCATGATTGTAGCTATCTCAAACCAACACAAAGCTGCCCAATTATGGTTACGTGGTCACAGTTCAGTGGAATAACTGTGACCCATGAACAAAAAAAAACCTCTTCAGACAATGAAGCAGTATTTAAATTCTCATCCCCTCAACCTCAGACCTAGGTACAGGTTTCAGTAGCCTCAGAGTCCAACAGGGAAAGACTTCCTTTTATCACTTTGTTTTTACTGAACCTCTGTAAAACTCAACAATACACGTTTCTTGTGCTCTGACTGCCTCCAGTTTGGCCTATGCAAAAAAAAAAAGGAAACATTAATGCTGAATCATAGTTACTTCCCAAACAAGTACATGTGTTTACATTCTTATTATCAACAAATAGCAATCGTGAGCCACTGTGCTGCTGTAAAGCCTTGCTGCAGCACAGAGGACCACAGCTGTGGCACACACCAACTGCCAAACAGGGCTCTTTCTTGGCATAAAAGGGCATAATAAGGTAAAATAAGGGTACCACTGGATTATGCATGGCATCAAGAGGAAATAGGCTTGTGCTAGACTTTATTGCCCATTGTGTGTGTATATAATTCCTTGTCATAGTACTTTGCTATGTATAATATTTTCCATACATATATTTTAAATCTCTTGAGCTCTATAACAATTCCCTAAAATCCTGCTGCAACACCTGCAGCCTATGAGCTGACCTGATGTTCTTAGCCCAGCACTAATGCTCTGCAATGTACAGCAGGTATGCATCCATTCCTCCAAGGACCCCAAGTGCATATGAAACTTCATGCAGGTCACAGCCATAAAATACACTGGGAGAGACAAAACGTTTTAGTACTTGCTGCCTGTTTCACAGGCAGGCAAACCGAGGTGGAGAGGCATTAAGCCACCTGGCTAACACCCCACAGCATAGCAGGGGCAGAGCCAGGAACAGACTGCTGAGATCTTTCGCTGTCTTTTTTGGCTGTCCCAAGCCATATGAATTGGTGCAGCATCATAGCGTGAGGTGCAGGCAGGAATATATGGAGAAGGCTTCCAAAGAACAAAACTGGTTCCTTTGTGCTCCAGATGGATGTAAGACCTCAGGCACACATGGGTGCTGTACACAGGCTGCCCTTAATTACACTAACTTACTATGAGTGTCTTTGCAGAGTGCCATGTACATGCTCCCTGAACAGGAGCTAGCACTAAAAAAATATTTACAAGTCACTGCCTAATTCTGCCATTATATGTATTCTTCTGGGATAGCAGGAAGGGAGCAAATGACCAGATTACCCAGATTGCTGAGAGCTGGGAAGACCAGCATCCTTCTGTCTTGTGTTACTACTGAAGCAATGCAAAATGGCTGGTGCAAGATAAATGTCTGGAGCCCTTTTCTCAGGCCTCCACTCTTCCTGACAGCCCAGGCAGACCAGGAGCATACCATGACTCTGTGACAATCACCTGAATGTATATAATTCTCAGCATGTAACTCAGTGTTGAGTTTCTTCTGTGGTTCTTTTTCTTGTAAAACATTAGCTGGATTTATCCTTTGTCACACTGGCATAAACATTAAGTCTGCTGTTAAGAACATTAAGTAATTAATTCTATAGAATTACTCTGTGTTTATGCACTTATTTCTGTATTTCACATGACTGAGAGATTCAACTCACTGGTGAAGAAATGTAGTAAAATACTGACTTCCTTTGCAAGGATGCTGACAAGTCTTTTTGATCTGAGCTGAATAAACAGTGGCAGTCTGGAAAACTTGCCTTCAAAACACAGTGAAGGCTGTCTTGCCTAATCAGTCCAAAACATGACAGAGTAATATCTTTTTTTAATTATCTTACAAGAAAGTCAGAATGAAAGGAGGAGCATTTTTTAGAATTGCAGTTGTGTTATGATTTTTTCTGTTTTGTTTTTAAAATTGGATTGATATTGAGTGGACTGTGGTCCATTCTGTCCTGTTCTAGCTTTATAATGCAGTCCATGCAGCCCATGCAGAAGTTGATTGAGTGCCTCCAAGAATTTAAGGGAATAGGATGACCAATATCTAGAATGCAACCATTCTCCCTTCTCCAGGGAGATATTTCTGTGGCACAGGATCCAGGGAGGGAGGTATTTCTGTGGCACAGGATCTTTTTTTGGTAAGATGTCTTAAATGTCCCCCAAAAAATCTTATAAGATGTGTAGATATGGTGCTTACGGACATTTCTTAGGGTCACTGTCATTATTTTCATGCTCTGGAAACCTTTTAGGTACTTTCCCAGATCTTAGCATGACAAGTCTTGAGATGGGGACCAGGACCTTAAGTCCAGGGGAAGAGGCTGTATGAAGTAGCAAAGGATAGTTCTGCCTGTGTTTGAGAGGGTCACCAGTATAGTCTTTGTCTGCCAGGGGTCCCCTAGCCCTGGAGGACTGTGCCTGGGAGCGGGCTTTAGCATCAGTCAAAGCAAAACATTATCTAGGGCCATGGCAGAGGCTGAAAGCAGTTAAACAGCCTTGGCTGTTCTGTCTGCTTTTCCTATCCAGCATCTGCTTCCTGCACAGCTGATGTCTCCTCCTGCCCAAACATTCCACTTGTCCAGATCCAGTGAGGTGGAGGCACTCCTGCTGCAAGTGCCACTTCCTCTTCCCCCCACGCATTCCCAATTGGCAGGGCCTGTCCTGCTGCTCCTACATGCAGCCACCACCCCGCAGCACTCAGCAGCCCCAGACCCAGGAAAGCAGCAGCTCTAAGCTCAACTAAGCCACACACACTGCTTCCTGGGCACTGCAAGCACATTTGGGATAACTGTTGTCAAATAAGACATGATAATTAACAGGTTTCCCTTCAGATACATAGAGGTCCAGAGAGGTGATTAACTGTTATAGTCAGTGTGTCAGTTGCAGAACTTACATAGGTAAGACAGCTCCATTACCTTTTTTAAGTGTCTGTCATTGCTTCATTTCTGGACTAAATACATCCTGCAGTGGATATATGCCCTTCCTAAGTTGAGGATCTTGTTCATTTTAATGGTCCTCACTCTTCAGTTAGCACGAGTTGCACGCACAAAAGTTGACAGTGGAATGATCTTCCTTGGAAGAAGGAAGTATAAGTCCAAATTAACATGGCTGAAGCAGAAGCAAGATCTTTTAAGACCCAGCATTGAACTTTTACTTGAAAAATGTAGGCTGAGGTCACAAGGCACTCAGAGTGTTCATCTTGTTCTCTTTATACAACACCTGATGCCACAGTGCTGAAGCCACAGAGAGGGTTTCTTGGCAACATCAAGCAACTACAGTAGTGCTGGTGCCTGGGGACATCTGTCTATGAAAGAAACTTGTCTCCCATCATGCCTCCATCCTTGTTCCTGGATAGGACTAACAACCGGTCTCATTTTGTGCTTTTCCACTTAGGCTAACATCAAGATGCTTGGTTTCCACTTGATTGGAAACAAGTGTATTGAAAGCTGTCTGCTCTTTCTTCACTATACCATGTGCCCTGCTACCTGGCTCCAGTCTGGAAACAATTATCTCCCTCCTGTACCTACCCATTCAGAAAAGGGATTTATCCCTCAACTTTACTTCCTCTTTACAGTTTTATTATCCACTTCCTTCATGTCACGGTTTAACACTGGCCCGGCAATTAAACCAAATGACAGATGCTCTATTAAACTCCCTCCTCTCCCAAGCAGAGAGAATAAGGGAGAGAAACTTATGAGTTGGAAACTAAACTACAGAACTTTAATGAAACAGTAACGATAAACAGGAAAAATTACTAAATATATACAAATATACAGGAAAATTGATACCATGTTCTTCCCCCCTTCTCCCCCAGTAACTCTCACATCACCACCAAGGCTGCAGGGCAGCCCTGGGAAAGTCCAGGCTGGACTTCTGGAGTCAGCAGCAGTTGGGAGCTGGAGGCAGGAACACACACGTATAGGTTGGCACGGATCAGGATCACAGGCAGACGAATGGACAGAATCGTCCCAGGATGCCGAAGCAAACAGGGACAGGCGAAGAAGGGGAAGCAGGAAGGGGTTTGACCCTCATGATCCTTCAAATTTATACTGAGTATAACGTATATGGGATGGAATACTATGTTTGGTCAATTTTGGCCATCTATCTTGTCTGTTCCTCCCCAAAGGAGGGTTGCAGCTGTGACCTCTTTACTCCTTTTCTCCTTCTGGATGGCAAAATGTTCCTCAGAACTGAGCAATGTCCTTGGCTCTGCACACTAGTCTCTAGCTGTAACTATAAACATCAAGTATTATCAGTCCTAGAAGCAGACACTGAGAAACTTGCTGTTAAAACAAGAGACTTAGACGAAAGCAAAAGTACAAGACAGAAAATTACCTTTATCCTGGCCCAAACCAGGACACTTCATAAATAAAAACTTGTCATTGTATATATAATACTCACAGAACAGCTCTAGCTCTGGATGTTGCATGTTTCTATTACATGACCAAAGTGCTTTTAAAACTAAGTTTTAAAGCCAGATCTGCCTTTGGGAGTTTTGTATCAGTAACCATGCTGCAGTGGATTCACTGCTCCTTTGTCCTGTTCTGTCAGGATGAGTATCTGATTGTGGTTGAATCTGTGTGCCTCTAAGAAGGGGCTTTATGCACCTGTTGTGGTTATGCTGCTGTAAATATTCTTAAAACAACTCCAAAAACCAGTCAATACAAGCACAAATATTCAGTAGTGCTTACAAGTGTATGCAGATGCTGTTAGCATAGCATAGTTCAACTGTTTTAAAAAAGGAACACACCTGTTTATCTCCATGTATTTCTGTATTTATTATTTCTCAAAAAAATTCCTACTTTTTGATGTGCATAAGCAGGCATGAGGGCTTGGGAGCTCCAAATGACCAGAATCTGCAGATACTTGCAGAAAGGAGGAAGCTTATGCCCATGAATAGTGCCATTATGCTCACCAGGGTCACTTTTCTGAGAAAGACTGATCACATACTTCATGTCATGGAAGACCAGTTCCTGACCAAGCACAGATGCAGAGGAAATACACTAGAGTGCAGAGTCTAAAAATCTCTTTTCCTGCATTGAATTCAAAATAGCATTTCTCTTATTGGAAAAACAAACATAAGCTTATTGTGTGTGTGTGTGTCTGTCTGTCTGTCTGTCTGTCCATCTACACCTGCAGATTCAGAGAACTCTCTGCCCCTGTTAATGCTTTTAACGTTATGCCTTAAGTACAAAAAGCTGATCCACTGTGACATCAGTTCCTACCTGTGAAATTCTAGCAGAGACAAACCTAAGTTCTATTAAGTTCTATTTTTTTTACATTCAGGTTTTGGTTTTTTTTGTTGTTTTGTTTTAGGTGGTTTTTTGTTTGTTTGCTTTTTGTTTTTTTGTTTTTCATCTTGGCCAGTCCAAACCAACCTCAACACTGCTATCTGGGTTCGACCTTGAATACTAATTAGACAGACAGTTATGGAGCCTGCTCTTCTGAAATGCTGACAGACAACAATTTCCAGTAAGTTATCTTGATACAGAAATCATGCTGTATCACAGCCACCAGCGTGCTCCCTCTGCCAAGACTAACTTCTGCTGGGGGCCACAGGAGCTGAGAAAGTGCTGTTTGTGGCCTAGTCTGGATCAGAAAGGATTGCGTGTTGTGGACAGGTTAGCTACAGCTCTTCCTAAAGCTAGTACGATGGTGCAGTGAGTGGATGCTCTTACAACTATGATGTTTCGCCTCTAGGGCTGTTGTGGCCATCTCCCCTCCACAGGACGTGCTCATCCAAGCCTTGCAATCCGTGGAAGCATTTTGCACCAACTTTGGTGTGGTGGAAATTACCAATGTGCCGAGAAGAAGCAGGACCGAGCCGCTGAGAAGAAAGGGGTTTCTGCACGAAATGACTGGACTTCTCCGTGCCCTTGAGCTGGGTGTGTGGGGACGAGCGGTCCTTCAGCAAGATGTTTTCCGGCAGGCACCGCCCTTTGCCTTGATGGCCGTACCTAAGAAAGGCACACAAAGGCCATAAGAAGGCGGAGGGTGGATGGGGTGTGGATGTCCCTCCTCCCTCCGCGATGGTGGTTTGTGTTTTTTTATTTCTTATTTTAAAAATTTTCTTAGTTAACAATGGAAACTTTTTTTTTAGTGTTTCCGTCCAGCCGAGCAGCGCCAAAAAAAAAAAAAAAAAAAAAAAAAAAAAAAAAAAAAAGTTGTTCCGCCGAGTTCAACCCCAGATAGGCTCACAACTTCCTTCCTGCTTTTCTACCCCCTCCCTCTCTCCTTCTCGTCGTCTCTCCTCTCCCTCTCCTCCACTGACCACTCCGCCTTTCCAGCCTCACCAGGAGCTGGTGTCGGGGCCGCCTCGCAGACCTGGCCTCAGTGCGGAGCCACCCGCGCAGCCTCCGCCGCCGCCGAAGCCCAGAGGAGACCCTCTTTATATTTTTGGTACCACAGATATAAAGAGGGTCTTTAGGACCTTGAGAAGTCTGAGGGCGGAACACAGAGAGGTCGATATTCCCTCCCNAGCTCGGCACGACCCGCGCGGGGCGAGGGCAGCCTTTTTGGGTCCGCGGAGATAGCGGGGCTGCCCGCCGCGCACAGCGCCCGCAGAGATGGTTTCTGAAGAGCCCCGCAGTTGCCGGCGCGCCACGGCCTTGCCGGGCTGCGCGCACTGAGGGTGGGCGTCCGTCCGTCCTGCTTCCAGGTAAGCAGAGGGGACGAGGGTCGCGGGCCCTCCCTCCGCCGGGTTTACCCCCGAACTGCCTCGCGGGGGGCCGCCGTGGTCCAGTGCGCGTTGCCAGCCGGGCCCTGGGGAGAAAAGAGGCGAGCTGGGGAAGGGCAGATGTGTCCTACGCCCCAAATCTGGCTAAGCACCTTGAGCCGGTACTCACTTTTACTTCCTAGCCAGAGTACTGGAAGCGTTGCGGTACAGGGGAGTCCTGCGGGACTCGTTGCCCACACCACCTGGGCTCTGCCGAGCCTCACCTGGAGGGATGGGGTGCCTTTTGGGCACCCTGTAATAGGACTGTGCTTAGACCTGTGAGCATTTACCTCACAGGGATAGAAATTTTTTTTTTTTTTTTTTTTTTTTAATCAGCTGGGTTGGAAAGGACCTCTGAGATCAAGATCAACCCTTGATCCACTTCTGCTGTGGTTCCCAGACCATGACACTGAGTACCACATCAGTCTCTCCTTAAAAAACTCCAAGGACGAAGAATCCTCTACCTCCCTGGGCAGCCCATTCCAGTGCCTGATTACCCTCTCTGTAAAGAATTTCTTCCTAATATCTAGCTTAAACCTCCTGTGGCAGAGCCTCAGTCCATGCCCTCTTGTCTTACTGATAGCTGCCTGGGAGAAGAGACCAACCCCCCTGTGGCTACAACCTCCTTTCAGGTAGCTGTAGAGAGAGATGAGGTCTCCCCTGAGCCTCCTCTTCTCCAAACTGAAAAACCCCAGCCCCCTCAGCCTTTCCTCATAGGACTTGTGCTCAAGGCCCTTCACAGCCTTGTTGCTTTTCTCTGAACCTGCTCCAGCACCTCAATCTCCTTCCTGAACTGAGGGGCCCAGAACTGGACACAGTACTCAAGGTGTGGCCTCACCAGCACTGAGTTCAGGGGAAGAATCACTTCCTTGGACCTGTTCCTGATACAGGCCAGGATGCCATTGGACTTCTTGGCCACCTGGGCACATTGCTGGCTCATGTTCAGCTTCCCCAAACTCCCAGGTCACTTTTTGCCTGGCTACTCTCCAGCCACTCTGTATACTCATAGCCACAGTTAGCACACATGTGCATAAACAAGGCTAAACACTCATATAGGCAGCATGTTTGTATAGATCTTCTGGGCTTCTATGCCTCAGCATGCAATGGGGAATGTAACTCCAGTGGCACAGAGCAAACAGACATGAAGGCACACTGAAGTACAGTACAGAGACACTTGCAGAAGCAGTCTTTCTCGCATGGGTACATACACACACTGCAGGACAAACCACATGTGTCTGTACATGGGATCTGGACAGTGAATTGGAGGCAGCTGCAGCAGTTGATGCCCCAGAAGGCAGAGGTGCACAGGGGAGGTGCATTTAGACAGGGCTTGCATGAAGATGAGTAAACTCACATTGTTCCACATGGCAAGTTTAGGAAGTACTGGAGACCTGGTCTCATACCATACAAAACAATGCAATCAAAGAGCCTTCACCTGTATCACTGAACAGAAATCCATGCTTGAGGCTCGGTCTTGGTCTTGGGGGACAAAAAAACTGAAGGGTGGCAAATTTGATCTTTTTTTCCTTCTTTAGATAATGTCAGCTTTAGGGACAAAAAATTGAAAGGTGACAACTTTCATCTCACACCAGTGAGCTGTAGGTCTCTAATTTGTTTACTGGAACAGCTGATGACTGTGTGTCTTTTTGGACACCCTTGCTGCACCTGCATCAATCAGCAACCTGGAGAGGGAAAGCAGGAAAGAGGGGAAGCAGCCCCAAACCTCATTTCCTCTTAGGTCAGACCCTTTTAACAACCAGGCTGCCCATGTCCACACGAGTAGCACACTGGGGATGTATACAAGTGTGTGCAGGGACTGGGGGAGGCACACAGGAAAGGAAGAGTCTGGCCAGCTGTGTGCAGCTGGAAGGTGAGCTTAGGGGATGCACAGAGCTACTCTCACCACTTGTCTCTCCTTCTCTCTCTCCCCAGCCCTTCTGTTTTATGGAGCTGTGTTCTGGGACCAGCCCATCTCCCCTGCTGCCTCCTGGTGATGCTGCTGGTCCAGGCAAGGAGAGGTCCTTGCCAGCCTTGTGGAGGCTGAGGGCTGAGGGTGCAGTGGCAGTGGCCCCCCTGTGCACCCTGGCTGACTACTATGGCCGTGTACTGCTATGCGCTCAATAGCTTGGTGATGATGAATACCAACAGTGAGGTGACAAGTAGCAGGAGCGAGACACCGCCTGCTCCCACACAAGTGCTGCCCAGGGGCCCAGAAACACCCAGCAGCTGCCACCCGCTCCCCATCTTCAGCCCAGCCCCTGTACCACCCCACTCCCCGTACTGTGTCCCCACTTTCCTCTTTCCACCACTCGAGGAGTCCCCACAGCAGCTGGGCAGCCCTGGGGGGCAGCAGGGCAGCTGGGGTGAAGAGGGGCAGCCAGGACCCCCAGCAGCATGGCAACTTCAGCAGGAGCTGCACAATGTCCAGGTGAACCAGAAAGTGGGTAACTTTGAGGCACACAGACAGGCACACAGTTCTGCTGCCCAGCTGCCACAAAGCCCCCAGTCATCCCAGCTCTGGCTTACCAGCCCCACCGTGCCAGTGGCAGCACTTCAAACTGGAGCCCGACCACGAGCCTACAGGGAGAGTGAGGTGTCCAGTGTTGGTAGGGTTCAAGCCCTACCAAGCACTGCAGAGACCCCAGGGAGGCCTGTGGTGGTGGTCCCTGCAGTGGGGCTGATGGAAGGTAGCAGCCCCCTGGAGCCATCAGGGCCTGCACCACAGCGAGGCAAGGTGGTAGTCACCCCCACAGGACTTGAAGGCCAGTGCCCAGCCGTTGGCGGGAGCATCCCTGCTGTCATCATCACAGACCTGGGTGGCCCAGAGGAGGAGGTGGGTGCTGTGCCCCCCAGCAGCCTCCCTGTCAGGAAGCTGTCATCGTCCTCAGCCTCTTCCACTGGCTTCTCTTCATCCTGGGAGGAGTCTGAGGAGGACATTTCCAGTGATCCTGAGCGTATGCTGGACCAGACACCAGCCTTCCTACAGACCCTGGACCATCAGAAGCCCCGAGTGGTAAGTCTTGCACCAACCCTAGGGAGGTGGGGTGAGGGCTGGCAGCATCTTTGCTTTAAGGCACAACTGCAGTGAGAGGGCATAGGTCTGTCACTGCAGCGTTCTGCTGATATGTGATTATGAGCCTCATCATTCCCTCAGCACAGCTTCCCGGTGTGCTGGAGCTTTCCAATGATTTACATGAGGCCAGGGGAGAATTTATTCTCTCCTTGGAGTCAAAACTATGTGGGTCAACTATCTGTTAAAATCTGTACTGATTCCCATCACCATAGTGTCCATGTGCCTCTCGCATGGGAGACAAAATCTTCAGAATTTCTTGTAAATCCCTTTTTGAATAAAACTTTTGTCATGTGGGTTATCTTATATTTAGGATAGGCATATTTTTATTAGTGATTTAAGTTAAGTTCATTTGTTTCTGGAGTTTAATGTGTGGCTGGTTGGGAGGCTTCAGGCCAGAGAAAACATTAGTACTGTATTACCCTTAGAGCAGGAAGGTTTCCCTGGAGAGGAGGGCTTTGAGGTGCTCTCCAAAAGCAGATACTTAAGGGATTTCTTGCATCACTTGGGGAATATTTTCCATGTCTGAATACTCCACACAGTGTGCTTTGCTGTGAGCTGTCACACCATTTATACAGAGGGCCATGAACCACTTTACCCCAGTGCAGGGTGGCCATCGCAAACAAGTTTCTCTGACCAGCATGTGTCCTCTGGCTGTAAGACATTACATTGATTTGAGCTCTCTACTGCAGCATCATACTGACAAACCCTGAAAAATACAGGGCAACCCAATGGCTCCGTAATTTTAAAAAGTTTGATAAAGACCCATCAACTTCCAGTGATGTGGTTCACTGTGTTTAACTTTCTGTAGACTCATGATACTGAAACTCTTGCTGAGCTTAATGACTTGAGGAAGGCCTGTGCTGGGAAACATCTACATTAGGCTATCAAACTCATGAAGAAATTATAGACTGTGGTTTGCAAAATACTCAGCAGTCTGAAGTAAATATCTTAGCTTTTCTAGTTGTTCTGTCCTGTTCCAAGAACTCAGGTTCAGCTCTGCTCTGGATGGAGAAGCAGTTGAGTAAAAGCACAGTTAATGAAGTTAGAAGTCTGTGGTTCATAGTGTTTGCAGCCAGTTTTGTATTTTGGAGCTCAACTGATATGGGGGCTGCTATGATCCTTCTGCTGATAAAATTCTGTTGGTTTTGTGTGTGTGAGCTATTGTAATCTCTGCTGTGTTCTCCGTAACTACTGATTGTTCCATGTCCCACTGATTTGCTGCTGAAAACAGTTTGCTGATGGGCAAAATCATGCCTGATGCTCTTGTGAAAAGCTTTCTGGAGCTTCAGGCTGAACCTGGGCAGCCTCCCATGTCCTGGGAGTTCAGCCAGGCTGGTGTCTAGGCAGTAAACAGGCAAGGCTTGTTTATATTGCTGAAATGTATGGATCAGAACAAGCTCAGATCAGGTCTAAGATTAGAGTAACTCTGATGGGCACGGTGGGACTACTTCAAGCTAAACAAGATGAAGATCTGGTCCAAAATGTATCAGGCAGCCTGAGGACGTGCAATTGATTTTGTGTGTCAGTGCTGGAGTCATCTCAGCAGGATCCGTGGGCTAATTAATGATACCTTTGTCTGGGCTCCATAGGTCCCACACAGGGATGATCACTGACTTTGGCAGGTTATAGTCAACTTCTCAGCAGGATCATGCACAAATGCCGAGTAATTCAAAGCTGATTCACATAAATAACACTCAACTTTGTGTCCCAGTTGGCAATGTCTTTTAAATCCATGACAGCAGAAGGCAGCTAAGGAAGTAGTCTCAAGTTGCATACTCATTTGTTTTCATGAACTCACAGCTTCCTGTTAGTAGTGTGCACGGTCTGGAAGTGAATTGTATAATGAGGGAGGGTGTATGAGAAGCTTTCTCCACAACTTGTGCTTTTCCATCAAAATAAATCCTATGAGACCTTGGCTGACAGAAACCAGTATCATACCTCTAGGTTCAGCAGGTAAATGCTGGGCAGGCAGAGAGCCCTGCCTATTTTCATCTGGTGCTGCTGGTGGAGGAGAGGGCTGTTGTACCTGGACAAGGGGTAACAATAAGCAATAGGAAAGAAATTTGTGCTACATGTATGGTCTCCACCACACATCTCTCATATCACATTTAAAAATTTTATGAACAGCAGGCTTGCTTCTGCCCATCCTTTCTGTCTGGCTTAGCAAATCTGTTAGGGGTGTCTCTCTATTGTTGTTCCTCCTGATGTACCCAGAAAATGGGCAGATCCCTTTGGCTGGCCCAGACTTGTCTTCCAGTTGTACTTCAGGTAGGAAATGTAATTTGCAGGACTGCAAACCAACCAGCAAGAAAATAACGTTGCCTAGCAAAAGGCGAGGAGGGGAATGTGGCCACTTTTTTAGACACTGTGATCTGTAGCAGCTTGGTGGCTGATGCTTTTGCTAATTGAAACAGTTTACTCAATATGTTGGTTTTCCTTGCAGTACAAGTGGTGCCCCGTGGGCTGTGCAGCACTGGGATATGTTGACCCTGCCCTTATTATAGCAGATATCTGAAGTGTAGTGGCAGTAAGAGCAATTGTACATTCTGCAAGTCCACTTTACAGTCTGAATAAACCTCCATGTAAGGGCTTTTGCAGCTGTGACTTTCACTGGGCTGTGGGCTGCTGCTGGAACAACCCTACACTTGTTTATTGATGCTTGCAAAGTTTTTAAGAAACTTGAGCTATTGCAATTCTTGGGCTGTATGGGAAGAACTGCCTGTCTGGGCAGCACGTTGGGATGGGGACAGTGCTGTAGGACAAAGCTGCAAGGCAGCGACACGGGCAGTTTGAAGGAGGGGGTGCCTTTTTACACCCACTTCATAGGCCAGGGGCATGCAGTTGCTGTTGGAAGGTGCCTGTCTCTAACATGTCTAGTGCTGCAGGAGAATTTCTTCTCTCTTGCCTGTTCATACAGGCTGGGTGTGTCGAGGACTGAGAATCGCAGAATCATTGAGGCTGGAAAGGACCAAGAAGGTGCTACCTGTACCTAATGGCACAGATAGCTTGAGATGGCAGCTTGGCTACCAAAATAAGCCTCATTCTGGCTGTGACTCATGTTGACTTCAGTGGGAACATAGGAGTCTTTGAGTTCTGCTGTTCCTGGGGAATCCTGTTTACTCTTCTCAAGGGAAAGCTGGTAGACCAAGGTGTACTCAGAAGAAGGAGGCTTGGTCCCAGTCTTGATAGGTGGCTGTTTCCCTTAAGTAAAAGATATTCCAGTTCTGGTCATTACAGTGAGTTGTTGTCATTGATGGAAATCCAAGAGATTGTCAGTTCTTCAAAATTAGAGACAAAGTAGCAGATGAGTGGGGGTAAAGCCAGAAATTGTGCAAATGTGTACTATAAAAAAGTGACAGGCAGGGGAAAAAAAACACTCTTCTGGAAAAACAGTTCAAGACTGCAGTGTTCCTCTTTCTGGCTTTCCCACAGCTACTGAGGAAGCACAAAGACTTATAGAATCAGAGAATCACTTAGGGTTGGGAGGGACCTTAAAGATCATCTGCTTTCACACCCCCTGCCATAGACAAGGACTATATATATATGTAATATATATATATAGGATATATATATATAAAATATATATAGGACACTAGATCTGGTTGCTCAAGGCCCCCTCCAGCAATAGAAGGTATCCACAACTTCCCTGGGCAACCTCTTCCAGTGTCTCAACACCCTCAAAGATTTTTTTCCTAATGTCTACCCTAAATCTCCCCTCTTCAAGTTTTAAACCATTGCCCCTTGTCCTCTCACTGCACACCCATGCAAAAAGTCCCTCTCCAACTTTCTTGTAGAGAAATACCTTCAGGTATTGGAAAACCACTATAAGGTCACTTCAGAGCCTCCTCTTCTCCAGACTGAACAACCTCAACTTCCTCAGCCTATCTTTACAGGGGAGGTGCTCCAGCTCTCTGATCATTGTTGTGGCTCTATGGAAGAATTCAGTGACTCTCCATATGTTGTGAAACCTCCTCTCAACAGGCAAAACAGTTTGCTCAGAATAAGAGACTTCCATTGACCTGTATGAAATGGCAAGAGCTTTTGGAAAAAACTAATGGTATTGCTGCTGACAGGCATTAAAAAAATATGATTTATTTCTTTGACTCACCATGGCTGTAACACATTTCTAAAAGGACAAGTGTAGACTGGGACAGGGTCAGCATCAGCCAGGGGCCTAGGCACCCTTGCTTGTTTCTCTTTGAGATCTTCCAAGGCATAAGCTGGCAACAGCACTCCTGATTTGTTCCTGTAAAAACCAATCAAACTAAATATGCTTTCATTCCCATTCCTAGCTGTCACTGTGATCAGGAAATCTGCGTGTAACAGAAACCATGAGCCCAGGGCTATAGTTATGCATGATGAATGTTTTGTTTTCTTTTTAGGCTGACTCTCTATGTATTTTTACTCTTTCCTCTCAACCCATTTGTCTTAGAAGCTCCAAAGCTTATGAGCTTGTGAGTGGTATCACCAATTTAGTATCAAAATATTGTCTGGCATATCAGGGGCCTGGCCTGCTTACTTTTTCTGAATAGTGACTGTAATTCTAGTAATGCATATCCCTGCCCAGGGAAGGTACTTAGCACACTGGGTAAGCTGCCAAGGGATGAAGCCTCCTGCAGCCCTGCTGTGGGAAGATTAGAAGGGGGAGGAGGAGGAGAAGGTGGATGCCTCTGTTTTTCCACTCTCAGAGCACCATGCTCAGCAGACCTGACAATGTGTTTTGTCTGCTGGGATAAGATCAGGACCCCTGGTTTCCTTGCTCTTCGTGGATGGAGGTTGTAGCCTGTGGGGAGTTCACAAAGCACCACTCTGGTAGCTTATTGTCTACCTATTCATGTGGCCTTCTTGAGTAACAGGGAGCTTTTTTATGGAGTCCCAGCCATGGAGACTTAGTGAAGATGCTGTCATAACCCAGTGGGAGACAAATGATGCTAGTTCAAGCCCTTTTTCATTAACATTTTTAAGCTCATTGGGAAGGGTTTCTTCTTTGTTCATATTCCCCATGACTGAGGGTAGAAATTAAACGGCACATAGCAGATCCTTTTCACAGAGGGACTTACTTGCTAATACAGATGCTGTCTCTTACATATATTGTTACATAATTGCACACTGAAAACACTCATAAAAAAGTGAAAACCCCAAATTTCTCAGGTGCAAGAAGAACAAATGTTAGGTCCCTTGTTCTTAGGGCTTGCAGCTCTGGACACAGCCAGGTTACCAATGGGAATCACAAATGTCAGGAGCTTGGCTAGTTGAACCCTTCAGGTATTAAACTGAATGTCCACAGCATGAAGTTCCCAGAACAGTGGAAACTTTACAGTTTTTTCTTTACCTCTTTTAGAGCCATGTAATGACAAAACCCAGTCAAACTGTAGTTAGCATGTCTCATGTTTTTGATGTTATTTTCATAATGCATTAAGACAGATTTGCATGTGAAGAAAATATTAGTGTAGTATTGAGCTCTTGCATGTCATGCAATGACTGAAAGCCAGTGCTGAGTTAATTTTTTCTTTACATGCAAGTCTGAGCTACCTGACTAGAGAAATAATGGTATCTATGTATGATGTTAAATGTCACTTCAGGTAAGATTAGTCTCTGTAATTGTTAGAGATGATTTTGTTTATACCAGTATGTAAATTTGTGTGGTAAATTTGACCTGATGTCTTCCAATGAAGCCCAGGGAAACTTTCTAAGTAAGTTATGTTAATATTTAACAGACAGGAAAAACTATATATTTACATTTTCGAATCACTGAGTAACTTTGCAGGCTAATTTCTATCCTCAAATGTGGCCTTTTGGGGACTGTGGGCTTCTACACTGGCTGGATCACTTGAAATGACCTTTTTATGAAGTTCATCTTGCTTAGCCTTGTTGGATGTCTCCTCCTAAGGGTACCTTTTTTCTGAGTTGACTCTTGAGATTTTGAAGACTAGCTCAGGAATGTGCTTAGGACTGTTTCTGAAGTACTTATGAATATCTTCCATAAAATTTATTGGAATTTCGTTTGTCTTTATACTCATAAAAAGCCAGGTCATGTACTCTGCAAAAGGGATGTAGGTAGTTCAGGAAGCTGCTCCAGTGTGAGGTCTACCAGCTTCAAAAACAGTGCCTCTGATTTGGGTTTAAAATCAGCAAAATGTGTGAATTTTCTGTAACAGGGATGATCACCCAGCAATGTCTTTCAGCTTATGTTGGCGAGAAAGCTCAACAAATGCTCAGGGTCTCCACCTGCAAGTTTCAGTCTTGGTGTATGTGCCACGAATGCTATCAAAATTGGTGGAAGCTTTTGGAAAACGTAGATTGCAGCTTCTTCTTTCCCAGCCATGGTGGGAGTTCACCACCACAGAGATGCTGTCACAGCTGCCTGCCCAGGGAGGTCCTCACTGCCACAGTCAGCCACAAGTTGCGTGGACTGAGTGCCGGTGTTTTTGGACCCTGGTTTCTCATATAGGCAGTACTGGAGTCTGAAGCTGCTGCAGGCTTTTAAGACCCATATTAGTCTTTTGCATCTTAAGATGCTTATTTTAATATTATCATACATTTCAGCTATAAGAAGAAGTGAATTTTTTACAGTAAAGAACATTATTTTTATTGATATGTAGAAAAAGAGACAGCGTAGTAGAAGAAATTTAATTCTTCCTCTCAGATCTGAGATGTATTGCAAGCCAAAACACAAGGATTGCTTTTGGAAGCAGAACGATAGTGTTGAACAGCAAGTGCTTAGCGCTTAAAACTGTAAGTGGTACAGTGTGTTATCTGATCAGGGATGCATAACAGGAACTGCATTAGCTGTCAGCACTGTTGCAGTTTTGAGTAATAGTAAATAAAGCATTCCTTATCTCCCTGAAGGACATATATGGGCTCTGGA
This sequence comes from Florisuga fusca, assembly GCA_038090715.1. Classification (NCBI taxonomy): domain Eukaryota; kingdom Metazoa; phylum Chordata; class Aves; order Apodiformes; family Trochilidae; genus Florisuga; species Florisuga fusca. The sequence goes on along the minus strand of JAAWXA010000041.1, from coordinate 5,537,751 downwards.
GTGACATACCGAAAGACATTTTAATGATACTGATTCAAAGGACAGAATCAGATTGTCTGTTCACTGTTTCCTTCACACATTTGATTTGCAGAGGTCAGCACCTGCAGTTGCCATGGTGCGGACCTTGCTGAATTGATCTGAGTTTTGCCCTTGGCTTCTGGGCTCTTATCCTTGACTTTAAATCTTGTACTTTGGGGTTTGGAAAATAGAGCTCTTGGACTGTGTGAAGCAGAGGGAGGTCTAAGTCTGCAGATTTCACTGTCACACAGCTCCCTTCAGCCTGAATGCTATTGGCTTTACCTGAATGAAGACTAATATATAAACACCAGGAATAACCACACGATGTCTTGATAGGATGGCTATGCCAGAGAGAAGGCCCAGCCTTCTCTCCTACATCAGAGTTATCAGAAGTGGGCATCATAAGTGTGGCACCGAGTGGAAGTCAGCAGAGTACTAAATGATGGCAGAACTTACCTCTAGCAACTCCTCCTCGCCCTTTGCTTCCTGTCCCTTTGCCTTTGCTTGGGCAATTCGTCTGCAGCAAGATAGAATCGAAGAACCCTCTTCCTTTGATAAACAGTTTGCTCCTTTTGTTATGGTTATATAAAATGCTGATAAAAGATGTATCTCTGCTGAATCCAGAAGGAGCATGTTGCAGCTTTGGTCCTTGAAAATTTTTTGTTGTTTGCCTTGCCTGTCCTGTATGTATCCAGGTACTTTTCATGGTACATCCTATTTAAGCTGAACTAACAAACCAGAGACATGTTACCCACGGAGGTTTGGCCTTTCGTAGGTAGAGCACTTCAGGGCCTTTGGGAGCTTGTGCTTTATAAGCAGAAAGATAGGCAGGGTGGCTTTTTGGAAAGTGCATTTTAGGGCTGGGTGTTTTTTTCTCATTCTTTGCTAAACATTCCCTGGTCCCTGCTGCTCAGGAAAAAGACAGGAGTGGAACCTGACCTCCAGCTCAATGCTGAGTCTTGTTCATTGCACCTATACTTTGAGAAGGCATTTTGGGGAGGCATAGTAACAGCAGAAGCTGTTCCCATTTAGTTAAGTGCATTCAAAACATTTTTGTTAAATGGGTGGTTGAAGGAGCCTGTGCATACCCTCAAAAGAGATAAGACAAGGGTGGCCGAGGAGAGGCCACTGCAAGCAAGGTACAGAGCAACCGAGGGGAGAATTAGCAGCATGTCCAAATGTAATATGGTTGCTACTATGGGTGATAGTTAATTAACAGTCTGCAGGGACCATTCAAGCCTGCCTCTGTAGGAAGGGTAAAAAAGACAGCTTTGCTTTTTGGCAGACTGCAGATCAGAGTCCAATCTGCAGTCTCTCTTGGCAAGTTTTATGTGGGTGGGTTTTGTTAACTTACAGGCAAAGTTATTACAGCCCTAGGCTACACAATGAAAGTTTCTCCAATTTTAGCAGGCTCAGCTACATTTGTTTTTAGCTTCTCTATAGCAATTGGTGATATAAGTCTAAAATGTATAACTCTGCAGGATCTCCTGTTACATATTTCTTCCACAGCTGTAGCTGAATAGGGACAGTATAATCTAATGACATGTTGTAATGCATGTTTTCTTTGCTGACTTTTTTTTATCTGGAATGTATTTAATTTACATATCCAGAACAACAAATCCTGAGCCATGATTGTACTTGAAAATGTTTGGTTTGTTTTTTTTAAACTCCTACCTTCTCTGGTCTGGCTAAAGTGTGTTTGGAAACTGAATAGGACAGATAAAAGATGATGAGAAAAACAATAATGTCAAGTGGAAAATCCAACAGCAGACTGGCAAGGAACTCAAATAACAATGGTAAAGTGGCCCTAACTGAAGACTACAGACCTACTCTAAAAGGTTGAACTTGGCATATAATTAGAGTTGAGGCTGAATCAGTGTCCACATGTTCAAACATTTATTTGAATTTGGAAATGTAGCCCAGTTCCATTTTTTTAAATCCATGCCTTCACAGAATCATCTTAGCTGCATTTAAAGCAGTTCATCATCAGCTTGTACACTGTGCTGCCTTTGGTACCTACACAAAATGACCATGAAAGATCCCAGGGTGTATTTCCACCTCTGGGTTCTGTTGCAGATGGTTACATGGGATGACAGTGAGTGTGTGTTGCCCAGGTGCCTGTCGTGGCAGCAGAGGGAGAAGGAGAACTTGGCTGGCACCACACTGGCCTCTGAGTCCCACCATGTCATCCTGCTCTTGCTGGGGACTTGTGCACACCTGCACCCCCATGCAGTTGCCCCGCTTCTGCTGATCAGGGCTGTCTTGGGCTGTCATCAATAGATGCACCTTGAAAGCAAGGTATGGGGTCACAGAAGTAAGAGGCACTTGGAAATGCAATGCTGAGCAGGAATATCTTACTGTGGTGAAGATCAGGGTGTCCAGAAAGAAAAAAAAGGAAAGAGATTTTATAACTGTGTTTCAACTCGATCCGCCTGAATTACTATTGTATTTTAAGAGAATATGTTAAACCTGTTGTTTGAAGTAACCATAAGTGTGCTCTCCTACCTCCATTGTTCTAATATTCTCCTAGGAATCTGTATGTAAAATGTTCCTAATCCAGTTAATCTCTCTGCTTGGCAGATCTTAATTTCCCTTCCATACTTTTAGAAGAGAAAGAACTAACCTTGATATTTTCATAAGAGAACAGAGTTGCCTTGTCAGATATCACATTCCCACCTTCACACAAAAACTGCATGTCACAGTTTTTGAGCAAGATGTACCACCACTGGAAAAAAAAAAATCTGCGCAAAGCTCCTACATTCATGACAAACTTTAGGAAAAGCAGGTCTGAACTGAACGAGATGCTGTCTCAGAGGAAGGAGCAACTCATGCCATCTGGCTCTCATGGAAGCCCCCTTGCATAACAGGTTAAAACAAATGGTCTGAAGGCAGGGCTGCAGGTCCTCCACCACTAGCAGTGTCCCATCTGTGTCTCATTTTGGGGAGAAAGGACTTGGCCTCTCTCCTCAGGTCTCTGTTTTGTCATGTAACTCTTTCTTGCTAGAATGTTGGGGTTTTTTTGTGACAAGAAAAGCAGTGTGGGAGTCCAGGTGGCTGCAAGTGACCGTAATGTTGACCAGGTGCTGGGCTGGTAATGAGAGGGAAATCCAGAGGTAATATGATGCCACCTTGTCTGTTCTTGTTTGTCCTTGTAGTATAGAGCCCAAACTGCCCTTACATTTGGTCTTCGAGCTTTTGATCAGCTTAAACACAATTCCACATCCCAGGTTTGTTCTTGTGGATGGGAGCCTTTCCCAGAAAGGAGAAAGCTCAGAGGAGCTTGTTTAATATAGGCTGATCTCATGCTTGAGCATATGCAGGAGTTGACCTTTCAGCAGTGAAATAAGAAATTATGGGAACAGAACAAATCACAGCCTTGGAAGAAAAGCCAAGTAGCTTAGACTTGTGCCTCAAAAGAAGGAGTCACGGTGGGAAGGCTTAGAGAGCAGCCAGGCAACAGATTTGAAAAGCAATCTTTCATCCATGGGTTTGGTGTACCTTTACAGAGCAAGCCTGCAGAGAATAGGCTGTGGAGACGTGAAATTGGGGTGTGAGGTGACGAGCTCTGGAGGTGAATTTTAGTGGGGTGGGTAGGTTGGAAAGACTCTATTTGCAATGTTACCCTGAAAAAGTCTGCAAGACTTGAAAATAAGTTGAATGTGAGGCCTGAGAGAAAGACAAGCGAGGTTTTTCCACTTCCTAAATATTTCAGGGTAGGAGCAAAACACTCACAAATGAGACTTGTAACATTTACACTCACATTGCAAAGGCATAAGTTGTTCTACAGATTTCCAGGCTGTGAAGAATCAAGTTTCTATATTTCATCGCAAGCCTTGAAGCTGTCATGTTTCTGTTGAAATCAAAGCCAAAATCTTCATAAACTGGATAGGAGGCAGCTCTGAGCCCCCATGATACACCCCCTTAACCTTCAGTGGCCGGGTGTTGAATACAAGATTTTTCCAAGAGAACCAAAACTCAAAGCACTCCCCTAAAATCCAAAAGCCACAACCTGATGACAGACTCCCTCTGCCTGGTGGTTGCTGTCAGAGCCTGACTCCATTTTTGGTTTCAGGAGAGGGCGGCTCATCATTTTTTAAGGCAGCCATGGTGGAGGGTTGGGCTGCTCTGTGCCATGCTATCACTACCCAGAGAGAGGGTTTTGCCCTCCTGGCCCACTGTTCCTCTGGACCATCTGTGCTGTCTCCCCAAGACAGCCAGACCTCCATCCCCATCCAGAAAAACCCTGGCAGGACAGAAGATTATAGGAGGTGGTTGGAAGCACAGGTTTTCCAACAGCATCGTTGGAGCTAAACTGAAGAAGTGTGGCCTGGCTGATCGGGTAGTGAGATGGATCGGGAGCTGGTTGAAGGATAGAAGAAAGAGGGTTGTAGTCAATGGGATGGAGTCTAGTTGGAAGTCTGTTTCTAGTGGAGCCCCTGAAGGATCAGTACTGGGACCAGTAATGTTCGATATATTTATTGATGACCTGGGTGAGGGAATAGAGTGTACAATCAGCAAGTTTGCTGATGACACAAAACTGGTTGGAGTGGCTGACACCCCAGAAGGCTGTGCAGCCATTCAGAGGGACCTGGACAGACTGGAGAGTTGGGCAGGGAGAAATTTAATGTATTACAAGGCCAAGTATAAAGTCTTGCATCTGAGAAAAAACAACCCTGGGTACCACTATAGGTTGGGGACTGAGCTGTTGGAGAGCAGCACAGAGGAAAGGGACCTGGGGGTGCTGGTGGATGAAAGGATGACCAAGAGCCAAGAATGTGCCCTTGTGTCCAAGAAGGCCAATGGCATCCTGGGGTGCATTAGAAGGGGTGTGGCTAGTAGGTACAGAGAGTTTTTCTTCGCCCTGGAGGAGGCAACATCTGGAATATTGTGTCCAGTTCTGGGCCCTTCCGTTCCAGAAGGACCGGGAACTGCTTGAGAGAGTCCAGCATAGAGCAACCAAGATGATAAAGGGAGTGGAACATCTCCCTTATCTGAGGGAGCTGGGGCTCTTCAGCTTGGAGAAGAGGAGAATGAGGGGTGACCTCGTTAACGTTTAAAAATATGTAAGGGTTGAGTGCCAGGAGGGTGGAGTAAAGCTTTTCTCAGGGGTGACTAATAATAGGACAAGGGGCAATGGAGCACAGGTGGTTCCATATAAATATTAGGAATAATTTTTTCACTGTGGGGGTGGCAGGGCACTGGAACAGGCTGCCCAGGGGGGTTATGGAGTCTCCTTCCCTGGTGATATTCAAAGCCCACCTGGATGCCTTCCTGTGTGACCTGCTATAGGGGACCCTGATTTGGCAAGGGGGATTAGACTAGATGATCTTTTGAGGTCCCTTCCAACCCCTAACTTTATATGATTCTATGATTTTTGGCAGAGAGTAAATTTTCCAGCAAATGTCAGGGGGGAGATGGAGTCAAAATGATTCACTAATTCAAATACATTTTACGAATAGTTCTAAACTAGAAAAAACAGAGGTGGGGAAAAGAGGGAAGGATGTTAAAAATAGCGAGGCATGTCATTCTGACACTTTCAGAATGAACTGTTATATTTTGGGAATGATTTGTTTACATTTTGAAAATTTACATTTGAAATGTAAATTTGATTCAAAATGGCATTTTGCACTTACAACTTGACCTCATTGATAACATACATTGAAAGAAGAAAAATGTTTTTTTAGAACTTACATAACCCAAAAAACACCTTTTACTATGGCTCCAGAGGAGACATTTCATACTTCTGCTTCCACAGCCCCCTTATTTCAGCTGTGTTCAGTCTGACCCACACATCTCCTCTCCCCCAGATTTTTTGCTTGAGACGTGATGTAAAAAAAATCTGGGCTCCATCCAGCTCCCATGCTGGCCAACCTAACCTAATGCCACAGAGCAAGTACTTTAGTTTAATCTGAGGTCAACCACACTTAGCTGTGATTCAATCCGAAACCTGTGGTATCAAGTGAATAAGAAGTGTACGCTTTTTTGATAGCTGGCAGCTTCTCTGGAAGGTGCAATGTTGAACCTCATTTAGAAAAACAACCCAAACTCCTGGGGCCCTGAAATCTAATATAGAAATCTTCAGAGAAGCTGGAGTTTGCAGACAGCTGAATGGCAGACTTTCACTCCCTTTATACTTACACTGGGCTCAGTGAACTGATTCATTAAAGGAAAACCAGCAAACAGCTGGTAATTACTTTGCTGTAACCAAAGCTTGCCACAGTTTCCTTGAACAGAGGGGAAGGAATGTGTGTGGTCACTATACAGTGATCCGCCATCAAGTTTACTGTCCCCTGCTGTCTTTTATGCCTTGTTGGGGCATGTTGTGCCATTTCCACAGGTGAGGTCCAACCCTTGGCATGTGTAAGCAAAGCCTCCTTTGCTGAAATTTACTTTGGCCATGTTCTGAGCCCCTTCCTTCTGTGCCTTGTGAGGCTTTAGGCACAAAAGAGGGAGAAAAAAGATGATGTGGTATGGGACAGGAAAATTTTTAGCAGCAGGCTGTCTTGTGCAGGGCCTGTAGAAAAGACCTTTCCCATTTGTGGGAGGATGCTGGGGTTTACCTGGAATAGGAAGGTTTGTAAGCATTTTCTGGCCTGTTGTAATTCCAGTATTCCTGAAGTGTGGATCTGATGTTGTGGACAGGATACAGATATTTTTATCATCAAGGCATGGAGATGCTAGGGACTGACAGGGGGCTGCAGAGAAGGGTGCTTTGAACCCTGCTAATCCTGGCAGTGGCGGCAGCTGCGTTGGCTCTGTCCAAAACAATAAGGATTGCCTTAAAAACGAGCCCATTTTGGTATTTTTTTTTAAAGTGTTGGTTTTGTCCAATTGTTTTCTTAGTTTATATACCTTTAACTTGCACTCAGGATAAGGATAATTTTTCATTCTTCTCTGCAAGCCAGAAGGCTAGAGATGTACTTTAAAAAAAAAAAAAAAGAAAGGGAGCTCAGAGTCTCAGGCACCTGACTTCAAGAGCTGGGGGCTGTGAGAACAAGGCAGGGCAAACACACTATTGAAATAGCTGCTTCTCTGTCAAGAAAATGGGCTGAATGGAAAGAAAGGGTAGACCATGTAAGCCAATTCATCTTTCCTGTAAAAAACAGAAAACAAGCTCTCCCTCCCTGCCCTAGCTGAAACAAAAAGCCCATACACAACTAGAGCAAAAGTTGCCCCCCTGTTTGTATGTGTGTTGCGTGGCCTTGGATAGCAGGTGGCATTCAACTTTTATGCGAAATCTGGAGGTAGGGCCACAGAGAGAGATATAAGCAGTCACTGAAGAATGAGAAACACAATCTGAATACAAAGGCTCACACTGCTTCCCTGTGCTTTTTTAAAATATAAAACACAAATTGAAATTTTATCACTTAATTTGGAATTTAATAACTTTCCACATACAAAGGTGATTCTGAGATCTTTGACCCAAGAAGCTGCCAGGAGATGGGAAAACAGCTCTGTGTTAAAGCGGGGAGGCCATACAGAGCCTGCTGGCCAGCACTTTAGTAAGTGTAAGATTTTACAGTAAGACTGTAAGATTTTAGCGAAAATTTTGACTTTGCAACTAAACAATTTCATTTGGACAATGATCTATGGAAGTTTGTGCGTGTCTTTTGTCAAGTAATCTTAAGACTCTAACAGTGCTGGGAACATACCTAGCATGGCTGTTGAACTGTCCTAAACTACCTTGTCATTGCTGCAGAGGTGCTGTGTGAAGTGATGCCAAGAGTTTTTTAGCAGCTCTAAGGCTGTTTGGATTTTGATTTACTGACATTGGATACTCTTCAGTTTGCTTGTTGAATTAAGATGCTGCAGTGTTCACTTTTCTCCTTTCCAGGTGATCCGTATTTGTCTTTGCTCCCCCTAGGAGAAGGAGGCAAAGATATTCTTCCTTTTAGTGTGTCCTTAGGGCTATTATATGTTAAAAGTGAACATTCCCATAATACTAGCATGGATGTACTTCTATCTAGTGCTCCACCTATAAGGTTAACTTCAGTGAAATCATACCTACTGTACAGTTTTAAAGGATGGTCTTCTGGAGAGCAGCGTCCTTTGGAAAACTAGCTAAAACCATTGCTGGCTTAACAAATAGAATAAGAATATTTCCAGGATATAAAATTAAGGGAATAAAGTAGCTTTACTGGCTACTGTCAGAAAACAGAAGTTTGCATTACAGCAACATTTTCCATATACTGTGCAATTAAGTTACTTGGTTGGGAATTAAATTGCAAGTCAGTTTAGAGAGCATGGCCAACTGATATATCACACCTTATAACACACATCCTGAATGTTATTACTTGGTGTCAGTCTTTATTGCCTGGAGTGGGGATTTGAAAAACAAGCTTTGGCCCTAGAACCACTAACAATGTGATGGCACTTAATGTCTTTAAAGCAGCACAGCTAGTGCTCCAAAGATAAAATACTTCAGAAAATACCTGCTAATCCCTTTAAACCCCTAAGACATTAATTTTCATATTGGGTAATAAAAAGCCACAGGCTTCACCAGTAATCTTGAAAATACCCTTCAGATTTTGGAAAAGCAAGGGAGACTCCAAGTGTAGGTTCAGTGGCTGATTTTGCAGTGGCAGTTCCAGCTGATCTCACTGGGAAGTGTTTATTTTCTGCTGTCTGCCAGTCCCTTCCTGTCTTCTTTTGCTACTGCAGTAACCAGGGCCAGCAAACAGTGTTCTCTGACTCTTTGAACTATGCATCCCTCTCATCGTTACAGAGAAGCATCAGTGCTCTAGAGCATTGCTTCATCTGGGTTTCAAGACTGGAATGAGATCAAGCCAAATCAACTCTGTCATAACTCTTTTGAGTCTGGTGGGCTTGCATGAGGGATAAATCTGATCCAGGGTAAAAATGACACAAAACACAGATGGGCTGGGTTAGTGCATTGTTTATATAAATGACTAGCCCATGGAGAGCTGCCTGCATTGCAAAATTCCCCTCCCAGCTGGCTTCATTGAGGATTCTTTAGAAAACACAGCACAGGCAGACCAGCAGCAAAATGTGGCACAAAGAGTGAATTTCCCCTCTCTTCCTACAGCAGGTCTCTGGTACTCAGAGCTGAGGACCATCTTGGCAGTGGTGTGTGAGCACAGCTCACCAACTGTGCTGAATTGGCATCTTCGGGATCACAAGAGGTCATATTGCTGTGCCCTCCGATGGGAGTAAAGTTATAAATAAATTTTTGGAACAAAAATAGGAACCATACACTGTCTCTGATGACCTCAAAATAAAGTTAGAATTTGTTGTTGTTTTTTTTTTAATCTGTTTCTTAGCAATGCTTCTGAGACCTCCAGCAGAACAGGAAGTAGGCTGAGGAGCTACTTGAGTAATTGGAGTTGTCTGATCAATTGAAAAAAATAGTTTGAGTGTATTTTGTGAAAGTGTAGCCAACAATTTTGATATTGCTGCAGTGTTTCTTCCTAGATCAGGGCTGTTGTTTGTACCAAGGGGACTTGTGTCTACCACTGATGTGTTAGTAGGCAAACAGTGCATTTCTTTATGATAAAGTACATGAGGTGTACCTGGGGATGAAGCTGAAATCTTTCTCTTGATGTCCTTGGATCAGATTCCAGATGAGTTACTCCTTCAGTGTGATCAGGATCCTATGTAATTTTGAAATGCCTACCATGCCATTTAGAAGAAAAATAAACTTGCTTTTACTGGGAGTTGGGCATGGGGAGGTCAGGATAGGTGAAGAGGGAGAGGATAAGAGATGCCATTTTGCTGTCAAGGAGGAAGATGCACAGCCCTTAATTTTAGATTTGAGGCTGGTCCTATATCTTAGTGACACCTGCAGCTTCTTTCATGTTTTGCAAGCTCATGTGAGAGTTGAATGCATGGATTGAAAATATCTCCAGCACATATACTTCAAAGGAAGTGTAGCTTTTAAAAAAGCATGTGAAGTGTCTCTAAGAATCTTCCTGCTTTTTTCCTGTCCTCTTTTTTTTCCCCTTTTTATCTCTCTTTCCTCCAGTCCCACATTTTGCCTCCTTGCTCTTCCATCATGTCACCATTTTGGGTTTGTTGCATTAGTTGTTCTCATGCAGGCATCCAAAGGATTTTTGATTCCATCACATGCACCACCTGGAACTTTTTTCCTGACCATTATTTTTCACTGGAATTTTGTCAAGTTTAGCTGCAGACACTCCCCAGCTTTTTCCTGACTGTCTTTTCAGCTGTCCTCTGCTCACAACACTAATGTGTTTGGTAGGGCAAAGTGGAGGCAATGCCATGAGTGTGGGTCAAGCAAGGGACTGCAGGGATGCAGGATGGGCTGGATGTGGGGACATAGCAGTGCAACGTGAGAGAGCAGGGACAGGAAGGGAGCAAAGGGGAAAAGCAGGTGGAAAAGGGAAATGACCACAGAGGCCAGGAAGACTAAACAGAATGCAAGGGAAGCTGTGAAGCCATCTGTGAATCTGCTTTAGTCTGTGCAAAGCAAAGCAGAGCAGCACCTGGAGGAGGCCTGGCAGAGCCAGGATGACGGCGCACAGCTGTGTGGGGTGAGACTGGTGGGTGCAGGGCTGAGACAACACATGGGGAGGACATGGGGACTAGCCCTGCACCCTCTCCCCCCATGGAGACAGCCCCGTACAGGTGTGGGGGCATGGTGGCAATGGGATGTGAGTTGGTGCCTGGAGATGGGCTGCAGGAAGAGTTGTGACACTGGAAGGATGGGAGCGGAGGCTGATAGAGACACGGCCATGTCAGTTTGTGGGTGACAGCAGAGACAGAGTGGGAAGTGGTGTGGGATGGAAGCTGGGGAGAAACTGAGTGCAAAAACTAGTCAGAGGAAAAAAAGGAAAGTGAATGTGAAGGAAGGAAATGTGAAAAGTTGCAGGTCGTAGAAAAATGCATCATGGAAGGCTCACATGGGAAGGCTGGGGAAAGTAAGGAGAGCTCGGATAAGATTTTAAAAGCACATAATGATGCCTGGGGCTGGATTCGTGGCAAATAGCTAGATTTGAGCTAGCCTCCATTTGCAGAAACATCCCTGCAGAGTGCAGGGATGATCTGCCAGCACAGCCTGCGAGAAGCTGTGGCTGAGCAGTGCCATGACTACAAAAGGAGTTATTTTACCATACATGCAGTCATCTGCACTGAATATGTCTAATAAAAGGTGAGATTAATTGCCATCCCAAGGACAAAATACTACAGTAAATAAATACAAACAACCTTGTGCTATCTAGCAGGATGCATTCATGACTCCTTTATGCATGTGCCTGCTGGAGGTGTGTGCCCAGCTGCAGGGCTTGTGCACATCAGGTGCACATGTGAACACTGGTACATACTTGGCTAGAATGTTCATAACTCATATTTTCTGTGCGAGAGTACCCTGCCCCTTGAACCCTGAAAAACTGGGCCACGGTGCTGGAGTCGACTGTAGTTCCTTCAGGTCTGCAGTGTGTATGGTAAATTGTTCCTAGGAGTCCCAGGGAAGAGTAGGGAGATGTGTGCTGCAGTTTCAAGAGAGGGCTGCTGCTGAGCCTGTTGTTTTTCACTTTGCTACAGAAGGGGCTGCAGGGTTTACCCATACCCTCACCTGCTTTTAACTCAGCTCTGCAGGCTGTCTTTACCAGCATGGGACTCCTGGATGCCTGTGCCAGAGGCATGGGGGTTCTTTGCTTTAACTCCTGGCAGGAGACATCAGCATGATAGGGGACAAAAGCATCCAGTCCCCAGTGGTGCTGCTTGCCCTGTGCCACCTCACTTGCTGTCCTGAAGGAGTTCTATCACTCTCCCCCAGTGATAGAACTTTTTAAGAAAAAATTACATTACATCTCTGGATACCCTTGGCATGTGCCAAGAGAAACCCAGATGCACACAGTTATTTCATGGGATCCCTCACACATGGAGTAGGCTGGCATGGATCATCTGAGCAGGGCACAGAGGTAGAGCTCATCTGCATTGGAGGTGTTCTCTGGCCACCTCCATCCAGCTCCTTGCAGCACTGCTGTCCTTTCCAGCCACAGCCCTTGATCTTGTCCTCCAAAATTAAGTCTGCAGGTCACTTGCCTAGTCTTTAAAACTCTGTGCAGTTAACAAGCACAGGCATGTCCTTGGCTGTAAATGCCCCCAAAGGATGAGTGACAAGAGGATGCATGCAATCTGAGTGCATCAACTAGGGATCAGTTATTTGTAGGAAAAGCTGTAAATGTGTCTCTCTGCACCAAGAAAGGCAGCTTACTCATAGATATTGTGAGTCCTTGGTGCTACCTGAGCTTATTTAACAGTCCACAATTTGACAGTTTTAATCTATTCAGGGTGACACTTGGCAAACACCTTCAGTGCTTGGGTCGGATCGGCCATAATTGAACTCCTCTTACACTTAGTCCTTTACTACAGGCTGAACATTCTCATTCTGCGCATTGCCTCTGCCTGCAAAAGCACTTAGAAGAGCTTGAATGCCTGAGTCCTGTATTCTCAATATTTATGCCCCCTGGCTGATTTTCCAGGGAAGCTCTTAATCTTCCAAGTCAAGAAAAGATATGTATTTGTCAGAATTAGCAAGGTTCTGAGGGGATTAGTAGAAACCCAATAGACCAGTTTCTGGTTACTGTAAGAGTTTCTAGATTGTTTGGTTTAGCAGCCTGTGTGAAACATTACTTTGTGTATTCCTATGCCAGGCTTCAGGCTGAAAGTGGAAAGGTCCTGGTAAAGAAGACTGAGGTCAGGAGATAGATGAAGTTTATATATGGGGTTATTTAGACTGCAAACTAATGGGCTTCAAGTGATGTGTTTAAGCTAGTTGTGAAAACTTTTTCATTCCTTCCTCTCTGCTTAGCCTATTCAGGAATAATACAGTTTGCTTGATGAAACTGCAAGGCTATGCACATAAACTTGGAGAAGAAATTACTTGTCAGCTCTGCACAGAGCCGCTCTGGGGAACTCCCTGCTGCGGGAGTCTTTGAGGCTGCACCAAGGGCAGAAGGGTCTGGAGGAGTGCTAAAGCCACCCACTCCCAGCTTTGCAGGCTGAGGCATGCAGCCACTTGTGGGATTTTAGCAATGGCAGTATGCTGATCATGTGGAAGGAACCAAACAGGATTTCTGCACTGTGTGGATGGTATTGCATAATAGCGTCCAGGGCTGTTGAGCTGGGGTTGTCTTCACACTGAGGCTCCTCACCATGCTTTGGAGATGGGGAGAGGGCTGCAGAGGCACCATGTGGCCTATGGCAAAGCTTTCTGCAGTGATGGGCAGCTCTAGCTCAAATGAGAAGGCAGCTCCTCTTGCTGTTTCATCTTCCTGTGAAACAGGGACATGGTTGAGAGCAAGCACACTGAATAGCGTTTGCTCTAGTCTGGGCCACTTGGGCTGTACCACTGTCATGGCTGAAACTCTGAATAAGAGCATTTGCCCGGTTCCATATTAAATATAGCACCTGAAAAAGTGAAAGATGTAGGTTTTGTAACTCATTAGACCTAACATCACAAATGAAGAGCCCCTGGTACATCACATAGACCAGCAGTAGTCCCTCGGCAGTTCTAGGCACCGCAGGGGCAGTTCCAGGCACCACTTTTTTTTTTTTTCCCCAGAGTTGGTGTGAGCTGTGAAAAGCTTGCAGTGGTTCTAGGTGGCTGCTCCCAGTAGAGTGCTATCAATGGTGTGATTGAGCATCCTGCACTGGTAAGACTGGGGGTCAAAATATTCCCCTGGTGTGAAGTGCCTGAGCTGCATTAGCTTCAGCTCAGCTCTCATATTTACACTGGCTGAGGATTTGGCTGCCATCTCAAGAGGTTACACAACACGCCAGCTTCAGCAATGTTGGGAAGCCCCGCCCTTTTCCTGCAGTTCTAGTTGAGGCAGCTGCTGCTTGTGATGCTTTATTGTAACAGAAAATTAAGAGAAACATGGAGAAACGGTGTAATAGGTTATTCGTTTTAAGGTATGCAGCTGGGCTTTCTGTCTAGGGAGGTTGAGAAGGTACGCTTTCTCCAGTAGGTGTTTTTAGGTTATATTTGTTTAAGCAAGGAGGAGTGAAGTAGACCATGTAATTATTAAATATAATCTTAATTGTGATTGTATCTAAGCAAGAATTTAATTGGAAGAGATCATGTATGTGCTGTTCGAATATTGCCTCACTCCTGGATAGCATAGTCAAATCCGAATAGTTTTGTATGCATACAGCAGCTGACTAACTGGTAGGCTCATGTTTTGGCAGGGCTGATATTCACACACCCTCCTGTCCTGGGTGCATTTTCAGGTTCCAGGGACTGTCATTGAATAGTTCAGCTTCCAAAGAGTGATCTGGCTGACATGGTGAGGCTGAGTGGTGGGTCATAAGGATGAATGACAAGATTACCCTGTGTGGGTAATCACATAGCAGCCATGTACCACATGCATCACATAGTACCTTCTCAGGATGAGAGATTTCAAGACCCCTGTCAGAAGTGGTGCTGTGTGATGGCTGAGATAACTATGCCCTTTGGAAGTTCATGTTGGCTGTCTGTCTATATACTCCTCTTAGATGTGTTTGAATTTTTAAATCCATTTATTTATGCTCTTGAGCTTCTGTAGTTGCTTCAGTTACATCATACACTGCTTATGACAAAGCCTTTAAAGTTGTGTTTAGGACCACAGGGTTCCCAGCGTTCTGCATACTGCATGAGCATTGCTCAGAGTCTGAGCAGCACTGGTTCTGGGCCCTCAGGTGGTTTGTGTATGGCTACATGTTGCCCCCTCAGCACAGAGACTTCTATCCTGCTCTGTGTAAGAAGAAAGGGATGTACTGGCATCGGGACACGGAGCTGATGGGCTGGAGATAACAGGTGGTACAGCCAGCTTGCAGCCCCAGGGAGCCTTGGGTATGAATGAACATGTGTTTTTATTTATCAGGGGAAGGCTTTACTATGACAGTGCTGTGGGCTTCCTGAGACCTGTGCGCTCACTTTTGTTCTTTACCATTTTTCTCTTTGATTTGGATAGTCTCGTCAGCCCTGTTGGATGCTGCTATATGTTGTGTGCCATTGGGCTGCCCACTCTGAAGGGATGCGGCTCCCCACTCTCTTCCTCTCGTCTGCTGGAGTTCAGTCAATCAGTCATCTTTTGCTCGCAGCAAAATGTGTTCCTCCTAGGTGGGCTCTCTTACCCTGCTGGCTGACAGTCCTAGTGTTTTCAGTCTGTGGCAGGATTTCCGCAGAAGTTCCCCTCTCCTGCGCTTGGATTTTCTCCTCCAACTGGTGGGACTGGCTCTTTTTGGCATTCCATCAGACTGGGAGCTGTGCCAACTTCCAGCCAGGCTACACTGCCCACACACAGCCTGTGCTGGACAATGAAGGTTGTCTTTGATGCCTGACTGTTTGCTGCTGGTATGAGCAGCTCCAGTCTCTACTCTGCAGAGAAGCAGCATTCTTTCAATCAAGGGTCTATAAAGCTTATGACAATGATTTGCTGTATGACTGACAATAATCTATAATTTGGCTAGTAGTGCTTGGTCTTCTCTTTTATGGATCACTTCCCAGAGTAACTGTTGAAGGAGCAGACAGGTGAAGCTCGACATAAAAGCAGATGTTACAGGGCTGCCTGACTGCAGAGATGTTACCTGGACTTGTGCAGAAGGAAGTCCTTATCCTTTCATGCAAAAAAAGAGAAGCAGTATATGTCTCTTCTTATGACAGCTTGCCAAGGTGAGCAGGTTAGGACCAATAAAAACGTCTCGCTCTGCAACCCTCACACTGGGTATACAGGTTTCCTCTTTAAATTGGCATTTCTCTTGCAGACCCTTTCAACTGCCTTTAGGTGCAGTAATGTGCAGGTGCAAGAGTCCTTGCAAGGTTAACTGTAAGCAACTTGATGGGGAGCAGGAACATGAGCACACACACATACAGGTACATGCACTCAAAACCCAGGAAGACCACCTTCTGTTACAGAAGATGAGTGGAGTTTCTTAGCATAGTGTTGCTCCTGCAACACAGATGCTCAGTGCGCTGCAGCCACTGGGGGTGGCAGGAATAGCTCCGCAACATGTATGGCACACATGTGCCACAGCACACATGCACACATGGGCAGCATATCTGCAAACGCAGCAGCAACTGTCATTGATTGGACCTTCAGAGGCAAAAGTGTGAGTTTTTTGGGATGAAGAGCATGATTTGGGAATGGGATTGCATGTCCTTTGTTCTGTAGCACAGGTTGTGGATGGGCACAGGAGCTCTTGCATCTGAGTGACAAGAAGTGACATCCTTCCATCAGCTTCTGCTCTGTTGTGTGAGTGCTTCCACCCACACACTGACAGTGCCTGTATAATTACACCATATGGACCCAGTTTCTTTTCAGTTTTCCCTCCATCCTTAGTGGAAAGTAAAGCTCTCAATTGAAATATAAGAAAAGTTTTTGCCACAGAAGGACTTTTAAAAAAACCAACAGAACCCAAAAAACATCAGGATTTGGTCCAGCACGAAGGTTGCTTTTGCTTTTAGTTTCACAGAAACAACAAACATCCTTAGTTGCTCTCATAGTTGAGTTTAGAATAGAAAATAACTGTTTATGATGTTGGGGGAACTGAGAAAGAGCTGGTGAATCTTTAAACTCTCAGCACCTCTGTGGGTCTCACTAACAAAACGCAACACAAAAAGCCTTCTCATTAGGATGAATAGTCATGGACCAGCCTTGCAGAGGCATGGGTGGCATTTATTAAAAACCCCAGACCTAGTGGGAATGTGTCCTGCATCAACACTTGATTTCACACTGGTGCCCATTTCTACTTAATGTCTGTCCCACTGTGGCCTGGGGAAGGCTGGGTGCACAGAGATGCTCCATTGAAGGGACCCATCTGGGGAAGCTCAGGCTGGGACCTATGGTACCTCCATTAGTAGCTGACATCCCACACGATGAGCACCTGCCCTCAGGTTTCTCTGTTACCAAAGAGGAGTCTCTTTCTATTTTGTTCCCAAAGTTGGGATTACAACCTGATGAGGTTTTATTTTCAGGCTAGTAGTAATGTGTCTTCAAACGTTCTGTAGCACTAAAGCCTGGGATGGGAGCAGAGGAAGCTCAGTGCCAACAGGTCTGCATCTCCATAGCCCTCTCCCTTTGCTTTCTTCCCATTCCTAAGGCAGCTTCGGAGTTGTGTCAGCCTGGCTGTGATTCTTAAGCCCCTGTGCCCACCCTTGTGTGCATCAGAGACAGCCCTTGTGGCTGGCTGGGCATGGGAGTGGTCGGTGCAGGGGTCCCACAGCAGCTGCACTGAAGATGGGGCACTGCTAAGAAAGCCATAGCATGAAGCTGATTTAGACCAGCTTCAAATGCTGTATTGTCACCCGAAGGGACAGGCCAACTCTCCCAGCACCCATCCAGGATGCTAAAGAGAAGGAAACTGCCCTAGGGTCAAATATGTCAGGATTTGGCTTTTGAGTGTGGTTGCTGCTGACAGGGACCTAGTATTGCTTCCCTGCATTTGCATTTTTCGTGAGCGTTGTGCTAGTCTTTATTGCCCTATTGGTTTCCCATTATTTTCCCGTATTGCTCTCCTTGCCCTCTCTTCCTGGCACATCAATGTTGTTTAATCCAGGCACCAAATTCAGAGACTCACTGGCAGGATCCTGAGGGCTTGGCAACCTCCTTATCAAACTCCTGTCCTTCAGTGGAAGTGATTTGGCTGCTTTTGTCAATTGTTTCTGTTTGCAGCCATCATAGGTGACTTGTGTCTCTAAGGATTCAGTCTCTTTGCCTCTAAAATGCGGAACATTTTGTTGATGTTACACATTGATACTGCAAGGTTTTGGTAGCAATAGATCATCTTTTCATCATTTTTATTATAAAGGCCCCGATTCCTTTTTACTTTAAATGCCATCACAGCTTTACTATGCAGGCTTTCCTGATTATTTCTCCTCCTCTGCCACAGGCCTTCCAGGTTTTCAGTATCTTTATATATCACACAAGTCAAAGATTAGATTATAAAATCGGTAAGGACAGCTGTAATACAAACCCTTCCAATAGAAAAGAGCTTGATGTATTTCTTGTGTCCAGATAAGTGAGGATATGGGTATGGCTCCACCATGACTGCAAGCCCTGGAGAAGCTGCCCTACTTTTTGGGAGCCCCTGGGGAGGAGCAGAGCATGGGAGGTGAAGGTAGAGTTTTCTGGCATCTTCTCCTGGATGACTTGGGCCTCTCTGTACTCTTCTTTAAATGAGACCTACTAGGCTCTCAGGACTAGTTTTTGTGAGCACACTTGCATCTGTGGTGTCTGGGACAGATGCGGGAGCCCTTTGCTGGGAGTTGTGAGGCACAGTGAACACCATCAGGCCAGGGCTCACAGCTCGATGGGGATAATCATGTCTCAGGCATCTTTGAGATCATCCCTGTTGGGCAATGGAAGTGTGCGCCATTTTTAAAATAAGGAAGGCTTGACGGGGAGGTCAGTGCTTCCTTAGGTACACATTTGCTTATGTTTTGTAGCCCATTTTAAGATGGGTGGGGCTGAAGAGCAGCTATTGAGTTGGACAGTCCTTCATGCCCATAAACACTGCCTCAAGAGTCTCAGCCCCTCATGCGGCCAGCAGAGTAACCTTGAGGGAAAAGCTCTAGTTTCAGTGATCATATCCAGTGTCTGTGATCTAAGATCTGTTCAGTGCTTCCCTTTCTCACTCCTCATCCCTCAAGTCACCCCACAGTCTCCAGGCACACGTGGCCCTCCATCATTCAGCCTTTAACATGACTCCTTAACTCGCTTTCGTTCTTTGTCTTATTTACGACTGTAAAGTGTCTTTCTTCCAGTCCAGCAGAAAACAAGTCAATGTAGAAAACAATATGTGATTCATTTTGCAGCGGTGCATCTAATTTACTGCCTCCTTTGTACAGTACGTGTTGTGAAATAGCAGGTCAGCCTTGGCAGTTGCTGGACAAACAGAGGTGACTAAGCAATTCAATTGATTTACGGCAACAGCCTGAAGCAGGAGATCTGGGAAACCTCTGGGAAATTTGCCTGTAGCTTAAGGAATTGCCACCTTCAAATTATAAAGCCTCCTGGGCAGAGCAGAGACCTGTTGTTAGAGCCTGGGAAGTGGAATATGAGGCAGGAGAGCACCTAATTTTTTGGAGTACTGCTTCTCCTAAAGCTCACCATATCTTGGTCTGCCAGTGGGTGAGGGAAGAGCCTTTCCTGGCAGGACTGTGATGCTGTGGAGCCTGAGGCAAGCCAGTGATGATGGGCTGCTGCAGCTGCTGTGGGAATTCCTGTTGCAGGTAGGGTTGTCAGGACATATGGGAAGGAGAGAGAAGGGCTCGAACAGGTTGAGGCATGACTGATTCTCTGTGGCAGAGAGATGGGAGAAAGGGGAAGTTTGGGTGGGTGAAACACTGGAGTGCTGCAGAGCAGAGTGATGAAGGAGGCCAGAGGTTTCAAGGATGTCAAGTGTTTGTGCTCCCAGAAAAGGAGTGGGATTTGAAGATATTTATTCCCATGGCAATGCAGCCATTTGCTTTGGGCAAACTGAGGGCTACTGGCAGGTGCAGAGAATGTTCTCATGAATGTAGGGGCAAATTAACTGACTTGATTTGACTAATTCTCATGAAAAAAAGGCCATTGATCATTCGAAGGAGTATTTGTGCAGTCTCTGAACATGAGCTGCAGTATCTCTCTGGGCTGCTTTTATACTTTAGTATTGGATTTGGTTTTTGCCTAGCACACTTGGCATCCTCAGAAGGGTGTCCCACAGCTCCATCACCCTGCAATTTATGTTTTCCCGGCTTGAACTGTAGACAGCTTTTGGTTCTCAATAGCAGCTGAGATTCACTGAACCAATGTTGCAAGAAGCTGTTTTGCCAGTGCAAGGCTTCTGGCATGAAGTCGGTGGGGAAGAAACTCAGTACAAAAGAAGCAGCCTCTCCAGTGCTTTTCACGAGCTGATGCCTTTGCTCACTGCAAAGGACTGTGTTCTCCCTGCACTTCCCTCTGCTTCAGTAGTGAAGGAGCCCACAGACCTGAGGCCTCATTGGTGGTGTGTGACTGTCCTGTGTGGATGAAGAAAGGGAAGTTCCATATCATCAGGGAGATCCAGGGTTGACTAACAGTGAGTGCAGACATTTCTTTAGACATAATAGGAAAACAAAGGGACTAATGCTTGCCATCTTTTCTAGGAAAAGAGGCCCTTTGTCCCTTTAGACAGCCTATGAAATGGGAAGGCTCTTTTTGGAGATGCAGTTCTGTGTCCTGTTACAAAAGGAGCCTCAACTTTATGGACATCTGCTCCTGGAAAAATTATGCAAGAAGTTCAAAAAACCTGATGCAGAGGTTTTAATGCTAGTGTAGTCACTCATCTCTCATAGACAACAGTTCCTCAGTATGTGAATGCATTAGGGGAAACTAATCGGGGGGAATGGTGTTTGCTGCTTCTCTGGGAAACTGTGACTTTGTTCTCTGTGCATCTATCTGCTGGCAGCTGTCAACCAAACCGCTCTCTTTGAGAACATCGTTTGCCACCAGACCCTGGGTACTGCAAGTCTGTGTTCAATAACTGGCTGAAGGGCACTGAAGCAGTAGGAGTGAAATGATGAGGGATTACCAAAGCAAGCCAGTGACTTTCTTCTTGCTCACTATTAATTTTAGAGTGGGTGGTTTTACATTGCTTTTTAAAAGCAGTATGTCATGTTTTAGGCCTAGCCGGTAACAAAGGACTGTATAGCTGCTCACACCCCCTCCCCCATTTTCGGATGGCAAGAAGGAGATCCACCTAAAACCTCATGAGTCCAGACCAAGACTAGAAGGGTTCCACTCACCAATTATGGTCACAGGCAAAACAGACTCAACTTGGGGAAAAAAATCAATATAATTTATCATTAATCAAATCTAAAGAGAGCAAAAAGAAAGCACAAACCAGATCTTAAATATTTTACCCTACCCATCCCTTCTTCCTGGGCCCAAATCACTTTGTTCCGAGTATCTCTACCTTCTCCCCCCAGTAGCACAGAGGGACAGGGAGCAGGGTTTACGGTCCATTTGCCACAGGTTGTTTTCTTCCACTCCTTCCTCCTCAGGGAGAAGGATTCCTCAGAGTCTGCTCCTTCTCCAACCTGGAGTCCCTCCCACAGGAAGGAGTCCCTCACAAACCTCTCCAATGTGAGTCCCTCCTGTGAGCTACAGTCCCTCAGGAGCAAACTGCTCCATCATGGGCTTCCCACAGAATCACAGCTTGCTTTGGGCACAGTCACCTCTCCTCCATGGCTGCAGGTTCATATCTTCTCCACAACTTTCCTTCATAGGCTGCAAGTCCACATCTGCTCCACCATGATCTTTCATAGGCTACTTGACCATTCTTCTCCAAGGGCTGTAGGGGACAGCCTCCTGTCCGATCATGCAATGTAGGGGAACCTTTGCTCAGGCACCTTCTCCCTCTCCTTCCTCTCCGACCTTGGTATCTCTGCTCCAGCACTGCTCTCATCTCTCTCCTCTTCATCTCTACCCTGAGCTCTTACAGCTGCTTGTTTCCCCTTCTTGAATCTCCTAATCACAGAGGCATGTCCATTGTCATTAGCCAGAGGTGGGCAGGACTTTTTGGAGCTTGGGGAGCTTTCAGCAGCTTCTTACAGGAGCCATCCCTAGGTGCCTCCCCTGCTGCCCAATGGCACAACATCAGAACACAGTTATTCAGTTGAATGAATCTAGGGACTAGGCTTTCTATGTACTGCTTATTTTTTGAAAAAACACCACTCCAGTGAAACACTACACTCAAACCAGAGCCGTTGAAGTGTCAGGGCCTCTGCTTTTCCTGTTCTTCTTCTGTGTGTGTGTGAGGAACTTAAATTAATATGGGTGCACTGTAGTTTAGAAATCTGCTTGTGCTAAATGGCTGTCTGCTAGATTGCTCTTGCAAAGTTTCCTCTGGGTCTCATAGAAATAGCAGATTATAACTCTCAGCAGTGAAAAGGAAAGCTTAAAATTCAGCTTTGCATCAGGCTGGAAGGATGAAGCCAAATATTGACATTTTCTTGTCATAGCTTTGTGTTTGGTAGTAAATCTTGATGATGCATGCAGCATGGATATGCACTTCATCACCACCTGACTTTTCCTGCAGCTGTAGCAAAAAAAGTGCTTGTTCTCAAGTCTTCCCAATTGCCATCTGGAACTGGAGCAACTGTGACCCAGGAAAAAAAAAACAAAACAAAAAATAAAATAAAACACCAAACTTGTTTTTTCAGTCTTAGGCACTTAAAATATGTCCTTTAGGTCGTGGCAGTCCTGAGATATGAAAGATGAGGGGTCATTTTCTTCTACTGCAGTGCTTTGGTTCCTAGGAAGCTCTTTATAAATTAATCAGGGCCAGTGACTTCAGTAAACTGGGAGAGGAGGTACTTGCTGATTTTCTGCAGAGATGTTTGATTAAACCACAGGATAAGTAAAAAGTACAAATACTCCAGTAGCACCTTTCCCCTGGGGTTTGTTGCCACTGAGTCAGTCCCTGTTACATCAACAAAGTAGCTGGAGGAGTTAACAGGATTGAGTGGAAGTCATGACACATTGGGCTGATTACTCCTTTCCCCTCAGCTGGGTTGTCACCATGGGTTTTAGTTGACAGCCCACCATGGCATGAATGTGAGCACATATCACAGCCTAGCCTTGAATTCAGAAAGCAGTGATGGATTGTGGTGGCCTGACCTAGTCCTGGGTCAAAAAACTTTTCCTGCATATATCCTGTGCAAGGTTTTGCTTTTATGTCATCTTCCAAATGCTTCCATGTCTATGCTTTTACCACGAATAAGATAGGATGTATGTGCATGTACTGGAAACACCCTGTTTCTCAGTAAGAAGTTCACAAGATATTGGATCCTGTCTGCTGTCAGCAGACCATGCTAGAGGCACCTTCACCAACATTGGCAGGGGTCCTGCTTTAGCAGAAACTGAGCCACTGCAGATCTGGCCAGTTTACGTTGCATTTTCCCCAAAGGTGGGGCCAAGATTACTGGGACAATGTCCTCTGTAGGAAAAAATCCAGAAGAGCCTAGCAAAAATAGGAGAGAGGTAAGAGAAGGACTGCACAAGAAAGGATGCAGCAGTAGTGACATCAATGGAAATTATTTTCAATGAGCAAAATGCAGACTAGGGGCAGTGCCAGCCCTGCAGACAGGTAAGGCAGTGCCTTGTGTTTTCTTGCCACCCTTGAAACCTCATCCACTGCCTCCTCCCTGGAAAGGGCATTGTCTACATTTGCTACCTTCTTGAAATGCTTCAGATGAATTTCCCAGTGTTTTGGAGCTATCAAAACTGTGCAGAGTGAGGAAGCCTTGGGGGGGAGCACAATAGCTGCAGGGGTAGCCTGGCACAAGTTCCGAAGTAGGATTTTTGACTGATCTCTGCTGGGCTTGCAACTGCCTCTAAACATCACTGGAAAATGCTTCGGTCTAATAACACTGTTCTTCCTGTTTTCCCTAAGCTTACATTCTTTTTCTATGGCATTTTGTCTGACCAATGAATGGATTTATTGCTGTAATAGCAGAAAATGACCATCAGTAAATCCCTATGTTTTTGTTGCCTCAAAGACAAGCTGCTCCATACTCCAGGGCACAGATATTTTTCAGGATGAGTTTTCCAGCCTGTCTCCAGAGTGTCTGTGAGGATGAGGCTTCTCCAGCCTGTATGTGAATTTCACTGTTCTGCTGAGGGTGACTTTTGTGCACTGGGTGAATGCATGACAGCAATTCAGTGACAGGCATTTGGAGGTTGTAGGAAGTGGTGGGGAGAGCCAGAATATGCAGCCAGCCAGCTCTGACAGTCTTCATGACAGCATATCCTTCCTGGTACATGGTGTGCTGGAGAATTTGTGCCAGCCAGGGGTCAGATTTTGCCTTTATGCAGAAGGATGAGATGTTTCTGGTGGAAGTGCATTTCCAAGGCAGAGCTTTGTCCTAAATCAGGTTTTGTACATGCATACACCATGAGTAGCTCAAGCCATTTTGTATATACATGCTGGATGCAGCTGCGCTCATGTGACTTCCTGAGCTAAACTTTGTTACAGGGGAAAAGGCAAACTCTTTGTTCATCAAAGTCCGTCTCAATGGAAGAGTTTAGTTCTGGCCTGTCTTGCCGAAGAATGAAGGAGTGTGCCAAAGTGATGGTACAGAGAATTCTGGTTACTGTCAGACCAGGATCAGAGCTGGCTGCCATGCACATCACTAGCATCACATCCTAGCTGCATGGGATTGCTACAGGGCATGTAGCTCCAAGTGAGGGATGCAGCGAGTGCCTAGCTCTTTCTTGACTCTCTCAGTTGGGAGGGATGGCCTCAGCAAGTCTCTGGCATCCCTGCAGCAGAAAATGAGGGGAAGAGAAGCAAGTGCTGTGTGTGAAGGATAGGAATGGGTCAGGGTGGGAAATACATTTGGCCACATATACACAGATGACATAGCACACTGTGTCGTGGGCCCCTGCTTGGTTTTGAAGTGCCATTTTAATAGAGTAGTCACAGCTCTGGTATCAAATCGTACAAACACTTGTGTGCAGCTGAGATTGCTGCATTCTACTGTTGTCTGCAGCTACCCGAAGGGCAAAGTGGTCTCTCAAACCCTAGGCTTTAGAACATGCTTCCAGTTGAGGCTTTTTATTCCATTTTTCTCTGTGCTCCTTCCTCTTGTTTGGGTGTTAACAGCATAGCTGGTGTGGCTGCTCTCTCACAGGACTCAAAGGCACAAGTTGCCTTATCACTTTCAATGTGGGTTGAAGCTATTGCAAGGTTGAAATAAAGCCAGGCAATGTACCTCAGTGTTTAAAAGTTGCAGACATGTCATGGGACTCCCGAAAACAGGAGGAACTGTTGTTCAAATAGGGCTCAACAAAGGGAAACATATTCAGGGGAAAATTCACCCTGTGCTTTCAATGCTGCTCTCCTGTGTCTGGCAGCAACAGTGTAGTTTCCCAGGTTCACAGCCCTCCCATCATGGCCCAAGTGCAGGAGTGGCAAAGAGCTGAACAGGATCTCCAGCGTATGTGGGGCGGGCTTTTCTGAAAAGAGGGGCTTTTTCTTCATATTTTCCAATGGGAGATTTGACAAGACCTGGGACTGACTCACTAAATCCAGCTTTTAAGACCATTCTCTTCAAGTTTTATATTGGCTTCTTCTCAATATGAGGGAGTAATGGTGCTGTGGAGTGAAGGAGCGTGCTCCACATATGCATTACCTATCCTCCTGCATCTAAAACTTTCCTCTTGTGATGGAGAGATCCTGTAGTGAGTTCTGCTTGCCAGTCCCAAATTCCAGCACTATCTGCTGTGTGGATGAGACACTGCTGCAGCTTCCTTCTTGATTTTGTACAGATCTTTGGTTTTGCGAGTACTTCTGCTTCTTTCCTTTAAAGTTGCTTGAACTTGAATTTAGTCCTTTAATGGGACTTCCATCTTCTAAATGAGGTTCTGTTAGCTGGTTGCCATAACTATAATTTTCCAAATGCTTTCCATGACCCTTTTTCCAACATATGTCATGTGGACAATTTGTTTACAGAAAACCAATATATCTCCTTCTTCCATCCACTAAATTCAGCCACTCTGGGTTGCACCAGTCAGGTCTTATGACTACTTTGTTGCTGTCTGGTAGATCAGTGGATATTACAAATAACCACCTTATCAATGTTTTTTTTGTTAGTACCTCTAACATACTCGCTATTAAAAATACCTTAGTTCATTAGCAAGACACTGTTTCCAGCATATAAAATTTTGCATTCCAGAATGACTGATTGTAACACCCTAAAAAGCTCACAGTTGTTTATAAGCTAAATAAAATAGGACACCTTTCATCTAGTTGTGCCATGTCCCCCCGTGACTATGCAAGAGGGATAGGCCTGTGCTGCTGTTTCCATAGGCATGTTTTGGCCAAAGTGAAATACTCCTATTTATGGATTTATGGTTTTTCCACTAGTACCACTGCCTGGGCAACACCTTTTGCAGGCTTAGATCTCAAGAGATTTTTACATCTGCCCATGTGAGCTGAATCTTCAGCTGGTGCTGATGGCACTGCTGGGTGCCGAGGGTCCCTGCTGCTTTGTCATGTAGGTGTGAGCAGCAAGGGGCCAGGCAGTCACTAGCCATGTGCACCATCTTTGCATAGATGGTTACATTTTTTATTAGGAATGGATTTAACAATAATATTTGCATAGCTTCTGTACAGAGCTCGGCAAGTGGTGGTGTATGGTTCATAGTTGACGCACAGGATGGGCACTGGCACCAGCTTTACTCAGCCATCTCAGACATGCTGGCTCAGCAGAAATGAGTCGTTCTCCTTGGTGGTGGCCTGGGGACGTGTCTCTGATTATCCATGCATCCTAACCATGTAGTGCCAGCATAACATTGTTCAGGAGGCATGAGTCTCCTCCACTGATGATGCTGTCGCTGGGAATCAGACATCTTGTGGTGGCCATGATTTGAAGACCTTTGCCTGCTCTAAGACGAAGCACATGAAGACTTTTTAGTAATTCTTGGAACATTGGGAATACCACTTAATTACTTAATTCCTTGCTTATTTTTCATACAGAGTCTTGGTGTTTGTGCAGGTGAAGGAACAGTGAATTTAAAATGGTCTTATGCAAACAATGCAAATATGTATTTATTAATGACAGGGATATGACAGGGATTAGTGACAGCCATGTGACAGGGACAGTACATTTGCAAATCAGCATGGCTTGTTTTCTGCAAATCTCTCCTTCTCGTTGCTTATATGTCCAGCGTGTCTCTACATCCCTGAGGGGCCCTGGCAGCCATGTGCTATTGCACATAGTTGTGACTTTGCAGTAAAAGATTAGGTCTTATCCTCCACAGGCCAGACAGTGGCTCCAAAAAGTGCTGGCCAGCCAGTCTAGCAGCGGAGCTCAGCAAAGCCATCAAAAAGCAACTTGCTTCAAGCTGAAGGGAACTTAAGATTTATAGTTGATCTTGGTACTATTTCTTCTGAGATTATGATGGTCTCAGCATTTTTCCATAGAGAGAAATCTCCAAAGGACATGTGGGTGATTTCTACAGATCATCCTGTGGGTGAAACTGCCTTTCTGTAGCTTCCTTCCATTTCTAATCATCAAAAGATTCCAACTCAAGAGCTTGGAAATACCAGGGGTTTTTTTTCTTTTCTTTTTTTCCTTCAGGATGGGGGTGTTTCCTAAGCCTTGATTCAGTTCAGTACCCCTCAAGTAATGCTTTACATCTGTGCCTGTCTGTATGTTCCTGACTCAGAGAACAGGCCTGCCACACTGCAAGCCAGCACACTACTAACTGGGATGGCTTTGTGATAGCAGCTGTGGCCTCTTGGTACTTCAACAGCATCCTGAAGTGGTGGGGAAGTAACCCTGCAGGGAGTCCCTGCATTGGAACAAAATGCTGGGATTTCCAATCCTGCATGTCCATTTATGCCCTCTCTGTTGGGAGACACAAATAGGATTGTGAACACGGATCAATAGCTGAACTGAACTGGGAAACACCCTAAAATGTTAATTCTGAATTACCATGATAAAATTACACAGTGAGGTGATATGTAGAGGGAGCATCCTCCAGAATGTTTCAGTTGCACTTGGAATGGGCATGCTCAAAAATGGCTTGATAATCCCCTATCTCCCATCCCAGAGGCTCTGAGAAATTTAAAAACTGAATAAATTTCTGTGTCTGGTGGCTTTTAATAGTTCACAAGTCTGCCTGCACCTTTGAGCTGCTGTGGGAGATACATAGGCCATGACCTAGGGAGTCACATAGCACTGGCTTTCTGTAGAAGCTGAGCAGGTTGCTGCTTGAGGGACCATTCCCATAGTTACTACATCTGGCAGTGGGAGAGGAACCCTGGTGCTGGGGCTAGGTGAAAATCAGTCCATGAGCTAAGATCAACATCTAGAGGGATCTGACCCCTAGAATCACCAAAGTGTGGAGCTGGGAGACCATGTGGCAAGCGGCTGCCCGTTGGTGGGGTCATTTTTATGCTCAAACTGTGACTGGTTGGGCTCTGCCCAACATAGTAGTGGGTGGCATAGTAGTGAGTGTACCCTTTTTTCAAGACAGATGTGAAAATGTGCATGTTTGTTCTGACCAGGGCAGATTTTTGGATACACCATGCACTGCTTCATTTAAACATCCAGAGAGAGGGTTGCCAGGGCTTTGGGGGTGGAATTTGCTTAGGAGGGGCAATTGCAGAGTCACTGAGCAGAACCTCCTCCTCAAAACCCCAGCATCTTCTTCCTTATGTATGTGCCAGCATAAAGTTACTTGGGGTCTCAAGCAAGCCAACGGCAGGGCAGAGTTTTTCTCATCAAGCATCCTCACCCCACTGTACTCCCTGGAATTCAACAGAGAGCTGCTGCAGAGGCAATTCTCCATTATTCATGCTCAAAAGAAAGTTCCATTTTCCTTTTTCAGATAAGCGTTTCCCCTTTGGGTTAGAGAAACCGCTTCCTCCTCGGCACCTAGTGGAAGGTTGTAAGCATGCTTCAAAGCAGCAAATTCCTTTTCTGGCATCGTCATTCCTTTTTCCATCAAAAACACAGCATCCCTGCAGCTGGCATATCTGCAATGTCAAAGGCACCAACTCAGGGGAGACTGCTCTGTTGATTTGGGTTGTGTGTACAAAAGCAGCATCAATTCCTTAGGAGTTAACTGCTGAAATGCTCTATTTCTTCCCTTGTCACAGCCCTGTGTCGCAACCCAACTTGCACATAGTTGGGTTGGAAAATCTAACCGTGGGTACCATAGTGGGATGTAGGGTTGGTTAGCCCTCTCTGTGTCTCTGAGGTTCTCATCCCTTTTCCTGAGCAAACCTCCTTGCCTGATGCCACAATGGCTTCTTTTGCCGCTGCCCCAGCGGCCTTTCCCCAGTGCAGGGCTGCTGAGCCAGCACCAGCACATTGATTGGATGCTTTTGCACCAGGCAGCATGGCAGGACGTTGGCTTTGGTGGTGGTGTGTACCCGGCCCTGCAAAAATTGAGATGCTTTGCTAAAGGTGGCATTTTTTGATGACTCATAACTAAAATGGCTCAGAAGCATGTGTAGGGCTTTAACTCTGAAAATTAATCTGAGGATAAAATTACTTCTGCTGCTGTGCTGAGGTCTTCTCTCTGTCAGACTTTCTGCTTCAGTGGGCTGAGGGACAGCTGAAGTGTGCTGTAACATGAATTCCTCCCTCTGTCCTGTTCTCCAAGGTCACTTGTGCCCACACCGTCTGTGGCCACACACAGCCAGTGCTCTTTCTGACCTTCCCTGACTGAACTTCCCTGACCTCACCAGGCTGGGTGATCCTGCTCCTGCGTCCAGTGGTGACAAGCACCCTGCCTGAAGGAGAGTGAGTGCAACAGGGTCTGGGACTGCAGGGACAGGAAAGGGGGAAATGTGACTGAAAACAATGGGTATACACTCCCTCTTCACAGCCCAACACTATCCTGTAAGGAATCAGGAATCATGAATATGAGCATCAGATGCTCTGTGTTTGACGGTGTTTGGAATCCTGTAATTAGCTTGGCCTTTCTGTGCTCCTGGGAGCCTCTGGTTCTGATTGAGGTATCCAGTGAGGAAGGAGGCATTGTGAGCAGTTTCTCCTGAAGTGCAGGGTTTGTGCTTTCTGTACCTGTTTGGGACAGTGCATCTGGAAATCTGGTGGAGAAGAAACCCTTTCTCTCCAGATTGCCCATGAGGTGAGCTCAGAAGCTATCCATGGCAAATAAATCCATGGTCCGTCTCGTTCTGCTGGAGAGAAGCCCTGTGTGTGTCCACAAGCCCCGGTGCTAGGAGTGACAGATGCTGAGAGCTGTAAAAGATGACCTGCACTTCTCTTGCCTGCCCATAACCTTGCAGCACAAGGAGGTGACTGGTCTGTGGGTGCATGATGCTTGCAACAAGCCTCTCTTTGCCTTCAGATCTACACCACTGGTTTTTAATGGCATTTTGGGTCAGTTCTGTTTTAACACCAGAGCCTGTGGTATGTAGAGCCAGGCCTCCTGCTCGAGAGAGGCTCCAGGCCTCCTGCTTAAGAGAGGCTCCTTGGCCACTGTGTGTAGGCACCTGCATATGCATCAGATCTGCTGCTGCGGGGAGGATGCAGCACAGTGCAAGAGGTGTGTACAGCAATGACTTGTGCCTGTGGCAGCTTGGCTGCTTGCAATGCTCCTTTCTGGGCAAGAGGGTTTCCTAAAGCCACTGTCTAATAGGCTCCATCTTTAAGGATATGAAACCAAGGAGTGTCAAACTGCATTTCCACTCCTGGAGGAGTCACTCCTGGTTATTGATTGTAAATACAGGAATACTGCCCAGGAAAAGGGGCTCATCCCATGGTGTTGTGTTTGGGGTATCAGGGAGCCACAGCTGAGGTAGGCTGGTGTTTCCAGCAGCTCCTATGCAAGCAGAAACTCCTCCAGCCACTTAGCAAGGGTTTTGCAGTCCCAGTTCCAAATAGGAGAGACAATAGGACTCTAAATAGTACTTTAAGTTATCAATGTTCTATCCAGACACTCAGGACTCCAAAGACTAAATGCTAAAATGCTAACAGATTTAAAGGGGAATTAACAGGTCACACCTGTTGAATATTCAGCTTCAGGGTTTAGTCATGTTTATGGAAACTTGTAACTGCTCTTCTAAATCATCTTTTTATGCTCATATACCTGGTAAATGTGGGCATGCTCAAGGATTATGACTAATTTCAAGAAGTTTCTATTGTAAACAAATTACTGGAGCCATTGCCTGGCCCTTTTTTCCTTCCCTTCCATCACTCCAGCTGAAGGCACTTAAAATGCATCTGAACATTTCACTTGCTCATGGAAGAGAAATACATTTCTTACTCACATATTCCACAAAGTGGAGTTTAGTTACCAGAGCAGTGAATGGGCAGAATGAGGGAAGAGCATTGGAAATGTTTTCTGCATTCAAGACCAGTGGTGAGCTGCTGGGGCTTCTGCAACAGGAAAACTCAAGTCAAAAAAATAGGCCTTTCTCATCCAGCTTCTTCTGCAGATTGCTTCACTAATGTTGCGTGGCTTGGTTTTATACAGCCTTGCTTGCTCATTGTTAGTGCTTATGGACACTGTGCTCCAATGGTGTTCTATTGACAGTATCCATATCAATGCTCACCATGCAAATGCCAGAGGAAATATTTCAGATAGCTGTAACGGGACTGGAAGTCAGTGGCCCATGTCCACCCTGCGTGCTGGGGTATGTGAAACCAAATGGATGAATGATGTAGCATCACACTATAGTGTGTGTCTACTGTGGGCAATGAGATAGGAGGAAATCCACCTATAGCCCCCTTCTTTTGGGGCTATGAGCTCTGTGCACTGTGGCTTATGTTGTGGCCCATGTCAGCAGCAGACCAGTCCAGTCCCAAGCCCTGCTGAGACACCTCCAGAAGCATACAGAAAGAAATCAGACTCAAAACCCAAGTGTGAGCAGCTTCCCTGTTCAACTCACTGACGTTACTTCTACTTCTATGCACACTGTAAATGTATCTTCCTAGTTTAAATCCCTAAAAACTTGCCTTCAAATTGTAAGAGGGGGTGTTTGGCAGCCCATGTGCTGCGGATAACCTCTTATTTACCCGTCTCATTAGGCCAGATTGGAAATACTTGGAACTTTACCATCTCCTTCCAGTCTGAGCACCTTGTGTTGTCCACCAGGCTGCTTCCCGACATGCCCTGTGCTAGAAAACCCCCTTCACAAAGGACCCTGGCATCTTGGTAGAGTTGGCAAAGCCCACCGCTGCCTTCCTAACTCCCAGCATGTAAAAGCAAAGCTCCTGTGTGAAAGTCGGTTCTTACAGGAAGGCTGTGCCCTACCAAATCACTGCCCACTAGGACACACTGCTGAGACTTTTAGGAGTTAAATCTCTTCCGTATCCTAAACTGCAGCACTGGCTTTTAGGCTGTTAAGGTATACTTTAAATCAATCAACCAGACACTGATACTGTTGTTTGGGCTTCAGGAGGGCATATCTACTGGTATTGGAGAACATGTGGGAGCGAGCAGCAGTTCATGATTTACAGTGACAGGGTTGGGAAGGCTGGGGCATCCTTCCCCACCAGCAGCATGAGATCAAGAAGTGCCAGAGCCAGCACAGACTTAGGAGCCCTGGAACTTGTGCTGCACTTCAGAGGAGCCAACGAGCAGAAATGACATTTTAAACCATTGTCATGGTTTAACACTGGCCCGGCAATTAAACTGAATAACAGATGCTCTCTATTAATCCCCCTGTCCTCCCTGATAAGGAAAGGAGAGAGAATAAGGGAGAGAGCTTACAGGTTGGAAACTAACTACACAACTTTAATGAAATAGTAATGATAAATAGGAAAAATTACTAAATATATGCAAATATACAGGAAAATTTGATACCACATTCCTCCCCCCTTTCCCGCATTAACTCTCATGTTACCACCGAGGCTGCAGGGCAGCCCTGGGAAAGTCCAGGCTGGACTCCTGGGGTCAGGAGCAGTTGGGAGCTGGAGGCAGGAACACGCAGATTCGGGCTGGCACGGATCAGCACCACAGGCAGAGGAAGGGACGGAGTC
This sequence comes from Florisuga fusca, assembly GCA_038090715.1. NCBI lineage: Eukaryota > Metazoa > Chordata > Aves > Apodiformes > Trochilidae > Florisuga > Florisuga fusca. The sequence goes on along the minus strand of JAAWXA010000041.1, from coordinate 5,505,281 downwards.
CTCCCAGGATGCCGAAGCAAACAGGGAACAGGCAAAAGAATGGCAGGAAGAGCAGGAAGAAAGGGGTCTGACCCTTGTGATCTCTCAAATTTATACTGAGTATGACGTGTATGGGATGGAATACTCTGTTTGGTCAATTCTGACATCTGTCTTGTCCAGTCCTCCCCAAAGTAGGGGTTCAGGTGGGACCTCTTTACTCCTTCTGCAGGGTAAAATGTTCCTCAGAGCTGAGCAGTGTCCTTGGCTTTGCATACAAGTCTCTAGCAGTGACATCGAGTGTTATTAGTCCTAGAAACAGACACTGTCTGAGAAACTTGCTGTTAATTTCACCAAGTGCAGCTACTTACAAGAAACTTAGGTGAAAGCAAAAGTACAAACCAGAAAATCACCTTTATCCTGGCCCAAACCAGGACATTCCACCCCTTATTCCATACCATTTGCGTCATGCTCCAATCATTACTATCTCTTATTCCTAAATACATCTATACACAAATTCTTGCTACCTCTCTGTACTAAAATTCACTAAGTAACACATGACAACCATGGACAACCATGAAGACAGTGGTGTATACTCTGGACCTGGGAAAGGGATCAAATACAAGTTTCCAGATGGAAACAGAGCAATTTCCATCAAAGCCAATGGTAAGTTCCCTTCGTACGATGTCAGATCTTTGGATAGCACATTACATTTCTCAGCTAGACACCTGATCTGTTGGCTGCAGCACTACTGGACTCTTCTTCTAAATCAGATCACTAAAGCCCACTTTGGGCTACGAGCAAATATTTTTATAATCTTTTATAATCTTTTAAAAGCTAGCTGCTTGCTGATGAAGAAGCACTGTACAGCTTAAGGAGCAGTCCACCAAAAGTGATTAGCTATTTCTGAATTACTCACGTACTTTCTCCAAGCTCAGAATTGCTCAAAAACCCTTATTTGCGTGTATGGATTCTTTCTCTCCCTAGATGTGGAGACCTTTGAAAGTATCAGAAGCTACTGTGCTCCAGCAGAAGCTTCTATGCCCCAGCCATCAAACTAATTCTTTCAGTGGGGCTCATGTGTTTGAACTAGAATTGCTAGGCACCCAGAAGTAAATTTCAGCCATCAAACTACATTCCCGTTTATTAACTTAGGGGAAGTTGGGTTTTGCTTTATTTTTGCTTAACCACCACAGGGGAAGCCTTGCTGGCATTGCATCAGCCAGATTTTGAGGAGCTGCTGAAGTTTTTATTAAATGCCTTGTGTGAATAAACAAAAAAATGCTTGATGATCCAAAGTGCTCCCATTGCAAGCTGCCTCTGGCCAAAACAAGACTAGTTTGCCTTTGTGAAGTACAGAAGCAAATGCGTTTGTGAGGATGACGGGAGCTGGCATAGGAGGAAGAGGGTGTAAAGTATGGGCTGTCACTTTCTGCCAGCGTCGGTGTCAGGGGTCATAGCCTGGTGCACACTGAAGCAGTCACTCAACTATTTCTGTTGCTGCCTGAATGGAAAGAGAAGTTTGAGGGACTCTGATGGCAAAGCCTAGCAGAGCATAACCCCAGCTCTACAGAGCATGCCACAGGAGGAGGCATTCTGCAGTACCTGCCAGCTCGGCCCTGCTGCCCTCCACACCCAGTGCCTAGTACAATGAACAAAGCTGGCCTTCCTGACATGGCTGGGTTGACAAGGTTTTTCCCAGTCAAGGGAAACAATCATCACTAGGGAAACCTTAACTACTTTTTAAAGACCAAAATAAAACACATTCATTCATTTATACATGGAAAACTAAATGGCCTCTTTTTCCTTGGCTGGCTCTGTGTGGCCACAGAGCATGCTGACACAAAATGAACTCTGGGCAAACACTCTCCCCATTTATTTAATTGTTAAAGAAGAGGGCTCCTTGGCACAAAGTCTGCCCTTTTCAGCTGCTCACTATGTTGTTTTTAAACCAGCAAGGCTCTGGACACAAGAAGCAACTTGCCAACCCTCCTATGGGTGAGTGAAACATCCCAAAGCCCTTCCAAGCTGTGCTGAAAGCCTCTTCTGCAGGAGCCCCCAGCACCTGCACTTCTCCATTTGGAAGAGCTACAAGTGCAAACAAAGAGTGGAGAGGGCCTGCTGTGCCTTCTACCCATGCTGGCCCCACAGGAGGTTATTTGGGGAGTCACCCTGGAACCAAAGGAATGAACAAGGGTGCCAGCACAGGGCAAGACTGGCATGGTGCTTATTCTGAGCACCTGCATTTGGCAAGGGATGGGCAGCCAGCGATGTGGTGGTAGGGCTGCCTGTCCCTCAGGTGTTTCAGTTCTGCAAGGAGTGCTAGGGGTGGTTGTGTGTCAGCATGCTGTTGGAGTGGGCCTTTTTCCAAAATGAAGGGTAAGTCAGTGTCCCAAGTGCAAGCCCCTGGGCTGCAGCAGCTGCACTGAAGCCAGGGGAGGTGGTGGGCACTGGTGACACTACTGCCTTCTCATGGTTTTACTTCATCTCTTCTTATCTTGTATTATTTTGGGATTTTCCTGAGAGAAAGGGGCTGAAGTTTTTTCCAGAAGTGGGAAAAATCATTAAATAAATGCTGCTCCCAGTCTTGCATAACTCCTGCCCAAGCTACAGATTCTTCCCTCAAACAGTGCATGCTCTAGTTAATAAAAAGCACTGAAACAGCTACAGCTCCTGCCATTTCCCAGGAATTTTTTGTCCTGTAAAACCATAGAAACCATACTTTGAGAGTTCCTGCTTATCTCTCTGGCCCAACACATGGAAAGGGAAGAGCACCCTGCTACCTCCATGCACAGAGTGTAACACCAGTCAAATGCTACCAGCAGGGAAAGGGAGGAAACAGGCAGTTCCAGAAAGGCACGTCTTTTTCAAGCAGATATTAAAGGAATGCTGTTTCCTATAGGGAAAAATGTGCAGTGAGCACTGAGCTCTTCAGTCACTTTTTGTTCAATCTAATTAAATACAATATATCCTCTGACCTTCTGGATTGGCACTAAATTGTCCTATATTGTTTTTTCCATAATGAAGAAGATGGGGAAGGCCCAGAGTTTGCTTTAAGCTTAAGATAAGTAAAGTTAAATAGGCAGCAGATAAAATTGTTTTCCCAGCGCTCCTCTCCTATTGACCAGTTGTGAGTGCTTGCTGGGAGGGCTTAACTCCTCTGGCCTATATCCCACCCCTAACTCAGAGTGCTCCACGGCAAAAAAAAGCAAGCTAGTAAACAGCTGTAAGGAACAAAATTGTTCACTTTTAGAGGTGGTTCTGACAGTTGCTCAGTGTAATTTGCATGTGGCATGTAATTAGGAAAAAGACACCATTCCTCACTAAATAGGTTTCCAGAATCACAGAATAATTTGCTACCTAAAAGCTAAGCAGTTGGCATTTCCTGATGCTGGAACAGGTTTTAAATAAGATGTGCTGAATTGTATCAGACACTTGGTGCATGTTCCCTGTTTGTAAAGGCTCTATGTTACTGTGTATGCAAGAGTGCAATCAGTCAACACAACTTCATGTGTTTCTGAAAGGGAAAGCAAAAGGGAGCTGGACTTGGGGGAGAGCAGGGTGCCACAAGCAAGTGCAGGCTTTGATCATGCAATGGAGTTGGTAGTGTGCTCAGCTTTCAGCATGAAAACTTGCATGCACACTTCCTTGAAGGGAAACAAGAAAAGCACATCTGCCCTTCATCAGCCTCACTTGGTGATGCCACCTGACAACCTATTTTTTCCAGTACAGTGGAAAATCCTTTCGTCTGAGTAGGGGTGGTTTTTGCAGGCAATTCCTCTGTGTACATACAGTTGTGCCTGTTCTCCTGGACCCATGCACAAATAACACCTTGAAATATAAACCGAAATTTACAGAAAAGCTTGGAGGTGATGTACTTATGGTTCCCGACAGGCCAGGTTAAAAATTTCCTCACTGTTAATTTCTTTAATACTCCATTTGTATATTAGTAGGCTAGGCAGGGCAGGAGGTATTAACCCACTGAGCACAGAGGGGCTGTTTTCTGCATGTGGCCGTGGAGTAAACCTCTAGTGGTGTAAACCTTGTGGCTCTCAATTTCCATGGCTAGCTGCAGGACCCAAATATGGGGTTTGGCATGACCAGGATGCCAAGCCATTAGCATTTACTTCTGTTTGAACCCATTTCAGCAGTCATAGACCTCTTGCTGAAAGTTCTTTGCCATCCCTAATGGCTGTGAAGGACCCTGCTGCTGGTTTACAGCCACTTAACATCTCTCTTGAAGCTGTAGTGAAACTTTTAGAGCAATGCCTTACCTGGAGAGAAATTATTCAGACAAAGGAGGCTGCAGGATGGCTGGGACATTGACTAGTGTTGCTCCTCCATGCTCCGGCCTCTGGCTGTCCTCTGCAGCACCTTAGTAGCCCCGGAGAGTGGACAGATGAAGGCATGCAGCTACTGGTTTACTAAGGGAGATGCTCCTTGCAAATTTCACCACATTTTGAGCTCTCCCACAAGAGAGTGACAGACATTTTGTGTAGATACATAAACCCCCCCAAAAAAATTTGAACCAGCAGGCTGCTCTGCAAAATGATCTGTGCAATCTGAGCAGTAATGTGTGATGGGTGAGGCCATGGAGAGCTTTCCTGTGGTGAAGCAAACTTTCTCTTATAACACTGAGAGGTATAAACCAAAAATCCAATGACTCCTGAAGGAACTGCAGAAGGCACAGTCCCTCTGTCCTTCAAGTACCATCATGAAGTGCCCCCATGAAGCCAAGGGGCCAGAAGGGGTTGTGTGAAGCAGAATTTCTGTGACCCCAGGGCAGCAATGACTTGCCTTGAAACGTATTTCCATCAAGTTGTGTGTGACTTAAGATGGACAAAGCAGCCTCAAGCCTCTCCATAAAACATGTCCTTAAACATGTCCTGAGGGTTGGAAATACCTGGCCAAAAGTATGTTTGAAACCAGGTAGTACCTGGATGAAAGCATTTCCCTTCACTGTAAAGCATGAATGAGGATGTGCTACCTGTTCCTCATGTGTGTGTACTGAGTGACTGGGTGCTTTCTGTCTTGTTCAGCTTGGCAGATAGGTTTTTTTTGTGGGGTTTTTTGTCAGGGACCATTACCCTGTGCTGGTAACAGTGCCGGAGAGCAGAGTGCATGGCACGTGGGAAAGCCCCAGCAAGGGGAAGCCAGAATGGTCTTCACTGCTTCAGGCACCTCTTGCCTTCATTCTCCCTGCACTTTGAAGCACCTCAAGGTTTTAGCCTTAAAGCCTTAAACCACTGAAAAAACCAAAATCTTGGCTTGGGAAGGCACATTGCCTTGGCATGTTTCCCAGGACTGACTTATGATGCCTGTGCTTTAGGAAGGAGGACTCCTTCTCCTTGTTTTAGAATCCAGATTCCCTCAGAGACTTCTTCCCCCTTTTTTTCATTATATCAAACAGGACTTCATGTTACTATTTTAAAAACAAAAGGAGGGTACACCCCCCCCACTTCCCTCCTGCTCTCTGACAAAAGGAGAACAAAGAACAGCTAAAGTGCATAAGTTCTGGCACTCTGTTTGGAAATACAAGCATTCATCCTCATGTCAGGGACTGCCCAACCCTCTCCAAAACAAGCAAACCAGGCAGCAGAGCAAACCTGGCAATGCAGGGGAGACTGGGTGTAGGGGATGCCTGGTGTCACCCTGAGCTTTGGCAGCTTCTTGCCAAACTCCTCCCCTCCTGTACCGATGCCAGGGCACACCAAGATGCTCCCAGCTACAAGCAGTCATCCTGGGAAGGGCTACCCTACTCCTCTTGAGCAGGGAGAAGTTTTCTTCTCTCCCTTTCTCACCCCTGGTAACTACTCCGGCAGTCCTTGCATCTCCATGCAATGTGTCCCTGCTCCCCGGCAAGTCTGGTGCATAGCACAGGGGTAACCCGCTATAGTTTCCATGCCTTAGACACTGTCTTTGGCTCCTTCCTTGTAATTTAAATATGTCAGAAGTTCCCAACACAAATTCCTGTTCTGTAAGTTCACCCCTAACAAGCATCTAAACAACAGCTCGGGGCTGCTAGGTCTCCCATGTCTGGAAGGCTTTCTTCCAGGCCTTCAGAGTGAAGCAAATGAAGATAATTTATCTGTGGTCTTCCGTTGGCTCAGACCTTGGTCTTCAGTAGCTCAGAGCAGCCAAGGCTGTGCTGTCTGTTTATCCCAGTTACTGCAGGAATGCGTTTTTCCATTGTTGCTGTTGTATATTTTTCGTGTGATTTGTTTGTGCCGTTGCCTTCTGGGGCCAAGATAAGAGTTCGTCCTCCTGCCTTTTACTGGCGTCATGTTTCCCAAAACAATCCAGGGAAAAACTCTCACAGGAAAGAGCCTTTGAAGGAGGCTTTTGTATGTCCAATGCAGTCCTTGTTACAGTCATGTAAATCATTTTGTGCAGTCTATCTGGTGAGAAACACAACTTCAGAAGGGAAAATTGTTCTCTAAAATGTAGTTACAGATGGGCCAAAGCAGGTGAATCAACTATGCTTGGATGCCAGCCTAATGGACAAAGCAGCTGCCTTTCAGTGGGGAACAAAAGCCAGGCAGGGAGCTCCCTTCCCACTGTGTCTGCTGTGATCTAATTCAATACCTAAGGATGAGTTACTGTCCCTGCTGCTTTTGTGGCAGGATGTGGGGAGAGGAGACAAGGTAATGAGAATGGCTGGATGCTCTGTAGCTGAAGTAGTCAACTGGAGCAACACTGTAATGCCATCCACTTTAGTGAAGTTACTCATTGTTTTTGAGGTAGAGGCAAGGCTCAGCAGCTGCAGCTTGGCACAGAGCGATGGGAAAAGAGCAGATTCTCTGACTGCTTCCATCCTGCACTGGCTTCTGTGCCTCCTCCCCTGTCCAAAACAGCTGCATGCTGTCTGAAGTGACTTTACTGACAATAAGAGCTTAAAACATTGCATTCACCCTCAGGACTTTTTTTTTTCCCTAAGAGCAAATCATGGCGGAAGATCAAGAATATGGTACACTGGTCCCCATTTGTGATGTCTTTCAAGAAGAAGTACCTTTGGATCCAGCTAGCAGGGCATGCAGGTATGGAGCATGGGGAGGGGCAGAGCAGTAGAAAGGCTCTTCATTATGAGAGCTAATGGACTTTGTTGGCCAGAACTGCTTCTGATTGCTGCATGAATGACACAGATTTCAGTTCCCACGCCTGTAGCTCAGGAGAGAGTGACTTACCTAAATGCTAGGGAGGGTGACATGAAGGTGCAGTGCTCTGTGCTTTCAAGTCTCCCATGGCCAGCAGGTATTACTGCTGGTTTTTTCTCAAGCAGCAGAAAGCAGAGTACTTTGAGTGAGACCCAAGCCCTCTTGCTGATCCACAGCAAAGCAAATAATGCTGCCCATCATGAAGATGCCCCAAGGATGAACCTTCACAGAATTGTGAACTTACCATGAAGCACACAGAGGCTGTGAAACAAATGTGTTTGACACCATGGGGCAGGTCTTTGTCTCTCTCTGACACTACATGTGAATCTGACAGCCTGAGCTTGTAAATCCCAGCCTGTGGGAACTCTTTTGGGTGTAGGTGTAAACAGGGATGCTTCCAGGATGTTGGGCTGCCCTTCATGTTTGGAAAAGGCATCGTTCTCCTATGCAAATCAAGTCCCATGTTGTCCCATGTCACCCTTAGGTAGTTTCAAGGCTGCGGCCAATGGCCGGATACTGAAGAAGCACTGTGAATCAGAGCAGCGCTGTCTCAACCGTCTCATGAATGATGTGCTAAAGCCCTATGTTCCTGCCTACCATGGTGATATAGTGAAGGACGGTGAGCGATACAACCAGATGGAAGACCTGCTGGCTGAATTTGACTCCCCCTGTGTTATGGACTGCAAAATGGGAGTCAGGTGAGTGGATCTGGGGACACTGAGTTTTAAGATGGGATACTCAAACCAAATGCATCTCCTGGGTAAAACCCTCCAAAACACACAAGTGGCTGTGAGGAAGCCTGGGTATGGGAAAGACACACCAGGCTCATTCCTTCTTTGCTTGTTGACTATCCTTTATGCTGGAAAAGTGGCTTGGTGCAGCAGAGGGGACAGATCGCTTGGGTTCTAGGTACATCAGAATGGCACAGTAGCTTTTAGGAGGATGGAAACTTCTGTCTCTCTGCCTCAAGAGGTGTCATAGTTTGAGTGGAGGAACTAAAGAAGGAGGGATCTGAGAGGGGTGGAATACAGAGGGATCAATATTCCTTCCCCTTTCCCGCCCATGCTCTATACCAGACCAGAAGCCTCGCAGTCTTTTGCCCATTGCTTGCTTCACTACTGCTCTCCTGCACTCTTTTACCATAAGCCTTCCATGTGTTTTTCATATACCCATCAGGTGCTGGGAAGAGCCGTGGACCCGCTGCTGAGTCAGCCCTGCTGCAAGGGGCCCTCAGGCACCTATCCCTCCCTGCAGTCATCAAGACTGGGTTGTCAATATATTTGTATACATTTGTATTCCATATGTTATTGCCTTTCCCCTAATCTAGTAAATCTGTGTGGCCCTGGTTTTAATTTCCAACTTTTAAGTCTCTCATCCTTATTCCCATTTTATCTTCCCTGGGGAGGATGGAGGGGCATAATAGAGAGCAATTCTGTGCTCTGTTTTTTTTGTCCACCCAAAGTGCTCAACTGTGACAAAAGGATACAGCCAGAGGGTGAAATAAAGAGATTTGAATGGCATGGCTTTCAACCCTTTTCTCCCATGCACACTTGAGGGATAAAACACGTGCACCAAGTAGTTAAGTGCCTTTCATGCAAAGTTCTTGGAATATTTCCTAACAAATGAGCAACATTACCTATATCCTCCTTTAGAACCATCTACAGATATGCCAATAGCCTGAGCTGCGGCCACTTGGCCAGCAGCAGTTTTTGAGCATCAAGGCCACAGATGACGAGGGTATACCAGAGCAAGCATGAGCAGGGCTGGTGATGCCAGGGAGCTGCCAGATTTGGAGCAGCCTTAGGCCTCAGCTCAGCTGAGCTCAGCTTGGGTGAGCTGGTCGCAGGGTAGACTGGAACCTGCCTTGCTGGCTAAGACACAGCCCAAACATGGTGGAGATACTTGCCATTGATGGAAAAGCTGATCATTTCTGTGGGAGAAATCTTCTTTTTTCCCTTCCTGAACTCCTGATGTGAAACTTGAACTCCTAATTTGAAACTTGAACTGGTGTGTTGGGCTATCATCAGGGAAGAGGTGAGGAATACTTCCTACCAGAGGGGTGGAGAGGAGGGCATACATCTCCAGTGCAGTCACATGACTCCAGCTGGCATGCACCATGCTGCCATGGAAAAGGAGGTGGGACCCACTCTAGATACCGAGATGATAGCCACCATAAGAAGACTTGCTGATCATGCTGCCCGGGTGCTCCTGAGGCAGCCGCTGGGAGGAGGAAAGCCTCCTGTGCACAAATCACAGGTTGGGTGATTCGTTGTGAGGAATCAGCACTCAGGACCTATTGTGGGAAGTGGTGTCTATCTCTGCCAGGGGATCCATTTTCAAAGCACTGAGATTCTTCCTTTCAAGAGGGAGTGGAGGAAAAGCCCCTGTTTTTTATTATTTTTTAATTGAGTTCCCAGTAGAGTTTTACACTAGAGGCTTTTGGCAGATTGTGGCTGTGCCCACCACTTTAGGTGAGAGGCTCTTCTGGACACTTGCTAGATAAAGTGTCCTCAGGGGCCAGTGGGAGGTCTGGTCTTTGCATGCTACCAAAGAGTGGAAGAAGAGAACAGCCCCAGTCAGTTCAGCGGTACAATATGATTTACAGTAAGCATGTTTCTCAAGACATCTGCAAGGACAGAGCTTCATTGAGCATTATATGTACACAGACAGCAGAGGAGGGTGGGCTGAGCCTTCTGCTACTGTGAAGCAGGATGGAGGAAATGTACCACTGATTTGCTTTTACACAATGTACTTATATCTATTAATAGCTCCTTGGCATTTGATGTTTGCAGCCAGCTTTCTTTCATGGGGAACATAAAAAAATAAAGAGGCAAAACATCTTCAGTTGCTTGCCCTTGGGAGGAGAGGGAAAGTTGCATCTCCTGCTCCCCCAGCTCAGCTGCTGGGCCCTTATGTCACCTTGACACGACTGTCTCCTTCTCACAGCACTCTCCTCCTCATGGACTGTACACCAAGTCTCTGCCAGCTGCTCTGCACCTCTGCTCTGCTGGGCAGGCAGTTGAACCAGGCTCAAATAGAAGGAAACAAAACAAAGGGAAGAATGACAAAGGGTAATGTGAAGGTCTGTGGCCCACAGCTGCCAAAGGAAATCTCTCACTGTGTTTCTCTGACCATACTTGTCCAAGCCACTACAGCTGCTGTGGTATCCTCTGCTCCTTGTGGCCTGTGAAGAGAGAGGGGACCATGATTAGTGTTAATTCCTAACAAGGACCCTCAGTGGGGTCAAGCAAGCCATGAGCCTGGTTTACCAGAAGTGGTAAACCAGGTAGGAGCAATGGGGGGCTATCACATGCACCCTCACTGCCAGGCTGCCTGAGGCATACTCAGCCCAGCAAGACACCCTACCTTGCTTTAGTAAACACCTGCTGCATGCAACCTTGGGAGTGCTTGTACTCACAAAGTTCAAATACAGACCTCAGGATGCCTCTGTAGGCCTATTTCCTAATGATATTCTCACTGCCTTGTTCTGTACTTGATTTGCTTCAGCCCAGGAGAATTACAGATGGTTTTTCAGGGCATATCAGCTATGTGGTGGGAATGGATAAAATGAACCTTCTCAGAAGCAAAACCGATTGCACTGGGATACTGTCCAGATCTCTCCCCCTCCACCCCTTCTCTTTCCCTGGCCATGGGGTCTATTGCACTTCCCAAACAAGATGGCAAAGCCTTTTTGGGGGGGGGGGGGTCTCNATGGCTGCTGGCAGCCAGCCCTAACACGGTGGTAACCACTAGCCCTGGCATGGGCATAGCCATGTCTGCTTGCAGAGGTTATAAAAGCGCAGTAGGTACTGGCAGCCACCAGTTCCATCACAGCCTAATTACATCAAACCTTTATGGAAATGCTGTACTTTCTGTCTAAATTATTCTGCATTTGGAGTGTATTTTCACTGTGCTTTGCAGAGATGAACAAACGTGTCTTGGAGGAGAAAGGGAGTGCTTGTACTCACAAAGTTCAAATACAGACCTCAGGATGCCTCTGTGGGCCTGTTTCCTAATGATATTCCCACTGCCTTGTTCTGTACTTGATAAAATGAAGCTTCTCAGAAGCAAAACCGATTGCACTGGGATACTGTCCAGATCTCTCCCGCTCCACCCCTTCTCTTTCCCTGGCCATGGGGTCTATTGCACTTCCCAAACAAGATGGCAAAGCCTTTTTTGGGGGGGGGGGTGTCTCTGTGTTAGCTCATTCTTAGGGACGCCAAGGGATACCAGGTCCTCACTGCTTTGCAGGTATATGGATGCTGCAAGAACTAAACCAGCCTGTCCTGCTACTCATCACAGCTCCTCAAGGGACAGAGGCCCCTCTTTCTTTGCTATCCCATACATAGTGGTTGAGGGGAGGCTGAAAATCTCATAGGGAAGAGCTTCTTCACCCAGAGGCCAAGGCACAGAAGGCCAATAGGACAGCTCCTGTGCTGACACAGCATAATGACAAAAAAATACTGTTTTTTTTAACACTTTCCTAAATGGTTCCAATGACTGCACCAGAAACTTTACCTGCTTTCTTTTAAAGAGACGCTGGGTTTGTGATTGCAATAGTATCAATGAAAAGGATTTTCTTTTTAAAGATGCAAGCAAACTGTCCTTACGTCTACTGCCTGCAATAGTCATGAAGTCTGAACTGCAAACCTTTTTAAAATCTGGAGGTTGTTTGGTTTTTTTTTCTTTGTTTACATAATATCAGTAGCCTGTAATTTTTATATTTTGAATTTCAAATCAGTCTGAAGTTTCACATCTCAAAAGAACATTTAACTCTTCCAACAGTTTTCCATTGATGTCTTTTAATATTTCTTTCCAACCCTTACATAAATCTTTTCTAAGTTCCTTAAAAAGCTGAACACAAAATACCAGCAGGTTCCACAGCCCCTATCTTAAAGGGACCATTTTCTGAAATTAAGAATTGGTCCCACAAAACTAACTTTGCTGTACTGTTGCAAAAGCCACACATTCATCCAGCTTTGGCATCTCTGGGTCTGCTGTTAAATGAGCACAAGGAACAGAGCAGGAGTTTAATGACACTGATCATCAGGTACTACCCAGCACTGCATTTCTGCCCATTGTGCAGCTAAATAGAAAGACTCTCACCTCTTTCAAACAGCTTTTTCTAGGAGGAAAAAGTGATTCTTTCTTATACATCTATGTTCTAAGTGTGAGTCAGGTATGAAGGTAAGATGAGCGAGTTGGAAATCTGTAATATGGGCTTGTCTGCAGCATTGGTTTCATTTGTTTAAGGGGAACAGTAAAAAAAACAAAATAACCAATCACATAGACTAGAGAGTTGCGGCATGCCAAAAATCCTTAGCTAAAGTAAACAGTCTAGGTTATGCTCACAGCAGAATCATAGAATTTACAGGGTTGGACCTTTAAGATCATCTAACTTTAAGATCTGTAACTTGCTTGCTTAGCATGCCTTTTATTAAGACATGATAGAAATATTTTGAGTCCTGCTATCAGTTTTGAAGCTGGCTGGAAGCCATTTACAGTGGCCAAGCCTGTATTTCTCTTTACAAAACCAAGGCGAGCCAAAAGATGACCTTTCCTGCGCTTAACTTATTAAAATACTTCAGACTTCACTTATTAAATAGTATATATAATGAAAACAGTTACTGCATGTCTTGCATAGGAATAGCTATTCTGTATGAAACAGCTTTAGTATGACTGCAACAAAATCACAGTTCTCTAAGCAGATGGCTCTGGGATCAAGGTTAAATTTATCTGAATATCTGTGCACAAAATCACCCATTTAACCAATTTTGCTTAAAACTGCAGTTCTTTTGTAACTCACTGCAAATAAGATCCAGGCAAAAGGAAACCAGTCTGAGCCCAGGCTGTTCTACCAGGGCTAGGTTCATGCAGAGGGTGTCCTTGGGCTGAAACAGGTCCCTGCCCTGCTCCAATGCTGTCCTTGGGGCAGAGAACATGTCCCTGGGGCTTTGCAGCCACAGGATGGACACAGAGACAGGAAGACACATGCACATACAGGCACACAGATAGACTTCGTCTGGAAGCAGGTAGTGCTATCCAAAGTAAATCCCAAATGGCTCCTTCCGGCTGAGCACTTGCTGCTCTCCCTGGGGAGCTGCCACCGGGTGTGAGGAGAAGGAAGAACAGAAACAAACTTACCTTGTGAAACTCTGATGTTAAAACATGAAACAGGACCATGAAAGACAGAGGGAGAAATGTAACTGTAGATGATATATCCAAACAGGTGGAGAACTAGGGAAAAAAACTAATAAATTGGCACTGTGGAGTAAACAGAGAACAGCTGCTCTACCACCAGACATTCACACTGGGGCTAAACATTATTTAGAATCCTGATATCTGAAGTACACCATTTCATCTGGGGCTCTTGTTTAGAGAGGATGAAAGAATACTCATCTGCTTTTCAGGTCACCAGCCCTGAGCCAGACAGGCTGGATAGGCTACCAACCCAAAGCAATGCTCCAACAAATGCTTTCCTCCATAACTTTGCTATTTCATGGTTTTGACTGAAAGAAAGCTTCTGAAGGAAGGTGGCAAACAAGATGTTAAGGCATACCAAACAGCATGGGACACACTGATCATGGTCCAAGAACTTGGAAAACTGCACCTGATGGCTTTTTTGCAGGTTTGCTGTGGAATTTGCTTGTGGCCACAGGTAACTCATAAGCATGGCATGCCTCAGCCCAGCTGGGTGCTGCAAGCCCTGGTGGCATTTAATATTTTTACAATATTTTAATAACTTACTCTACTGCAGTAAGAAACTGAAAAAAACAAACAAACAAACAAAAACCCCACAAAAAGAAAAAATAAAAAAAAAAAACCACCAAAACAAAACCAACAGGATATTTTTAACTGGTTTCCTCAGGCCTTGTTCGGGGTAAAAGGCCTAACAGGTCTAAGCAGCAATTTGTCCTCAGAATTTCCTTCATTTCATAATGACAGTTACCATCTGGTTTGGGATGTTCTCTTCTGAGTACCTCAAGCCCTTTCTTTTCCCTTTCCTTCCCAGGGCAGCTGCAGTACCTGCCCTAGCAGAGGCCCTGCAGAGCTAGGAGGCTCAACGATGTTTTTCAAAGCCCCTTGGAGTCTGAGTGTACAGTAACCATGCAATCATCTGCTCCGGGTTTTGGTAAGGTCTGAGCACTGTAGTTAGCAAAGGAGTGACAAGAAGACAGCATGATTGCAGTAGTCTCTTACTACTGAGAGCCAGCTGCCCACTGCAGAAGCAGGTGCTGCAGCGGGAGTCCCTGTTCTGTGAACTACATCCATGGCACCTTTGCTCATTCGTGGGCACAGCCACACCAGTGACCAGAAGTGAATTCAGAGACCAGAAGCTGAGTGAGGGATTCTGTCAGAGACCAGGCTTGACTTCTTGGCTGACTTCATGGTTCCAATGGTTTCCTGGCATTTCTCTTCAAAAGAGCAAAGGGGGTGTCAGTCTTTTCTCCCAAGTGACAAGAATTAAGACAAGAAGAAATGGCCTCAAGTTGTACCAGGAGAGGTTTAGATTGGATATTGAGAAAAATTTCTTCACCTAAAAGGTTGTCAGGCACTGGAACAGGCTGCCCAGGGAAGTGGTGGAGTCATCATCCCTGGAGCTGTTTAAAAGATGTGGTAGATGTGGTGCTTAGGGACGTGGTTTAATGTTGGACTTGTTAGTGGCCTGGGTTAATGGTTGGACTTGATCTTAAAAGATATATCCCAACCAAAAAAATTCTATAATTCTATATTTCCAGGGTGTATAATTATAGAATTTTTTTGGTTGGGATATATCTTTTAAGATCAAGTCCAACCATTNAAAGTGCTCAACTGTGACAAAAGGATACAGCCAGAGGGTGAAATAAAGAGATTTGAATGGCATGTTTTTCAACCCTTTTCTCCCATGCACACTTGAGGGATAAAACATGTGCACCAAGTAGTTAAGTGCCTTTCATGCAAAGTTCTTGGAATGTTTCCTAACAAATGAGCAACATTACCTATATCCTCCTTTAGAACCATCTACAGATATGCCAATAGCCTGAGCTGCGGCCACTTGGCCAGCAGCAGTTTTTGAGCATCAAGGCCACAGATGACGAGGGTATACCAGAGCAAGCATGAGCAGGGCTGGTGATGCCAGGGAGCTGCCAGATTTGGAGCAGCCTTAGGCCTCAGCTCAGCTGAGCTCAGCTTGGGTGAGCTGGTCGCAGGGTAGACTGGAACCTGCCTTGCTGGCTAAGACACAGCCCAAACATGGTGGAGATACTTGCCATTGATGGAAAAGACGATCATTTCTTTGGGAGAAATCTTCTTTTTTCCCTTCCTGAACTCCTGATGTGAAACTTGAACTCCTAATTTGAAACTTGAACTGGTGTGTTGGGCTATCATCAGGGAAGAGGTGAGGAATACTTCCTACCAGAGGGGTGGAGAGGAGGGCATACATCTCCAGTGCAGTCACATGACTCCAGCTGGCATGCACCATGCTGCCATGGAAAAGGAGATGGGACCGACTCTAGATACCGAGATGATAGCCACCATAAGAAGACTTGCTGATCATGCTGCCCGGGTGCTCCTGAGGCAGCCGCTGGGAGGAGGAAAGCCTCCTGCGCACAAATCACAGGTTGGGTGATCTGTTGTGAGGAATCAGCACTCAGGACCTATTGTGGGAAGTGGTGTCTATTATGGATTGATGTGGTACCATTTTTGGTAGCAAGGAAGGGGTCCCCTCCCCCAAGGATGGCTCATGTAAATAGCTGGAATAGCTCTCCCTGCCCCAGGAAGCCTGGCCCTGCCTTAAGGCCGTCAGTGTACATGAAGATTTTTGCTTCTATGATTAACATATTCAAGAAGGGGAGATACATGGTAGTTAAGAGCAGGGCCAAAAAGGGGGAGGTGAGAGAAAGCAACACATGGAGAGAGAGAACAACACCAGAAGAGAGCAATGATGGAGCAGAGAGACCAAGGCTGGTGAGGAAGGAGAGAGAGAAGGTGCCTTAAGAGATTTTTCTCCACATCCCATGGTGAGACAGCTGCCTGTCCCCTGCACTTATGGAGGAGGATGGTGGAGCAGACCCTGAAGGACTATGGTGGTGCAGGTGTTGTGGACCTGCCAACTGTGTGGAATTCTGGTGGAGCAGCTGTGGACCTGCATCCTGGGGAAGATCATGGAGCAGATATTGTAGACCTGCAGTCGTGGAATGGACTGTTCCTGAAATAGTCCATGGCTTTGGGGCCACCTGCACTGGAACAGTTTGCTCGTAAGAAACTCTGCCTGGTGGGAGGGACTCACACTGGAGGACTCACATGAAGAACTTTCTCCCGTGGGATGGACCCAGTGTTGAAGTAAGGAAGCACTGTGAGGAATCCTTCTCCCTAAAGAGGAAGAAGTGGCAGAGAACAACTTGCTGTGTCTGGACTGTAAACCCGACTCCCTATTCCCCTGTGCCAATGGGGGGAAGAAGGTAGAGATACTGAGAACAAGGTAATTTGGGCTTGGGAAGAAGGGAGGGGTGGGGGAAAGGATTTATGCTCTGGTTTGTGTTTTCTCTTTGTCCTGTATTGATTTGATTAATGATAAATTGATTTTTTTTTTCCCCAAGTTGAGTCTGTTTTGCCCATGAGCATAACTGGTGAATGAAAACCTCATGTCCCTTGTCTTGACTCACTATGTGCTGGGTGAATTTCCTCCTTGCCATCCGGTAATGGGGGGGGGACTGAGTGGCTTTGTGGCCCTTTGTCATCAGCCAGGCTCAGACAGCGACAGTGTCGAAATGCTATTTTTGAGCCCTCAAACAAAACAAAATTTGGACTGCCTGACATCTTGAGAGTATTTATAATAATCAAAGTATCAGCTTTTATGAGTTATTCCTTCTATAGTTCTATTTAAAGCTAATGTTCAAATATAGACCTTGAGTGTCGTTTCACCTTAATCTGATCAAGGGATACCTGATAGTTGAGCATTTCCTCAGATTGTAGCATTTTAATCACCCTCCCCAGGAGTGCCAGGTCAGAGGCTAAGATTGGACCCAGTCACACCTAGGCTTTTCTCTGAGAAGGAGTTTAGAAAAAAAGGGGGTCCAATCTGAATCTCTCTGGGTTCCCCAATCTATGTTGTGACATTCATACACCTGGGGTTTTGTAGCTAAAACAGGCAAGGGAGAACATATGTCAGTCTACATCATAGTTAAATAAGATGTTGCTGTGTGAGGAGCTGGTGAAAAAGTGTGTATCTGGCTAATGCTGGGGAGTGCCGCATCCCCACAGCCAGGCAGTAGAGGCTCTGACAGATAAACTTCGAGCTATTAAACCTGTCCTCTGAGCCAGCTGCTCACTGCCAGACAGATACAGATTTGTTTTTTCCCTGCCAACCTGGCTTTAGAATGCTGCAGCCTCTTACAGTGCCCCTAACATTTTGTCTCTTTTAAGTCCTGGTGATGTTTCAAACCTGGAGCAATGTAGAGGCACCAGACTGTAGACGTATACAGTCTGTCATTCTTATCAGAAGGAAATCGAGTTCTCTGAGCAGGTGTGAGCAGCACTTTGAGCAAGCTGCTTTATTCTATTTTATTCCATCTGCCCCAAAATCATGGGTTTGGTGTTCTCAGCTGAAGCCTTTCATCACTTTTATCTGCAGTATTTTTCCAAGGGGCTGATGCCCTGAGACTGTCTGCTCAGTGATCATGTGCTTGCCCTGAGATGAGACACCAGTTTGCCGGGACTACCATTCCATGTAGTCTGCTCAGCATCCTTCCTGTGCATTTTGCTTGGTCCTGAAGAGGAACTGCACACTCAGTGCTGGGATTTTGACACAAGAAATATGGGTAGAGTATACGGTTCCTTTGCAGAGCTGGGCATGGCCTGTGGGAGATACAGAGCAGTTCAGGTTTGCAGGGAAGGAGGTGACAGATAGGGTCATTCCTGTGTCATTTTGCGGGTACATCTCACACGACTTGGTGAGTTGTTCAGAGAGCCTGGGTAATCGCCAGGCTGAGCTGGGGCAGGTTTGGGTGCCACAAGAGAGTGACCTAGTGGTTTATTAGTGTTGGAGGAAATACTGTTTTGTGAGTGATGGTGTTCTGCATGCCAGAGCAAAGACATTCTCTACAGGTGTGCTCTCACGCATGGTAGTATTCCTCTAAAGGATGCATAAAGCCAAGGTCTTTGCACACTCCCCTGCCATCCTTCTTCCCCCATTCCTCCATCCCAACTGCATCCTCTGGTCCCTGGAGGTAATGGTAAGCATCTGACCACATCTGCATCCCTTCCTTTCCTCCATCCTGTACCAGAACCTTTTGCTAGACGGTTCACTTAAAACAGACACATGCTGGGCAAAATCATCATCATCATCATCATCAAAACAGCCCTGCATGAAAACACTCTGTATTTCAGCTGTGAGGCACAGCTGGTGAGGAGATGGGAAAGCACCAGAGAAGCAGAGGTGCAGTTTTGGCAGCAACTGCCCACCTTGGCTGGACCTCAGAAGGTGTAGCAGATGCTGCTAATGCCTAGGGCTGGGACACGGCAAACTCCCTCTCACCTTCAACCCAGATGATTCCTGGATTATGCATGTGGACAGTTTCCTGGGCATATCTTGAAAACCATGTTTAGTTTGTGAGACTTACTGTTCAGGTTTTGTGAGGGACAGGCCACCCCAGGATGAAGAAGTGACAGCAACACCATGAGCATCTGTGAGAAATAACCTCCCTTGCTATTGCCAGACTGGTTGTGGTTCCCTGGTGGATTGAGAAGATAGTATGTATTGATGGTGGAGTGCTCAATAAATTTGTATCAGTTCACCCTGCAGCCAGGATTGCTCCATTATTTCCCATACTGCTATACTCCCTATGGATCAGCTGTCCTGGATAGGCCTGATTTCCTGGGCAAGGGCTGACTGTGGGTATGTGGCACCTCGTGCAGTGGCCCAGTGGCCCTAATAATGCCCTTTCTTCTCTCCTTGCAGAACATACTTAGAGGAGGAGCTGATAAAGGCCCGGAAGAAGCCAAGCCTGAGGAAGGACATGTACCAGAAAATGATTGAGGTGGACCCTGATGCCCCCACCGAGGAGGAGAATGTACTACGGGCAGTAACCAAGCCCCGCTACATGCAGTGGAGGGAGACCATCAGCTCGACTGCCACACTGGGCTTCAGGATTGAAGGGATAAAGGTGAGGATGTTCCCTGTGTGCAAAATGGGGAAATGCTGAAGTGTTCAGTTAGCAAACGCACACACAGCAGGCTGGTTGGAGAGACCATGTCACAGCAGGTTAACCCCTGCCTCTGGCCGTGGACAGTGCTGCTCTTCTGAGACCACAGCTTAGTTCAGGGCACCAATGCAAGAGGACAATTTTACCCATAATTCCATTAATCTGTGAAATACAAAATGCCATGCTCCAACTTGAAGACTCAGGTGTTTGCTTTTTATGCTGCTTTGCTCCTAGGCTGAGCATTAATGCAAATCCTAGCTTGAACCTGTGCCCATGTATGGTTGGAGTTGTGTGTTTAGTCAGCGAGGAGGCTGTAGTTACGTCACTGTCCAGGAACGCTCAGCAGCTGAGCCCAGTGAAATGGGCTCAACACTTTCTGCTGATACCTGCACATTACCTGCTGACTGCACTTGCTCACTTGCATTTCTGGAGAAACATGCTGGGATGTTTTTATGTTCTTACTAGATGCATTCTACAGATTGCTACAGAGCAAATACTGTGGTGAGAGAGATGTCACATCACTCCTTGAGTTTGCTGGAATTGTCCCAGAATACACATCTGGGTCTCTGGCATCTCTCCTGACTGGAGAGAAAGGAGTCAAAATGACAGGATTAAAAAAACCTAAGCTGATCCCTGAAAAAGCCTTTACACTGGACTTTGCAGATTGTCCTGGTAGCATTTTTCTTGACCTCAGCAGTCAAACAGCAAGCAGATATTAGACTGCGTGTTTAAAAGGGGATCAGTGGGTCACTAAGAGCTGCTGTTTCTGGTTGCCCACGTACCAAACTGCTTGCAGTTCTCTTTGTCCAACTGTGCAGGACAAATTGCTCAGGCTATGGGAAGCCCAGTAGAACATGTTGCATACAGGGAGGAGGGCACTTTCTCCATTAATCTGTTTCATGTCCAGCAGAGGACCTAAGGTTCAGCCCTTGGCGTGAACCCCATGAAGAGTTTTCCAGCAGTGCAAGGCACCCCTGCCCATCCTATGCCCCTTCCTGGGATGGTTCGGGTGTTGCTTTCCCACAGCATCTTTCTGCAGAGCCTACATTGGGTCAAGGCACCTGCCTGCTCCTGCAGCTCTTTGCTGTTCCCCACACCTCTCCTCTGATCTCCTCAGCTCTTCCAAAGTCTGTTTTCTGCTGCAAGCACCCAGGAGCACCCTGCATGCTGCACCAGCTCAGGACAGCCTTTTGTCTAATCCCCATTGCTGCTGTTTTGCATTCCCATTGCTGTTCTTTTGCTGGTGCTTATTATAAAACTGAGGCTATATAAAAAAGGATTGGGCCAGTTGGGACCGAAGCTCCCATGCACTACTTCTTCTCCCTTCTTTCATGCTATAACCAGGAGTATCTCTTTATAGTCCGTGGTATATCCTTGGCCTCCATCAGTGCTTCTCAGCCTGTGGTCTGGGGATGGTAAAGGGTGCAGAGAGGAAGGAGTGGAGCAGTGGTAGCCTTTGGGACAGCACAGGCAGGTGAGGGGAACAGGCAGCTCAGGGCTAGGAAGGAAAAAGGGAACCCTTTCCTAGCTAAGCTTTTGCTTTTTCAGGTGGCCTAGAAGATCCGGTTCTTCATTTTTAAAATGGAAATTTTCCTCTGCAAAAGGAGATAGCAACACTCATCTACCTTTCTGGAATAACTTGAAACTATTAGAAACAGTAGCTACCAATTAAAATTATCCTGCTTAAAATAATACAAGTGATTGCTGGTGACCCAGTTGAAGCTTACTGGAGCTTATTACAAGAAATGTCAGTCCTGAACTCCTCTGATCTGGGAGTCACAATTGCCTTCAGCAAGGCCATGGTGGGACAGTATTCCCTGAGGCTGGGTCATTTCTGAGGTCCCAGAATAAGCCCTGAAAGCTCTTACCTGTCTTAACCAAAGACAGGCAGCTCATGAGCCCCATCTGAGGCCAGACACAGTGCTGGAGGGTGAGCCAGCTGACCCCATCAGTGCCCCGTCAGGCCAGTGCAAACTGGAAACACTGGTGGGGTGGAGGTTGCAATAGCCCTTACCACCCCCCCTCACATTTCTGTTGAGTGGAAGCCAGCCCCCACGGGAATTGGACACCTGTAGACATTGTGGCAGTTGTCAGCCCCATGGCAGCAGCATCTGGCTGGGCAAAGAAAAGGCAGGAGGCAGGTAATGATGGGAGCAGCACTACAAATAGGCTGTTTGGCTTTCTTGAAGCCTAGCTTGCCTTATCTGAAAGGCCATCTGTGGTGTTCATTTATTTTTAGGAGCACTTGGAAGTCCATCTCCTTTCTTGGATGCTTTATGGAAAGCTATGCTCTTTACATGAGAAATTAGTGCCGTGGCCCTTCTCCAAATTGATACATATCATCCCCTGAGGAGAGGATAGCTTGATTTCTGAGCTGTCACATCAAGTTTCATGTGATAGGTGTATAACGGCATAGTACGCTTCCCCTATACATCATGAACATGGCACCAGAGCATCCTCAGCAAGGCGTCCTGCCTGCTCTGCTGCAGCCTGCTGCCTTGCAAGACACAGCCAAAAGCAGAGAGCTGAGCTCATTGGCAGGATGGCTGCTAGAGTAGGGAGGTCTCCAGTGAGAATGGTGTCCCTGGCCCCTGCCAATGCATTCTCTGCCAGCCCTTAGCTTTATATTTATCACATAATCACAGAATGTTAGGGGTTGAAAGGGACCTTGAAAGATTGAGTCCAACCTTGTTGAGTCCAGCACCCCCCTGCCATGGCAGGATCACCTAAAGTAGGTTCCACTGAAACATGTCCAGGCAGGTTTCGAATGTCTCTGGAGAAGGACACTCCACAAACTCACTGGGCAGCCTGTTACAGTCTTCTGTCACTCACAGTGGAAAAGTTTTTTCTTATGTTTACACATAACCTAGTATGGTTCAGCTTGCAGCCATTACCCTTAGTCCTATCATTTGACATAACTGAAAAGAGACTGGCTCTATCCTCCATATGCCCTTTACGTATTTAAAAACATTAATCAGGTCACCCCTCATTCTCCTCCAAGCTAAAGAGACCCAGCTTCCTTAGCCTTTCCTCATAAGGGAGATGTTCCACTCCCTTATTCATCTTGGAGGCTCTGCACTGGGCTCTCTCAAGCAGTTCCCTGACATTTTGAACTGCGGGGCCTGAACTGTACACAGTATTCCAGATGCTGTCTCACCAAGGCAGAGTAGAGGGAGAGGAGAACCTCTCTGGACCTACTAACCACACCCCTTCTAATGAACCCCAGGATGCCGTTAGGTTTCTTGGTCACAAGGGCACATTGCTAGCTCATGGTCATCTTTCTTGTCCGCTAGGACCCCCAGGTCGCTTTCCTCTACACTGCATTTGGCTTTCCTGAGACTCATCTGGCCCCTGTGCCCACAGCCAATCCTCTGTCCTTGGAGATGCACATGTCCCTATCCCAGGGTACATAGATCTCTGGGGAAAGAGATTTCATTGTGCTCTCTTCCTTCCCAACCTCTGCTTTTCTTCTTCATCCTTACTTCATCTTTCCTGGCTCACAGGATGTCTTTTTGGCCTCTGTCCTGTCACTCTGATGTGTGCAAATGAGCTGTCCAGAGCAGTGGAATGGAGTTCTGCAAGTGAGGCTGTGAGCGCCAGCACATGTGGTTAAAAATAGCCACTGCATCCAGGAAGCAAGCTCTGTCTGCCCAACCCGCTGCCACTCCTGACAATGAAACTTGTTGATTTGAAAATCAGAGCCCCAGCAGGACCAGGGAACTTGGGACTGACCTAGAGGTTTGACCAGGAACCTCTGGGTCAGGGCTGCATGCTGTCCTGACAGCAGACCAAGCCATGCCAACCCTGCAGTGGGCCACACATGGATGTACCTCTGGGGAAGAGGCAGAGTAGAGCACAATGTTGTTCACTGCAACCAACTGCTCACTGGTGTGAGGCTGCTGCCTTTGAGGGTGAGCATGGGCTAGCAAAGGCAAGACAGCTTTTCAGCATGTCCTTGCTGCAGTGATTCATGGAGGAGGACTTTGTGTAGAGGCATTTTTGTACCTGCTCCTGAGATGTCTCCAGCCACACTCCATTTTGTCCTGTCATGGTTGTGCTCTGCATTCCTTCCCAAGCAGGGATCCTGCTGAAGGCTGATGTCAGTGCCTGTATC
The DNA here is from genome assembly GCA_038090715.1 of Florisuga fusca. Taxonomy (NCBI): domain Eukaryota; kingdom Metazoa; phylum Chordata; class Aves; order Apodiformes; family Trochilidae; genus Florisuga; species Florisuga fusca. The sequence continues at coordinate 5,481,855 of JAAWXA010000041.1, read as the reverse complement.
AGCCACAGCAGCAATGGGAAACCATTTGGGCACAGTGGGGCCAGAAATGAGTGGTCTCCAACCTGTGGCCTCTGCTCAGCCCTCCTCCATAGACAGATTCTTCAGCTGCCAAAAAGTTTGGTTGCATCCTACTCAGGCTGCTGAAACCCTTGTCCTGCCCTGGCTCCCTCCCTCCCCCATCCTTCTCACTGCTGTCTCTTTTTTTCAAGAAAGAGGATGGCACTGTGAACCGGGACTTTAAGAAGACACGGACAAAGGAAGAAGTCACTGAAGCCTTCTGGGAGTTCACCAGAGGAAACTGCAATGTTTTGGTAAGTGTGGGGATACTGGTGGGATGCTGGGGAGCTGCCTGGATAGAGTTCCTTCTGCAGACCCTGGACTCAGCTTATCAGCCCTGAGGTGCTGCAGCCAGAGCAATCTCTTAAAAAATCATAAAAAATAGCAAAGAGAAACACCATCCGGGCACAGGGGCTAGGGGAGAGCAACAGAGGACCGGGAGAGGACACTTTTGCTGCAGCAGCACTGCTCAGGCCAGGTCTGAGTCTGCTAAGGATGCTCAAGGGTTTTTCCCAAAATCTGTATCAAACTGGTGTGTTCACTTGGACAAGAGTTACTCAGGGATTATTCCTGGATCTGAAAATGAAGTTGCCTGGGTGCATTTTTATCCCCAAAGAGTTTGGAGCACACTTACACCATCATGCCTTGGCTCTGGGTGGGGCTTCTTTGCCAAACCATTGCAATAGAACAACCCACATACATCCCCATGTAGTCAAAGTGTGAAAATTTAGGTATATTATAGTGCCCAGATGATAAAACTATAGAATGGTTTGGATTCAAAGGTACCTTAAAGATCATCTAGCTCCACCCCCCCTGCATTGGACAAGGATACTTCCCACTAGACCAGGTTGCTCAAAGACCCATCCAATCTGTCCTTAAATGCTTCCAGGGATAGGACATCCGCAACTTCCCTGGGCAACCTGCTCCAGTGTCTCACCCCCTCACGCTAAAGAATGACTTCCTAATGTCTAATCTAAATCTAGTCAACAGCGGATACCTGCTGTGCATGTTCCTTAGTACTTCTATCTTAACCTTAAAATCAAATTATCAAATCTTCCTCTAAGAACTTTTAGTGCCTTCCAGCAGTTTGCAAGGATACTTGAACAAGCATGTAGGTCTTGACTTACATGCTGACTAGTGTGAAAACCCTTCCACCCATGCTACTGACTGCAGAAATGCTGATAGACAGTTATTACAGAAGTGTTTCACCATGCTTCAATGTCTGAATGATAAAATAGATGAAGTGAAAAGCTGAAAATGACTGCAGATGAGAGAAAAAAGCAGCCTGGCTGTGCATGCACAGCAACAACTGTTGAATTAGCTTCTTCCTCAGAACCACCATAGGTGAAGCAGGGGAAGTCTTCCCAAAGGACCAGTTGAGCAAAAGCAAGTGGTCTCACTAAGATCTGGAAGTCTCAGAAGCTCACAGGATGCCACAGAGGCCAAAAGGATAAGTGGATCCCCAAAAAAGAGGTGACACCCTCTCAGAGGACAGATCTGTGGGAGGATGCTGAGTACAAGGTGGTTAAAGTACACCCCTGGCATCTCTCCATGCAGACGTGGTATCATGGAGAGGATGCTGGGAGGGGTGACTTTTCCTGTCTGCCCCATGCAATAGTTATTGTGTAGGCTTCCTGCAGCACTGACGGCTTGGGGTTTTTTTTTTGTTGTTGTTCTTTTGGGGGGTTTTTTTGGTTTTTTTGTGTTTGGTTGGTTGGTTGGTTTTTTTTGTGGTTTTTTTTTTTTGTAATTCCAGAACAGTTACCTTAAGCGGTTGAAGGGTATCCGTGCTACCCTGGAGACATCCCCATTCTTCAAGTGCCATGAGGTAATGCTTGTGTTTAGATAGATCTTCCTGGAAATGAAAATGGTTTAGTCTTGGCTTGTCCAAGGAGAGAAGAGAAGTCAAAGTCAGAGGCTGTAAATTTCTACAATTTTTAATTTATTCTTATATAATTTTTTTCATTCAGATGTCACAGTGCAAACTGTTGCCATTCACAATAAGTCTCCCTCCAACCCTGATGGAGTAGCAGTATTAAACACCAGCCAGGCAGGCTGGTAGCAAAGTATTGTGGCTTTTTTTTTTTTAATTGGTTGGAAACAGAAGTGCTTAGGTACTAACAGGCTGACTCCTGTTCTTCTCCTGTTCTTACCTCTGCTGTCAGAGTGGTTCCAAAGAATGTTTATCAATATGGTGATAGGCGCTTTATATATATATAAAAATATTTATATATATATATATATATATTCACTTGTTTTTTCATTCACCTGTTTATCTAATACTTACCTGAAAATACAGTTGATGACTTAAATAATGTTCGTGCATCTGACATGGGCTCAAATCTATGGAAAACCAAGGTTCATACAGATCAGAAGTGATCCAGAACGAATTTGGAATGCTTATGGGTTTATATGAATGGGAAAAATCCTTAATGTAAAAGTATAGGGGTTTTCTGGAAAAAAATGACTGTGTGAATGCACATCAGGTATCATTTGGCTGCCATTTCCTCCATCTAATCAATCAAGGCTTTGACTTAGCTGTACATTGTAGATCATCCCCAAACCACCTTTGCTAAGCTGGCTGGGGCACCACGGTCAGTACTCTTTCCTAGTAATGATGTTACTCCAAAAATTAGTATCCACAGAATCAACATTTTCTACAGTGAAAATGCAATTCTGGTGGGAAAATAAAGAGGAAGCACTGCACTTTTTGGCTGTTTAATTTGAATGCTCCATATTTTAATTAAATCATTGCATTGATTTAGCATTGGCAAAGACTATTTGCTATTGCAAATACTTAACAAAACATGAGAGTGCATGTCCTTGGCACATGTTGTCTATGGGTAGAAGAGCCTCATAGGAACCCTTGACTCAAAAGGAGCTGGAGACACAGCTTCCAGAGCTCAAAGTTCTTCAGCCGGAGCTATGTGAGCCACCTTGGCACACAGAGGGTCCTGCTGGGAGCCAGAGGGAGATGGGACCATGCCTGATGGTAGTGTCTGTAAGGCAATTGGAGGGTTCCAAGTCAGTTTACCATGGGAAACAAAACAGCCTTTCAAGGGGTTTCTGAAATGAGTTACCACTTCTTAAAAATTAAAAAAGCAGCAGCTTTGACTTTCTGTCCCACATTCAGATGAAACACAGCAGGACGTTTGCCAATCTCTGTGTGTCCCTCCCTCCACAAGCACTGCCTCACTGGGCAGAACTCCTCTGAGGAGCTGCAGGAGAATTTAGTGACCCAGGACAGGCAAGAAAAGCTTTTCCTTGTAATTAAAATGCTTTGTACTGGCCAAGAGAAACCTGTAAGAACTTAGAAATAGAAGAGCTAAAGATAAGCATTTCTGGTAAGTAAACCGTATCTCTGGAACTTGGACATTTTTTCAATGTACTGACAAATGAAGTCTCAAAAAAGTAAATTCATAATAGTTTTTGCAAACAGTACACACTTCCCATTCAGACCCCTTGTCTAAAGGCAAATCCCAAACTAGACCCTTCCGAGTGAGTGATCAATGGTGCAAAGTCCAGCTGGAGACCTATAACTAGTCTCCCAGGGATCAGTGCTGGGTCCAGGTCTGTGCAACATCTTTATCAATGACCTTAATGAAGGGACCTTGTGTCTTCTCAGCAGGTTTGCTGGTGACACAAAAATGGGAGGACTGGCTGATCCCCCAGAAGAATTCGCTGCCATTCAGAGGGACATAGATAGATTGGAGAGTTGGGCAAAGAGAAATTTAATGAATTACAACAAGGGCAAGTGTAAAGTCTTGCATCTGGGAAACAACAACCCCAAGTAGCAGTATAGGTTGGGGGCTGACCTCTTAGAGAGCAGCACAGAGGAAAGGGACCTGAGTTCTAGTGGACAGAAAGATGACGATGATCCAGCAATGTGTTGTTGTGACCATGAAGGCCTATGGCATGCTGGGGTTCATTAGAAGGGGTGTGGTTAGTAGGTCAAGAGAGGTACTGTTCCCCCTTTACTCTGCCCTGGTGAGACAGCATCTGGAATACTGTGTACAGTTCAGGCCCCGCAGTTCAAAATGTCAGGGAACTGCTTGAGTGAGCCCAGTGCAGAGCCTCCAAGATGAATAAGGGAGTGGAACATCTCCCTTATGAGGAAAGGCTAGGGGAGCTGGGTCTCTTTAGCTTGGAGGAGACTGAGGAGGGGTGACCTCATCAATGTTTTAAATATGTAAAGGGTGAATTCCAGGAGGATGGACCCAGTCTCTTTTCAGTTATGTCCAACGATAAGACAAGGGTCAAGGGGTAAAAGCTTGAGCATAGGAGGTTCCACATAAACATAAGGAAAAACCTTTTCACTGTGAGGGTGACAGAGCACTGGAACAGGCTTCCCAGCGGGGTTGTGGAATCTCCTATGGGAGACATTCAAAACCTGCCTGGATGTGTTCCTAGGTGACCTTCTGTAGGTGACCCTGCTCTGGCGGAGGGGTTGGACTTGATGATCTTTTGAGGTCCCTTCCAACCCCTAACTTTCTGTGATTTCTGTGACACCAACTGCATTCCTCCATTTATCTGCACAGCTTGTGGGGCATGTCATGGCTGCTAACAGCCATTGTGATCTGGTCAAGTGATACAAAGGCAGACAAGTAAGCAAGTTTGTAATCCACCAGTTCATGCACATGGGACATAATTTTAAAAAATAATCTTCATTTGGAATGGCTCTCAAGCATGCCCCCCTCAGTGCTTTTTGTAGTACCATAGGAAATGAAAATTTTCTGATTCTGTTAAAATCTTCTAACTGGAGGAGCAAATCTAGCAGAAGGTCTCATCCTACTGCAACAGGCCTTGAGACTTCTGCTGTCAGAGGCAATGTTTCACCTTCCCAAATGCACCTGTGGGCTTGCACAGACCAATACTTGCTGCAGGATTTTCCCAAAGGCCAATCGGGATATGAAAGAGCTCTTCAAAGCAGATGCAGTCAAGTGAACTTGTGGAAAAAGAAATTAAGGTATATGCATCTCTATAACTTGCATCCCCATAGTGAGAGCCAGGGGAATTTTCTAGGAGAAATCTAAGGGTGCAATTGGGCAGTGCTTCAGGGAGGAGATAGCATATTGCAAGTAACTTTTACTTGGAGTATATGCATCCCTGTGGCAATGTCTGCAGGGATGGTGGGTGTGAATAACACTAGTCGCTCACAAATACCCAGCTTTGGAAAAAAATCCCTATCAGAAGGCTGAGAGAATTTGTCTCATTTCTTCCTCAACAACCTTGAGTTTCCAAAATGACATCTCTATCTATCGTGCCCATGTTTTCCTGATGCTCTCCTGCCAAGAGCTGGGATTTGTATGAGTAAATCAGCTTATCTGAATACCTGATTAGCATGTGCAAGTGCACCTAGCTTTAGCTCATGCAAAATCTCACCATCATCTCTTGCAATTGCAGCCTGAGAAAAGGTGTCTGAAAAACCTGAAGCTAGCTGAGAATCAGCAACAAGAGCACCATTACCTAGTCTCTCCTCTTTGCAGGTAATTGGAAGCTCTCTCCTCTTCATTCATGACAAGATGGAACAGGCCAAAGTCTGGATGATTGACTTTGGCAAAACCACCCCACTGCCGGAGGGACAAGTTCTCCAGCACAATGTGCCCTGGGTGGAAGGGAACAGAGAGGATGGCTACCTCTGGGGTCTGGACAACCTCATTCAAATCCTGACAGAGTTGTCCCAGAGAGAAGACTTGCATTGAAACCACACATCTGGCTCTGCCACTATCCTCAGCCTGCCCTGGCTGACTCTTCGGAACTGCACTACAAGACACTTTCCAGCCCTTGCCCTTCTCATTTAAAAGCTATACTCTCCCTATTTAATGTGGTTTTGTTGTGGTTTTTTAGATTGTCTTGGTTTTTGTTTTTTTTTTTCTCCTCTCCCTGTAAATAGCTTACCTGCCAGAACAAAAACTGAACTTGAAACCTTGGCTTTGCAGAGTTGGTGAGTGCACATGGCTGTGCCATCCAGGAGCAGCCCAGCAAGGGTTGCTTAGGCAAGCACGTGCTTCACCTAGTCCTTAAGAGATGCTAGAAGGGCAGATTTTGTGGGTTTTTTGTGTTCAAGGGATCCCATGGAGGTTCCTCGGTTATTTTCAGGTGACACTGGAGGGTGAGGATTTCCAGCCTGCTGTGGGGGGCAGCATGTGGTTAGGTACTGGTATTTACCATAGCCAAGTGCTTCCCCCACAGTGGGTGCACTAGTGTGGTGGCTAGCACTTCAAGCTCCTCTCTAGAGACCCAGATTCCCTGCTAGGAGCTGCTTCCAGCCCTCCTCAGCTGGGGTCTACAACCCTTCAAAGGGAATAAAGACTTTGGACAGGGCTGGGAGAGAGAAAAGCAGATTATAATGGACCACTATGACACCTAAAGTAGCCATCCAGGTTGCACGGTCTTTTTTGGCAGCAGCCAAGCACAAGTACCTGCACCTGGCCCAGAGCGGCCCTTCCATCTGGAGTATCTCCCTACCTTTTATTAACAGCAGGTGAAGGATTACAGCAACAAAGCAGCTCTCAGTGTGGCCAGGTTAGTAGTCTTTGGCTTAGTACGTTTGGGGTCTGGCTTCCCCATGCCTTCCCTTTCCTGACACCTCTGCTGCAGAGCTGGCTGGCTCTGCCACTACTCAGCACTAGCTTCCCAGACTGCTTGGTCTCCATGTACAGCTTCTGTGCTCCCACTCCTGACAAAACACCCAGTTCCCTATTTAGGGCGGAGGCTATTTTTTAACTTCCTGGAACATTTGAACTAAGCAGCTTGTATGCAGCAGAGCTGGAGTGCTAAAGGTCAGCTGTTGAGAGGCCAGAGGGGAGGAGAGGCCTCAGGGCAAGCCAGGGAGTCCCTCATGTTGAGGACAGAAGGAGCATGCAAGGAGGTGGTGTAGGAGCTCAGCAGCTATAAATCCCTCATCTGCTCCATCCCCAAACCCACCATCTCATCTTGGTCACCAGGAGCAGTGCTCCAGAAGCCCCTCTGCCATTGTTTGATGGGTTCAGCATCTTCAGTGGGGAATGCCTTCTCCTGGCAGCAGTAAGGAGGAGTTGGATACTAAACCATCTGCAGCTATACCCCAGCCTCTTTTCCAAGGACTGAAGTCTCCCAAGGTTTTTCTTAGTTCATAGCTCATCAGACTCAGTTTGTATTTCACCAGTCTTTAGCTCATCTGATGCCATTTTACATGGTTGCACCGTTTTAGTTAATTGCCAGGCTTTCTAGAATAACCCATGTGCAAGTGCCTTATAGTTTTGACTGTGTCACAGAAAAGGTTGGGGTTTTTTAAATTATATTTACTTTCATCCCATTTGCATTGAACAGAACACTAAAACTTAATGCATGGAATCCCCTCTAATTTTTTAAAAGTGTTTTTAGTTTTTAAACCATTCCTTGTCTAGCTTTGGAGAAAGGGTATGAACAGATACTCATAGGTATGTACCAGTTATTGCTGTACTTTAGCTTTGAGCTGCTCTTATATATGTATGTTATTTTTAAAACCTGTTTATAAATGAGATTTCTCACTTTGTGGTTTCAGAAGAAGCAGATTGTGCCTCTCAAATGTCTTACACCTTTGCTGTGACGGATTTTTCCCTGCTCCCACCTCCCCTCTTGATTATTGGGTAATACAGAGAAAAATCCAAGGTGGGCTGAAACACCAATGCACAGTGCCTGTAAAAAAATCCTGTAACTTTGCAAATAAAGGCATATGGGAAGCATTTGCCTAGTATAGGGTCCATGTCTGCTTGCAGCAGCCTGGGAACAACCCAGGAGCTGGCTTCCATGTCTGTAATGATTTCTTGGGGTTAAGGCTCCAGCTTTGCTTACCCTGGCACACACCAGGAGCAGTGCTGCATGAAAGAAGCAAGCTACCCCTTCCATTAAAAAAAAAAAAAAGAAACAAACAGAGCAAGTGTGTTCCTTTACGAAGCACACCACCTATAGTGCCATTGCAGAATAGGTATCAGATTCTACATGAGGAACTGCCTGTGAACAAGGATGAGGACTTACAAAGGCCAGAAGTGTGACCAAGGCAAACCTGCCTTAAGCCTGCCATTAAAAGTGACCCTGAAAAGAAAAATCAAAAGATCAATGTTGTAGGTGGCTCCCTGCTGAGGGGAGCAGAAGGCCCAATATGCAGACTGAACCTGCTTCATCGAGAGGTCTGCCATCTCCCTGGTGCCCAGGTAAAGGACATCGTAGGTAAGCTTCCCACCCTTGTGAGTCCTTATAATTACTCACTTCTGGTCTTTCAGGTGGGTAATGATGATGTAACAATGAGAGGCTCACAATCAATTAAAGGATATTTCAGGGCCTTGGGGCAACCGGTAGAGGGATCAGGAGCTCAAGTTGTTTTCTCCATCCCTCTAATATTAGCGATGGGTGAGGGAACATGTAAGAAGAGCTAACAGATCAATTAATGGCTCCGGGACTGGTGTCATCAACAAGGCTTTGGATTTTATTGACCATGGCTCAATAAACAAGGTACTAGAGCTGCAAGCAGCTAATGGGATGCATTTGTCCCAGAGGGGGAAAAGAATTCTAGGGCAGGAGTTGGCAGGGCTCACTGATAGGGCTTTAAACTGGATTTGATGGGAGAAGGGGTTAATAATCTCACAAAACACAAAAGCACAGGGCCCACTAGTAGGTTAGTAACAAAGGAAGTGGCTGGGGATGGTCAGATACCAAAAGTGAAACCTAACTTCTTGTCTCCCTCTCTAAAATGCTTATATACCAGTGCACAAAGTATGAGGAATAAGGATATTAATTGGTACTGGAGATAATGTTCAATGGGAGGCTGAGGGCCAGCAGGAGTTTTTAGTGGTCACTCTTTGCGTTTTGGGGCGAGTCCATCCTTTGGAACTTTGAAGCCAAAATTGGCAAAAATGTGAGAGTGGCCAAGGGGACTAATGTTAGAGGATTTAGGTACAAAAGAAAACCCAGAGCCCAATTTTTGATGTTGCTGTGGGCAGGGTTCCATGAGAGCCAGCAGGAGTTTTCAGTGGTCACAATTTATGTTTGGGTGCCACATCCATTTGTTCAGAATTTTGGAGCCGAAATCAGCCAAAATTTGCAAAAATGGAAGCGGAGCTGATGGGACGAATGTTTGAGGTTTTAGTTACTAATGAAAACCCAGAGACTGATAGTTGGTGGTGCTGTGGGTAGGCTTCAATGGAAGGGTGAAAGCCAGCAGTTTCCAGTGATCAGGAGCAGTTTCAGCAGTTTTCAGACAGGTTCATCCATTTGGAAATTTCAAGCTGAAATTGGCCAAAATTGGAAAAAATGGGAGAGCATTCGAGGGAACGAATGTTTGAGGTTTTAGGTACTAAAAAAACCCAGGTGCCCAAATGTTAGGGGTGCTGTGGGAATGTTTCTACAGGAGGCTGAGCTTTAGAAGGAATTTTCAGGGGTCACTTTTTAAGTTAGGGAGCCAGGTTCATCCCTTTGGAGGTGAAACTAGCAGAAATTATCAAAAATGGGAGAGGGGCCTCCGAGTTGAATATTTGAGGATGTAGGTACTAATGAAACCCAGAAGCCCAAATATTAGTGGTGCTGTGGGTAGGATTCAGTAAGAGGGTGAGGGCCAGCAGGAGTTTTCAGCATTCACAATTTGTGCTTGCGTGCCATGTCCATTTGTTTGGAATTTTGGAGCCAAAATTGGCCAAAATTGGCAAAACTGGGAAAGCAGTCGAGGGGACGAACATTTGAAGTTTCAGGTACTAAAACTTCGAGGTTTTACGTACTAAAGAAAACCAGGAGCCTGATTTTTAGTGGTGCTGTGGGTGGGGTTCCATGGGAGGGTGAGGGCCATCAGGAGGTTTCAGTGGTCACTCTTTGTGTTTTTAAACCAGTCCGTCCATTTTGAAATTTGGAGCCAAAATTGGGAAAAATGAGAGAGCTGCCAAGAGACGAATATTTGAGGTTTTAGGTACTAAAGAAATCCCAGAACCTGAATGTCAGTGATGCCCTGGATAGCGTTCCATGGGAGGGTTAGAGCCAGCAGGAATTTTCAGTGGTCACTGTTTGTGTTTTGGAGCCAGGTCTGTCTGTTTGGAATTTTGGAACTTAAGAGCCAAAATTGGCAAAATGGGAGAGCAGCCGAGGGGACGAACTTTTGAGGATTTAGGTACTAACAAAAACCAGGAGCCCAGATGTTAGTGGTGCTGTGGGTAGGGTTCAATGGGAGGGTGAGGGCTAGCAGGAATTTTCAGTGGTTGCTCTTTGCATTTGGGAGCCAGGTTTGTCTGTTTGTAACCTAGGAATTTTTGAGCCAAAAGTGGCAAAAATGGGAGAGCAGCCAAGGGGGAGAATGTTTGACATTTTACTTTCTAAAAAGAAATGCTGGAGCCTGGTGTTTAATGGTGCTGTGGGTAGGGTTCAATGGGAGGGTGAGGGACAGAAGGAGCTTTCAGTGGTCACTCTTTGCATTTGGGAGCTAGGCCCGTCTGTTTGGAAGTTCGAAACTTTAGAGCCAAAACTGGGAAAAATGGGAAAGCAGGCGAAGGGATGAACTTTTGAGCGTTTAGGTACTAACAAAAACCAGGAGCCTGAATGTTAGTGGTGCTGTGGGTAGGATTCAATGGGAGGGTTAGGGCCAGCACGAATTTTCACTGGTCACTCTTTGTGTTTGGGAGCCAGTTCCATCTGTTTTGGAACTTTGGAGCCGAAATTGACAAAAATGGAAGAGCAGCTGAGGGGACAAATGTTTAAGGATTTCGTTACGAAGGAAAACCAGGAGCCCGGATGTTATTAGTACTATGGGTAGGGTTCAATGTGAGGATGAGGGCCAGCAGGAATTTTTAGTCATCACTCTTTGCGTTTGAGATCCAGGTTTGTCTGTTTACAACCTTGTAATGTTGGATCCAAAATTGGCAAAAATGGGAGAGCATTCAAAGGGATGAATATTTAAGGTTTTCGGTACTAAAGAAAACCTGGAGCTCAATTTTGGTGGTTCTGTGGGTGCAGTTCAATGGGAAGGTGAGGCCAGCAGGAGTTTTCATTGGTCACTATTTGCATTTGGGAGCCAGGTCCATTTGTTTAGAATTTTGGAGACAAAATCAGCAAAAATTGGAAAAAATAGGAGAGCGGCCTAGTAGACTAACATTTAAGGGGTTTGTTACTAAAGAAAACCCAGAGCCTGATTGTTGGTGTTGCTGTTTGTTGCATTAAATACGAGGGTGAGGGACAGAAGGAGTTTTCAGTGGTCACTCTTTGTGTTTGGGAGCCAGGTCTGACCATTTTGAAATTTGGAACTGAATTTGGATGAAATTGGTAAAAATGGTAGAGCGGATGAATGTTTGAGGTTTTAGGTACTAAGAACACCCGGAGCCGAATTGTGTGTGGTGCTTTGGGTAGGGTTCCAGGGGAGGGTGAGTCCCAGCAGGAATTTTCAGTGGACACTCTTTTTGTCCAGGTCCATCCATTTGGAACTGTGCAGAAAGTGGCAAAAATGGGAGAGCTGCTGAGAGGGATGAACTTCTGAGGATTTCGGTACTAATGAAAACCAAGAGCCTGAATGTTAGGCTCTGTGCTGCTTAGGGTTCAATGGGAGGGTGAGGGCCAACAGGAGTTTGTCAGTATACTTGTCATGTTTCCTAAAGCAGCAGATCTAAAGCGCATAGCTGGCAGAAACAGCTTCCACATCATAAACCAGTGGACAGAAATTATATTCCCATATTCCTTTGCCCCCAGAGTTGTTTGGGGTTTTTTGTACTGTTATTATTGTTACTGGGTTGTTTTTTTTTTGTTTTTTTTTTTTTTCACCTTTTAGTTTCACCACAAATGCTGAATAAAGCGTGTTGTCCTGAAATAGATATCAAGATGTGTCACTTCCAAACTATTATGCAACTGATTTAAATATTGTTCAGGCATTCTCTTTTACGTGGGATGATTTTACATGAGTCAAGCAGTGTCTCTTCAGTACAGGCTTCCCTTTCCCTCTCAGTATACCTTAGGCGTGTGGATAGTTTTTTTAAGCACTAAGATATTTTATTGTTTTTTCAACTCTCAGCTTCACCACCAATGTTGAAAAAAGTGTGTTGTCCTGAAATAGCTAATGGAGGAAGGTTATCAAGCTGTGTCACTTTCAAAGTATGAAGCAACTGATGTGAATATTGTTCTCACGTTCTCCTTTACATGGGAGGATGTTACAAGAGTTAAGCAGTGTAATTGAGATACCACCTTCTCTTCACTTCTCGGTATACCTAAGGCATGTTTCCTAATGGAGCAGATCTAAACTGCCTAACTGGCAGAAACAGCTGCCATATCAGAAACCAGTTGATAGGAATGATATGCCCATATTCCTTTGCCCCTGGAGGGTTCTTTTAAGCACTAAGATATTTTATTGTTTTCTACCTCTCAGCTTCACCACAAATGATGAATAAAGAGTGATGTCCTGAAAGAGATGTACGAAGAGGAGTATCGAGCTGTGACACTTTCAAACGATAAAGGAACTGGTGTTAATATCATTCTCTTTTACGTGGGATGATTCTAGATCAGCCAAGTCTTTGTAATACAGGCTTCCCTTCACTTCTCTATATACAGAAGGCATGTTTTGTAATGGAGGAGATCTAAAGATAAACACGCTTTGATTGGTGGTGCTGTGTGTAGCATCCCTTGGGAGGGTGAAGGCCAACAGGAGTTTTCAGTGGCCACTCCTTGTGTTTGGGAGCCAGGTCTGTCTGTTTGGAAGTTTGGATCCGAAATTGGCAAAACTGTGAGAGCAGCCAAGGGGAAGAATGGTTGAGGTTTTAGTTATGGGAATAACATTCCTGTCAGCCACTTTCTGATGTGAGAGCTGTTTCTGCCAGCTGTGCAGTTGGATTTGCTGCTTTAGGAAACATGCCTTAGGTATATTGAGAAGTGAAGAGAAGCCGGTATCTCAGAGACGCTGCTTAACTCTTTTAACATCCTCCCACGTAAAATAGAAGGCCCGAACAATTTTCACATCAGTTGCTTTATAGTTTGAAAGTGTCACTGCTTGATATTTTTCTTCCACTAGCTATTTAAAGATAACATGCTTTATTAAGACTTTGTGGTGAATCTGAGAGGTAAAAAGCAATTAAGTGTCTTCATTTTTTGATGTGAATATTGTTCTGGCATTCTCTTTTACATGGGAAGGTGTTACAAGAGTTAAACAGTGTCTTAGAGATAACGACTTCCCTTTGCTTCTCAGTATTCTAAAGGTATGCTTCCAAAATCAGCAGACCTAAACCACATAGCTGGCAGAAATAGCGCCTACATAAGGAAGCAGTTGACAGGAATGATATTCCCATATTCCTTTGTCCCTGGAGTGTTTTTTAAAGCACTAAGATTTTTTTTTTTTTTTTCACCTCTCAGCTTCACAACAAGTGCTGAGTAAGGCATGCTATCCTGGAAGGGATGTACGAAGAAGGATATCGAGCTGTGATACTTTCAAACTACAAATCAATAGATGGAAACATTGTCCTGATGTTTTCTTAGACGTGGCAGGATGTTACAAGAGTGGTTACTCTTTGCATTTGTGAGACAGGTCTGCATATATAGATATTTGCAGCCGAAATTGGCAAAAAATGGGAGAGCAACCAAGGGGAAGAGCAGTTGAGGTTTTAGGTATGGGAATAGCATTCCTGTCAGCTGCTTTCTGATGTGGAAGCTGTTTCTCCCAGATAGGCGATTGGATCTGCTGCTTTAGGAAACATGCTTTAGGTACATTGAGAAGCAAAGGGAAGCCGCTATCTCAAAGACACTGCTTGGCTCACGTAAAATCATCTCACATAAAAGAGAATGCCACACCAATATTCACATGAATTGCTTTATACTTTGAAGGTGTCACAGCTTGATAGCCCTCTTCCATCATTTATTTCAGGAAATATGATGTCGTAAGCATTTAGGATTGTTCTGGCATGTTTTCTAAAGCAGCAGATCTACACCACATAGCTGGCAGAATTAGCTCCCACATCTCTAACCAGTTGATAGGAATGAAAGGGACCTCAGCCGTTTGCCTCCTCAACCGCTCTCCCATTTTTGCCAATTTCAGCCGATTTTGGCTCCAGAGTTCCAAATAATAAAATATCTTAGTGGTTGTCACACCCCACAAGGTGGGTGCGGCACTGTCATGTCTCACAAAGTGAGCACAGCTCCCCAGATGCAGGGACCAAACAAAATATCATGTCCCACAGAGTGGGCATGTCTCTACGTCCCACAGAGTGGACACAGGTAGGGTTCCCCAAAGTGGGGGTCGACCCAGGGAGATTTGGACTGGACCTCCTTGCTTTCTAACTCCCTCAGAGAGGAGCTTAGGGGCAGCTGGGCCAAATCCTTCTCCTCCTCTAATTAATCTCTTTTAACAACCCATTTGGCAAGATTAAGTTTGGGAGTTCTCTGTGCGGTACTCAGGAATAAGGTTATCATCCAGGAGGTGTGTATAAAAACACAACTTTACTTCAAGGTGAGTAAGATGCTTTAGCATGTGAGATTACAACTAGCAGAATTATAAAGGAAGGTATTTCAAAGCCGTAGATTACAATTTAGCAAAACTTTAAAAAGTTGTATACAAAAGAGGTTAAAACTAACAAAACTTAACAAAGCAACGGATAGTAAAACTACATTACCCTCATATGCCAAGATGAGATTAGAAACAGAAACACAGAGAGAGAGAGGTAAAGATGTAAAGATATAAAGATAAAGAAGAGATAGAGAAGATACCACCACCCTTGGATCGAGCTATGATCTCGGTAGGAAGCTCAGGTCTTGGATGGCGGGAGTGACCACTGAAAACTTTTGCTGGCCGTAACCCTAACGTGGAGCCCTACCCACAGCACCAAGAAAAATCACGCTACAGGTTTGCATTTTAACAAAAACCTCTAATATACCACCCCTTGGTGGCCACGCTCCTATTGTTGCTCAATCTGGTGCCAAAACTCCATACGAAAGGGCCTGGCAAAAAAAAATGCAGAGTGACCACCGAAAACTTTTGCTGGCCGTAACCCTCACGTGGAGCCCTATACACAGCACCACCAAAAGTCAAGCTAGTGGTTTGCTTTAGTACCAAAAACCTCAAATATGCCACCCCTCGACAGCTACTGTCCCACTGTTCCTCGATATAGCTCCAAAATTCCATACGAAAGGGCCTGGCAAAAAAAAATGCAGAGTGACCACCGAAAACTTTTGCTGGCCGTAACCCTCACGTGGAGCCCTATACACAGCACCACCAAAAGTCAAGCTAGTGGTTTGCTTTAGTACCAAAAACCTCAAATATACCATGCCTTGACAGCTACTCTCCAACTGTTCCTCGATATAGCTCCAAAATTCCATACGAAAGGGACTGGCAAAAAAATGCAAAGAGTGACCACAGAAAACTTTTGCAGGCCATAGCATTCACATGGAACCCTACCCACAGCACCATCAACAATTGGGCTCTGGGTGTGCTTTAGTACCAAAAACTCTGAATATCCCACGCCTCAGCGGACCATCTCTAACTGTTGCTCTATGTGGCTCCAAGTCCATACCAACGGGACTGGCAAAAAAATGCAAAGATTGACTACCGAAAACTTTTGCTGTCCCTATCCCTCACATGGAACCCTATCAACAGCACCACGAACAATCGGGCTACGGGTTTGCATTTTCCCAAAAACCTCGAATATACCACCCCTCGGTGGCCCTGTATTGAGCTCCGGGACTGGCAAAAAAATGCAAAGAGTGACCACAGAAAACTTTTGCTGGCCCTAACCCTCACATGGAACCCTACACTCAGCACCACCAACAATCAGACTGCAGGTTTGCTTTAGTATCAAAAACCTCCGTTATACCACCCCTAGCGGCCACTTCTCCCCCTGTTGGTCAATATGGCTCCAAAACTCCATACAAAAGGGCCTGACAAAAAAAAAATAAAAAATATGACCAATGAAAACTTATGCTGGCCCTAACCCTCACATGAAACCATACATAGAGAACACCAACAATCAGGCTATGGGTTTGATTTAGTACGAAAAACCTCAAAGATCCCACCCTCTCGTGGCCTCTCTCCCCCTGTTGCTCAATATGTCTTCAAAACTTTATACGAAAGGGCCTGGCAAAAAAAATGCAATGAGTGACTATGGAAAACTTATGCTGGCCGTAACCCTCGCATGGAACCCTACCCACAGCACCTAGAATAATTGGTCTGCGAGTTTGCTTTGTTACCATAAACCTTTAATATACCAGCTCTCAGTGGCCACTCTCCCCCTGTTGCACAATAGGGCTTGAAAACTCCATACGAAAGGGCCTGGTGAGAAAATGCCAAGAGTAACCACTGAAAATTTTCCTGGCCCTGACCTACATGTGGAACACCATACAGAGCACCAGGAACAATGGGGCTACGGGTTTGTTTTAGGCCAAAATGTTCAAAAGTTCTGTTGCTCAATAGGGCTCCAAAATAGTATGCTAAAGGGCCTGCCGAAAAAATGCCAAGAGTAAACACTGAATACTTTTGCTGGTCGTAACCCTCACGTGGAACCCTACCCACATCACCATTAACAATTGGGCTATCGGTTGGCTTTAGTATCAAAAACACGATTATCCCACCCCTTGGCTGCCACGGTCCCCCTGTTGGTAAATTGGCCCTCAAAAATCCATATGAAAGGGTCTGGGGAAAAAAGCCAGAGAGTGACAAATGAGAAGTTTTGCTGCTCCTGAAACGGAGCAGGAAACCCTGACAGGGTTAACTTTTACAAAGCAAGGCCTTGAGTCCTGTCCCCAAGATAGAAAAACATCATCAAGGCTAACTAGGTGCTAGAGGGCTGTAAACACCTACACGAGAAGAACATAGAACTGTCAGAAAGACCAGATAAGAGACAAAGCTATGGCTAGGGCCTGAATCAGATTTTTAATAACAAAATGAAGTCAAGAAAAACAAGGAAGGCGGAAAGTTCGGGCCAGACTCTGCCCTGACTCTGCCCAGACTCCGCCTGACTCCGTCCTGACTCCGCCCAACTCTGCCTATCATGAATATTGTAATAACATAATGCAATCTCATTAATATTTATGCAAAGGTGATAAAATTACCTGGCTTCGGGTAACACGGGTGGAATTCTGTTTCCGCCATTAGCCGGCAATTCCCATGGGGACAATAAATACCTTTCTGTTTAAAGGCACAAAACTCTGACTCCAAAACAGTTTTGCTTGGCCTTTTTCAGCTTCCATTTGGCGACCCTGATGGGATAATGATGGACTCCGTCGTGACGAGATCTGGGAGGCCCGGGGACTCTTCTGGCGCCCCCCGACGATTTTTTCAGTCGGATAAGCCTCCCCCACCCCTTCGGCTCCCCGCGCAGCAGACATCGGACCTTCCTCATATCGAAATTTTACTTATACTTGTGGTTTTGGGTTAAAGAAGTCGGCGGAGGGGGTTGTGTTCGAAGCCCCACCACAGGAAAAGGAGTTCGAGGCCCCAGGATTTAAACGGGACGAGGGATGCGAGTTCGAGTCCCGCCGACCCTGAGTCCCTCTAGGGTTTTGAGACCTTACGAGAAAAGGGTTAACCGAATCGAGTCCGGTGCTATTATGTTGGTTTGTTGGTTTTGGGATCCCTTGTGTGTTGGCTGTTGATTCTGTTATTCTGTTGCGCTACGCACCCCCACTGTAGAAAAGTTTTACAACTTTATCTTCGGGTGGGGGGGGAGAGCCGCGGGTTTTTGCAGCGACACCAGCGCGTATTCGTGGTCTATAGCGACATCTTGTGACTGAAGTTGGGAAGGCATTTGTAAAACTGCGTAAATTTTAACTGTGCAAAGTTCTAATTGAAGGTACGTATGTGAGAGTGAAAGTGAGTGATATAGAGGGCGGCCAGAGAGAGCGATTGGTGTGAGTGATCACAGAGTGTTGTTGTAACAAAATATGGAATACGTTAGAATAAGAGAATAAGGATAAGAAAGGTGTGGAAATCTAAATTCAATAATCCCCTAGAAATAATAATAATAATAATAATAATAATAATAATAATAATAATAATAATAATAATAATAATAATAATAATAATAAAATAATAATAATAATATGAAGAAGAAGAAGAAGAAAGAATAAGAATATAAAAATCAGAAAAAGAATAGGAAGAAGAAGAAGAAGAAGAAGAAGAAGAAGAAAGGAGCCCTACANGAGACAGGACTAATGTTAGAGGATTTAGGTACAAAAGAAAACCCAGAGCCCAATTTTTGATGTTGCTGTGGGCAGGGTTCCATGAGAGCCAGCAGGAGTTTTCAGTGGTCACAATTTATGTTTGGGTGCCACATCCATTTGTTCAGAATTTTGGAGCCGAAATCAGCCAAAATTTGCAAAAATGGAAGCGGAGCTGATGGGACGAATGTTTGAGGTTTTAGTTACTAATGAAAACCCAGAGACTGATAGTTGGTGGTGCTGTGGGTAGGCTTCAATGGAAGGGTGAAAGCCAGCAGTTTCCAGTGATCAGGAGCAGTTTCAGCAGTTTTCAGACAGGTTCATCCATTTGGAAATTTCAAGCTGAAATTGGCCAAAATTGGAAAAAATGGGAGAGCATTCGAGGGAACGAATGTTTGAGGTTTTAGGTACTAAAAAAACCCAGGTGCCCAAACGTTAGGGGTGCTGTGGGAATGTTTCTACAGGAGGGTGAGCTTTAGAAGGAATTTTCAGGGGTCACTTTTTAAGTTAGGGAGCCAGGTTCATCCCTTTGGAGGTGAAACTAGCAGAAATTATCAGAAATGGGAGAGGGGCCTCCGAGTTGAATATTTGAGGATGTAGGTACTAATGAAACCCAGAAGCCCAAGTATTAGTGGTGCTGTGGGTAGGTTTCAATAGGAGGGTGAGGGCCAGCAGGAGTTTTCAGCAGTCACAATTTGTGCTTGCGTGCCATGTCCATTTGTTTGGAATTTTGGAGCCGATATTGGCCAAAATCGGCAAAACTGGGAAAGCAATCGAGGGGACGAACATTTGAAGTTTCAGGTACTAAAACTTCGAGGTTTTACGTACTAAAGAAAACTAGGAGCCTGATTTTTAGTGGTGCTGTGGGTGGGGTTCCATGGGAGGGTGAGGGCCATCAGGAGGTTTCAGTGGTCACTCTTTGTGTTTTTAAACCAGTCCGTCCATTTTGAAATTTGGAGCCGAAACTGGGAAAAATGAGAGAGCTGCCAAGGGACGAATATTTGAGGTTTTAGGTACTAAAGAAATCCCAGAACCTGAATGTCAGTGGTGCCCTGGATAGCGTTCCATGGGAGGGTTAGGGACAGCAGGAATTTTCAGTGGTCACTGTTTGTGTTTTGGAGCCAGGTCTGTCTGTTTGGAATTTTGGAACTCAAGAGCCAAAATTGGCAAAATGGGAGAGCAGCCAAGGGGACGAACTTTTGAGGATTTAGGTACTAACAAAAACCAGGAGCCCAGATGTTAGTGGTGCTGTGGGTAGGGTTCAATGGGAGGGTGAGGGCTAGCAGGAATTTTTAGTCATCACTCTTTGCGTTTGAGATCCAGGTTCGTCTGTTTACAACCTTGTAATGTTGGATCCAAAATTGGCAAAAATGGGAGAGCATTCAAAGGGATGAATATTTAAGGTTTTCGGTACCAAAGAAAACCTGGAGCTCAATTTTGGTGGTGCAGTTCAATGGGAAGGTGAGGCCAGCAGTAGTTTTCATTGGTCACTATTTGCGTTTGGGAGCCAGGTCCATTTGTTTGAAATTTTGGAGACAAAATCAGCAAAAATTGGAAAAAAATAGGAGAGCGGCCTAGTAGACTAACGTTTAAGGGGTTTGTTACTAAAGAAAACCCAGAGCCTGATTGTTGGTGTTGCTGTTTGTTGCATTAAATACGAGGGTGAGGGACAGAAGGAGTTTTCAGTGGTCACTCTTTGTGTTTGGGAGCCAGGTCTGACCATTTTGAAATTTGGAACTGAATTTGGATGAAATTGGTAAAAATGGTAGAGCGGATGAATGTTTGAGGTTTTAGGTACTAAGAACACCCGAAGCCCAATTGTGTGTGGTGCTTTGGGTAGGGTTCCAGGGGAGGGTGAGTCCCAGCAGGAATTTTCAGTGGACACTCTTTTTGTCCAGGTCCATCCATTTGGAACTGTGCGGAAAGTGGCAAAAATGGGAGAGCTGCTGAGAGGGATGAACTTCTGAGGATTTCGGTACTAATGAAAACCAAGAGCCTGAATGTTAGTGCTGCTGCTTGTAGGGTTCAATGGGAGGGTGAGGGCCAACAGGAGTTTGTCATTATACTTGTCATGTTTCCTAAAGCAGCAGATCTAAAGCGCATAGCTGGCAGAAACAGCTGCCATATCAGAAACCAGCTGATAGGAATGATATGCCCATATTCCTTTGCCGCTGGAGGGTTCTTTTAAGCACTAAGATATTTTATTGTTTTCTACCTCTCAGCTTCACCACAAATGATGAATAAAGAGTGATGTCCTGAAAGAGATGTACGAAGAGGAGTATCGAGCTGTGACACTTTCAAACGATAAAGGAACTGATGTTAATATCATTCTCTTTTACGTGGGATGATTCTAGATCAGCCAAGTCTTTGTAATACAGGCTTCCCTTCACTTCTCTATATACAGAAGGCATGTTTTGTAATGGAGGAGATCTAAAGATAAACACGCTTTGATTGGTGGTTCTGTGTGTAGCATCCCTTGGGAGGGTGAANACACTTTCCTAAATGGTTCCAATGACTGCACCAGAAACTTTACCTGCTTTGTTTTAAAGAGAAGCCTGGTTTGTGATTGCAATAGTATCAATGAAAAGGATTTTCTTTTTAAAGAAGCAAGCAAACTGTCCTTACGTCTACTGCCTGCAATAGTCATGAAGTCTGAACTGCAAACCTTTCTAAAATCTGGAGGTTGGTGTTTTTTTTTTTTCTTTGTTTACATAATATCAGTAGCCTGTAATTTTTATATTTTGAATTTCAAATAAGTCTGAAGTTTCACATCTCAAAAGAACATTTAATTCTTCCAACCATTTTCCATTGATGTCTTTTAATATTTCTTTCCAACCCTTACATAAATCTTTTCTAAGTTCCTTAAAAAGCTGAACACAAAATACCAGCAGGTTCCACAGCCCCTATCTTAAAGGGACCATTTTCTGAAATTAAGAATTGGTCCCTCAAAACTAACTTTGCTGTACTGTTGCAAAAGCCACACATTCATCCAGCTTTGGCATCTCTGGGTCTGCTGTTAAATGAGCACAAGGAACAGAGCAGGAGTTGAATGACACTGATCATCAGGTACTACCCAGCACTGCATTTCTGCCCATTGTGCAGCTAAATAGAAAGACTCTCACCTCTTTCAAACAGCTTTTTCTAGGAGGAAAAAGTGATTCTTTCTTATACATCTATGTTCTAAGTGTGAGTCAGGTATGAAGGTAAGATGAGCGAGTTGGAAATCTGTAAAATGGGCTTGTCTGCAGCATTGGTTTCATTTGTTTAAGGGGAACAGTAAAAAAACCAAAATAACCAATCACACAGACTAGAGAGTTGGGGCATGCCAAAAATCCTTAGCTAAAGTAAACAGTCTAGGTTATGCTCACAGCAGATTCATAGAATTTTCAGGGTTGGAGCTTTAAGATCATCCAACTTTAAGATCAGTAACTTGCTTGCTTAGCATGCCTTTTATTAAGACATGATAGAAATATTTTGAGTCCTGCTATCAGTTTTGAAGCTGTCTGGAAGCCATTTACAGTGGCCAAGCCTGTATCTCTCTTTACAAAACCAAGGCGAGCCAAAAGATGACCTTTCCTGCTAATTTTTAACTTATTAAAATACTTCAGACTTCACTTATTAAATAGCATATAAAATGAAAACAGTTACTGCATGTTTTGCATAGGAATAGCTACTCTGTATGAAACAGCTTTAGTATGACTGCAACAAAATCGCAGTTCTCTAAGCAGATGGCTCTGGGATCAAGGTTAAACTTATCTGAATATCTGTGCACAAAATCACCCATTTAACCAATTTTCCTTGAAACTGCAGTTCTTTTGTAACCCACTGCAAGTAAGAGTCAGGCAAAAAGAAACCAGTCTGAGCCCAGGCTGTTCTACCAGGGCTAGGTTCATGCAGAGGGTGTTCTTGGGCTGAAACAGGTCCCTGCCCTGCTCCAATCCTGTCCTTGGGGCAGAGAACATGTCCCTGGGGCTTTGCAGCCACAGGATGAACACAGAGACAGGAAGACACATGCACATACAGCACACAGAGGGACTTCGTCCGGAAGCAGGCAGTGCTATCCGAAGTAAATCCCAAATGGCTCCTTCTGGCTGAGCACTTGCTGCTCTCCCTGGGGAGCTGCTACCGGGTGTGAGGAGAAGGAAGAACAGAAACAAACTTACCTTGTGAAACTTTGATGTTAAAACATAAAACAGGACCATGAAAGACAGAGGGAGAAATGTAACTGTAGATGATATATCCAAACAGGTGGAGAACTAGGGAAAAAAACTAATAAATTGGCACTGTGGAGTAAACAGAGAACTGCTGCTCTACCACCAGACATTCACACCAGGGCTAAACATTATTTAGAATCCTGATATCTGAAGTACACCATTACATTTGGGGCTCTTGTTTAGAGAGGATGAAAGAATACTCATCTGCTTTTCAGGTCACCAGCCCTGAGCCAGACAGGCTGGATAGACTACCAACCCAAAACAATGCTCCAACAAACGCTTTCCTCCATAACTTTGCTATTTCATGGTTTTGACTGAAAGAAAACTTCTGAAGGAAGGCGACAAACAAGATGTTACGGCATACCAAACAGCGTGGGACACACTGATCATGGTCCAAGAACTTGGGAAACCACACCTGATGGCTTTTTTGCAATTTTTCTGTGGAATTTGCTTGTGGCCACAGGTAACTCATAAGCATGGCATGCCTCAGCCCAGCTGGGAGCTTCAAACCCTGGTGGCATTTAATATTTTTACAATATTTAAATAACTTACTGTACTGCAGTAAGAAACTGAAAAAAAACCCCAAAACAAAACAAAACAAAAAAACCAAAAACAAACAAACAAAAAAAACAACAACAAAAAACCAAACCCAAACCAAAAACCAAAACCAACAGGGTATTTTTAACTGGTTTCCTCAGGCATAGTTCGGGGGAAAAGGCCTAACAGGTCTAAGCAGAAATTTGTCCTCAGAATTTCCTTCATTTCATAATGACAGTTACCATCTGGTTTAGGATTGTTCTCTTCTGAGTACCTCAAGAAGAGGTTCTCCCTTTCCTTCCCAGGGCAGCTGCAATACCTGCCCTAGCAGAGGCCCTGCAGAGCTAGGAGGCTCAACGATGTTTTTCAAAGCCCCTTGGAGTCTGCGTGTACAGTAACCATGCAATCATCTGCTCCAGGTTTTGGCAAGGTCTGAGCACTGTAGTTAGCAAAGGAGTGACAAGAAGACAGCATGATTGCAGTAGTCTCTTACTACTGAGAGCCAGCTGCCCACTGCAGAAGCAGGTGCTGCAGCGGGAGTCCCTGTTCCGTGAACTACATCCATGGCACCTTTGCTCATTCGTGGGCACAGCCACACCAGTGACCAGAAGTGAATTCAGAGACCAGAAGCTGAGTGAGGGATTCTGTCAGAGACCAGGCTTGACTTCTTGGCTTCAAATGGTTTCCTGGCAGTGGTTTCTATGGAATGTCTTATTTCTTGAATTTGAAACATTGTTTCCTTTTAAGTCATCGGTTTGGGTGTTGTTGTTTTTTTCCTTGGTGGTTGGTTGGGTTTTTTGTTTAACATGAAGACAAAACATGAAAAAGCAAACTGGGGTCTGACAGGGCTGTCTAATCCAACTGTGAGGAACTGATCACTTTATTTTGATTGAAAAATGAGTTTTTTCCTTCATTGTCCATCAACTGAGAGCTTCTTCATTTAGCCATTATTTTTGCTGCATGGTAAGTAAACTTTAAACCCAGCTGTTTAGTGAGACAAGAACTTGCCAAGGCTTGCAACTTGTGAGATGATATATAGCTGGGTAACATTTTATGCATTGATTCCTCTTACCCTTCCCTAGTGCCACCAGAGGGGCCAGGATGAAATACTGTTGCTGTAGTGGGGGACCTTTTTGCCTGAGCATCCTCAGCATGTCCTGCTCACTCATCCTCTGCCTTCCAAACTGGTGGGGTCCATCCAGACATGGGGAGCAGCTCTGGGGCAATGATTTGGACAAGGGGATCAGGTGCACACTCACTAAGTTTGCAGGTGACACCAAGGTTGGTGGGCGTGTTGATCTGCTTGAAGGTAGGAACGGCCTACAAAGGGATCTGGACCAGCTGGGTCAGTGTGCTGAAGCCAACTGTATGAGACTCAACAAAGTGTTGAAGGGGTCCTGCAGTTGGGTCCTTTTCCTCTGGGCACTCTTCCCTGAGCCGATAGCATTGCATGGGACTTGCAGGTATTGGTCAAGAGGTGGCTGAAGAGGAGCCAGCACTGTGCCCAGGAAGCCACCAGTGACAGCGCACGACAAACACTGTGTTCAGTTCTGGGCCCCCCACTGCGAGAAGGACACTGAGGTGATGGAGCACCTCCAAAGAAAGGCAACAAAGCTGGTGAGGAGTCTGTTGGAGTGAGGAGTCTTTCAAGGAGTGGCTGAGGGAACTGCTTTAATGCGGGAAAAAAAGAGGCTGAGGGGAGACCTCATTGCTCTGTGCAACTGCCTGAAAGGAGGTCATAGCAAAGGGGGTGTCAGTCTCTTCTCCCAAGTAACAAGAATTAAGACAAGAAGAAATGGCCTCAAGTTGTACCAGGAGAGGTTTAGATTGGATATTGAGAAAAATTTCTTCACCTAAAAGGTTGTCAGGCACTGGAATAGGCTGCCCAGAGAAGTGGTGGAGTCATCACCCCTAGAGCTGTTTAAAAGATGTGGTAGATGTGGTGCTCAGGGATGTGGTTTAATGTTGGACTTGTTAGTGGCCTGGGTTAATGGTTGGACTTGATCTTAAAAGATATATCCCAACCAAAAAAATTCTATAATTCTATACTTCCAGGGTGTATAATTTTCCCCAGCAACCAAACAGGAAAACCAGAAAGATCCTTCTGAGTCCCAGTCGCCCCACCCGGAGGACATGCATGAACTATGGAGAAAAGCAAGACAGGGTTTCAGCTGTAGCTTTCTATGGATAGATGCTTTCCTGCCTCTCCCCACAACTGCAGAGCTGAGTCCTATCAGAGAGAGAACTGCACAGGCAGGCTGTCCAGCAGAGGAATAGCAGAAGAGCATATGATTATGACCACATAATTATGGGGTTACACACAAATTGGGCAGGTGCTTAAGTGTACACCGACTCACAGTTTATACTGAGAAATAACCTGGACTACCTCCACTCAGAAGTTACATCTGAGAGGAAACTTTGCAGGTGGTTTGCAGGGAAAAATAAAGGGCAGTACTGCCTTTCTCCTGAGGAAAGGCTTTTGCCTCGCTTATGTTCACATTTTTAATATCAATCATTTGCTCCTGTGTGGATTACCCTTAACTCAGTTTATAAGTTGAACCTGTCTCAGAAATTAGCAAATGGTTTGATGAGAGGGCTTAACCCCAGGGTTTGGCAGCTGAGGATATGCACTGGTTTCCTGCTGGTTTCTTTCAGTTTCATCCATTTCATCTTTAGGCAGGTGTGTGGTCATTTTCTGAGATCCTCTCTCCTCCTCCTCTGCCATGTGGCCATAGATGTTAGAAGCAAAGATGACAAACTGGAGCCCCTTCAATCCAAAAAGCAAAGCTGCTGGTAAAACACTCCTTGGAAGAAGCACCTGCTCTGGGAGCTGTCTGCTCTGCCAGACTGAAGGATCTCAGACCTGTTTGGTTTGGGGAAATCCCCACCAGCCTCTGACAGCCTTTGGAAAGGGAATGAGGTTTGCCAGAGGCAATCAGCACCCTGAGTTCTGGGCTGCTTCTGGCTTTGGAGATGAGACTGTCACCTGAACATACAACATGATACAAGTGATATGACACAGATATGAGACAACTTTTACACCAGTAAGAGACTTCAGCAGATAAAATTTCAGAGCCTGTATTGTAAATTGGCAATATATACTAAGTAGGTGATATAAATTATGTATATTTAAAAAGGGATTTTGAAGTCTCCTAAAGGCTGTGGGGGAAATCCTTCTAGGAGTAGCTAAGCAAGCCTGAACAACTTAAGAACTTGGTGTGAAAGATGAAAAAAAAAATATAGGTAAACGTACTCTGGTGAGGAAGGGACAGGTCTAAGAGAGTCACCAGGGATTTTCTGGGCTCAGCTGGCCCTGTGTGCTACCTTGGAGCAGAACCAGAACTGGACTCACTGTCTTTAACAGAAGAGATGCAACTAGAGCCATGAGGGAGAAGCAGCTTTCTCATTCAAACATGCGCAAATGCAACAAGGGCACAACAGCCTCCAGACAGCAGAGTCTGCAGTGCTCGGACGTCTCACCCCTTACTACACTTCTCATTTGATAAAGGGCAAAGGAATATTCTATCCCATGTGGTGGGATGGGTCTTCCAGATGGGTCATGGGGCCCATCCGAATGGCCTCCCAGCAATTCCACAGTTTTGCCTGCTGTGTTTCTCATGGACTCACAGAGGCTGTCCTGTGGCTCTTCTTCCCTGCAGTGCAGTCGGATGGTTTTCCATGGATGTTAGCTGAGACCCAGCAATGTGTCCATCAAGGGCAGAAGTCAGGGGATGAGTACACTGTACTTACTTGCAAGAATGACCATGTCCATCCCCCAAAATATACTCATAATCCATCCAACCATCACGACTGCTGTCAGGATCTGAATCAGAGCAGCTGCGATGTTTAGCCAGAAGACACAACACCTATGCCTGTCTGGGAGGTCAGTCCGGGCTCCACACAGCACAGTGAAAGCAGATACAAAAGTTCCTAGGGAGAGAAGAGCAACAAAACACTCAGTGAAGGCCAGAGCTTTGTGCCAAATTCTTTCCTTTAGACTCACTTCTCATAGCACCCCACTTCTTGAGTTCCCACTCCTGTGCTGAGAAGCTGGAAACACTTTACAGGAGAACGAATGGAGGTACAGCCACATCTTACTTGAACGTCCTATCTTTTCCCATTGAATTACACCAACAGGTACACCTGAGAACCAGGACAGAAAAAAAACCACACTCTTTGGGTTTTGTCTCCAACACTTGTGTGCTGTACACAGTTAGCAAGGGAATGCTGTGTGTCTGTGGAAATACCAGTCTACCTTTTTTCTGCCTGGTGGCTCTCCGGGAAGAACTTCTACTACACAGACACTCTAGAAGGGAAAATTACACTCAGAGTTAGAGCCAGAGTGACTCTAGAAATCTGTACTGGTCTGGCACACACCAAAAAAAAGGTGCTAATGTGGAACTGCATCTTCATACAACACTATCCCCCCCATCATAAGTTGTTACCTGAGAGAATGTTTTAATAAAGCAGAAGCAGCTAAACCAGTGTGAGAAACAAGTGACATGGTGTTGCAGCTCTTCTTGATACTAACTTACAAACACCCTTCAGACTTCTTAAGCCAGTTGACATAAAGGATCTTGTTGATGTATGAAACTTAAAGCTGGGGGGAAAAGGGCATTGTTAAAATTATATTCAAACACTACTTGGGTCTCCCCAGATAGCAGAGCTAGCAGCAGTTGTGAGATATTTCAGATGTTTTTTACAAGCCATTAATATTGTTACTAACTCTGATTATGTAGCAGATATTGTCACTAGGCTGGAAAGCTTTCATCTTAGGGAGATTGTTAATCCCTATCTTTTTGCCTTATTAAAGGAACTTCAGTATTTGTTAAACCATCACACTGCTCCTTATTTTTTGATTCACATCTGTTTTCATACTAACCTCCCTGGCCCTCTAGCAGAAGGCAACAGGATTTCTGACTTTTTAGCAGCTACAGTTCAGGTGCCATATTTATTTCAACAAGCATGCCTGTCTCGTGAGTTTTATCACCAGAGTGCCAGCTGTGGAAAAATACATGAGAACATTCAGGAGAAGGGCTTGGGGGGGGCTCGAGGGAGAGGCCTGGCTATAAAATGCAGCTTGAGAGTTAATAAACTCTGATATAGATTGTCTTGGTGAATCTGGGTCCGTGCCATAATACGCCACAGTATAGTGTAGACTGTACTGGTTAATATAGTTCTCTGAAATGCTTTCTTTAATGAACATCTTGAATTAAAAATCCTGCAGCATCATGTCCAATTGTTTCTACAAAATTTGCCCTTTTTCCTATCAAAGGATGGAAGCCTGCAAATATGCTGTAGGATATGAGTGAATGAGATCATCTTCATTGTACACGAGAGCCTTGTTGAACCTGGAGGAAGGAAGGAGAACAGCAGAACATCACTGGCAGAAGAAGGGAAGCATCTTCTCCCCTATGAGAAATAACCCTTGGGCTTTGCCCCCTGACTGTCTGGCTTCTACTGACAGGGCTTCATCCCCTTATCCACCAAAACATAAGGGTTTGCACAGGGGGAAAAGGGAAATTGTTTAAATCCCAAAGGATATTGTGTAAGTCTACCTCTGCTTGTTAAAAGAAAGGCTGCCTTTTGCTCTGTGGCTTTGTCTTCCATGTCTTTTGTGTCCTCCATGCAGGATTAAGTGATATCTCTGCAATGTTTTTCCCATCTTTTTCTTCCCTTATAGCGTCTCCAAAGCAAAAGGAATATTCCTGTGTTTCTGAAACTGCTGTCTGCAAAATTACACCACAACACTCTTCGAGATCAAATATGGATTGAGGCAAGATGAGAAACTGAGTTTAAATTTTCAAATCAGGATAAGAAATCTTACCAAATGGAAATGCATGTCTCTTTTTCAAATGAAAATGAAAAATCTACCCCTCTCACCTTACCTTTAACTCTTCCAAGATATGTTACAATGAAGGTCAGAAATGAGCAATAGTTCTTAAAGTGCAGCTTCAAATCCTTCCAGTGAAGCTTTAAAGATTTTTACATCATTGGAGTGAGGTGCTGAATTAGCTAATTAGTTGCCTAGACACCAAAGTGACTAAACTAGTGTCTATTTCCATTCAGAAAGGAATAAAGCAGTTAAATGTTCCCATCTGGACAGGAAATTGATATAGAAACTAGAATTAAAGTCTCATGAACCTTGGCTTCTGATTCCCTGTCCAGCCACCTGCCTCCTCATGGGAGCCAATCTGCCAGTGCCAGTGCATTTTCTTTTTTAATTATGATCAGATAATCTTTGGGAGGTTGTTGGTGTTTCTAAATACAAGACCTGAGACATGCCAGCAGACATAAGATGGAAATATTTTTCCTCTAAAACATGAAGCAAAGAAAGAGTTTTAAATGCATTTGTCAAGGTAGGTGATTTCCCCTTGAGAAGCCATTGTAGTTACATATTGCTGAATATGGAAGCATTTGCATCTGGAAGCAGAGAGGTGGTAAGGAGAAGGTGGTGGGGGAGGAGGAAAAGCAGGGGGAGGAAGGTAAGCTACATCTGCTGATACCACCTTGCTTCATCAGAGCTGAGATATGGAACTATTTCCCCTCCTGACCAAGAACTCAGATGCTTGAATACCTATAGCCAAGCAGTTCTACATTTGGGATCCAAACAGCAGCTGAGATGATATTGGCCAAATAAATCAGTAGCCTAGAAAGGTCTCTGGCTCTGTATGTAAATCAGCAAACATAAACTGCTTACTTCACAAGCAAATGTAAGCAAAAATGCATGACAGTTATACAAGCATAATATGAAGTAAGTATATGAAGCACTTATTATATCTTCCAAACCAAAAATACCTAAAATATAGGCATGGATTATTCTAAATATGGGTTTATTCTAAATTGTGATATTTCTACAGCCTCTTTGGTGACAGAGGGAAGCAGTGGAGATGTGTCCTGTGCTTCCAAACAAGTCTGTTCTGTATCATGGGGGGCATCAGGGCCCATTTCAGATGCCTGGACCAACCATGTAGACACTGGCACCGAGAGCCAGTGAGTACCAGGGGAAGGGTGATACCATAAAATTCAGTTGCTGAAAGAACCCTCTAACACTTGCCTTAAAGTTTTAGAAGGTAGGCATTCTCTATTGCAGTGGTGGATACACAAGAGAGAGTTCTCAAAATTGTGCATGGTATGAGTGACAACAGACATACCAATAGATACATTTGTATAAAATTCATTGTAATAAATATTGGATTTCCTGGAACTATTTGTAATATTTACCTGGTCTTCTGAAAATATCTGCATTCTTAGGTGGGGGAGGGGTCTTTGGTGGTCTTCCGGGAAGTCCATCCTGTGATGTCCTTCTGTTAATCCCTTCTCTGACACATGCATAATGTTGGGTAGCAAGTCTAACAGATATTAGCCAATTTCCATTTTTAAGTCCAGGGCACAACTTAGATGAGCCTAAATCAACTTCCTACTGTTTTGTGTCAGAAAAGAGTCTCCAGGAGTTACGCAAGTAGGGCTGGGCTACTGTATTATCAATCTACATGATGCTGGCTGAAAGTTTTGTGGTTAGACATTTATCTAAGAGGACAAAGCAGTTTTACATCAATACCTTTCTACAATAAAATAACCTAGTGCATTAAATTTAATAAAGAATGTCTTATAGCCATCATGGGCAGAGGGACAGGATGACCTGAGGTTTGCCCTTCTCTAGCAGGTTGAGGGGCAGAGGGTGAAGGTGCCATGTGCAGCAAGGCTGTGAGGGGATGGGAAACTGAGATTGCTCTTTCCACATATCTCATCTCATTTGTCGCAGCACCAGCCAGCTGGGGCACCCAGACAGTATTGGGCAAGGAAAGAGAGCCCCTGGAAGCCTGCCACCCTTGCTTCTGCTGTAAGCAGAAGCAGAGTATTTTTAGACTACATAGGTAAATATGGAAAACTTTTTGTTTTCAGCAGCTTAACTCACTGAACATGAAGGGGATATGTTATCTGTAAGACAGCATTATAAAGGGAGAGACAAATAAGGATATTTTTGCCCTTTCTCTCCTCACTGGGCTACTGTCATGTAATCCCCTCTTTAGTTTATGCTGGTCCCCTGGCAGCCATGGCCTTCCCAAGAGCACCACCTGGTAGTGCCAGGCCTCACAGAACAAACCAAAACAGTATGAGAGGAAAACTCTTGGTTTGGGTTTGGTTTTTTTTTCTCTTAGAGAAAATAAAGCTCACTTTGGGGAGAGCTCTCCTGGCTTAGTACTGTTTGGAGGATTACTTCCTCCAGTCTTTTGGGGTGGAGGAAGACATTCTTCTGGGTGGAGAAGTGCTATCTGAGTGCAGGAGTAACTATGTTGTGGAATATCTTAAGCTGCGGGGGAGAAGTTTTTCTTTCCTGTTTTCGCAAGAAAGCCTACCCTGGGCACTTCATCCAGAAGCTTCATCCAGACATGGAACTTGGAATTTTTCACGTGGAAGACCCATCTGAGAACAAATGTCCAATAGCACCCTCCCAGAAACATCTGAAGTGGGAGCCTGGTTGGAGCCAGGTTGCAAACCATAGACTCACTATTAGTGAGCTTCCCTCTGACTACCAGTGACCTACAATTGCACAACAGCAAGCACCTCTCCTGCAAGAAAATCACATCTGACAAGCTGCTCTGTTTCAGGTGGAGGAACAGCAGAATCCCAGATAATTTCAGTAAGGTGCAGCAATAGGTTCCTACCCTACAAAAGCCTGGAGCCAGAGAGGGGGTGGGAAACACCTCTTCCTCTTCCCACATATCTGGGGGTAATTCAAAGTGTCCCCCTATAGCCTGGGAGTAAATAAGGCAGTGGGATGGTGCCTCTATTCATGCTTCCAGAGAGAAAAATGGGACCATGTCATGTCTTTAAAAATGTAGTATGGATTCAGGTAAGCACAGGCAAAGCTGGAAGGAGAGAGGAATTAAATTTGAAGTGTCTGTGGGAGCAAGGAAAGCTGTTGGATCCATGGTGGGAGATCTAGCTAATAAATGTGTGTTTCGTGGGGATGAGATGTATCCGTATTGTGGCAGGGGAGTGCTCTGTGTGGGGACATAACTGATGTGTCTTTAAATTTTTAAAGTAAAATTATTATTAGCTGTCATTAAATGATGTTGGCAGGTATATGAGGCAGAAGTTGTGAATGTGCTGCAAATTCAGGAGATGCACTGGTTCTTACTTGTGTGAGTCAGAAAAACTGCAGGAAGGGGTAATAAGAATTGCACTTGTTTCCTTCGTATTACAGTGAATGTGGTATCTATTGGACAAGGCATCCTTGGCTTCT
Source organism: Florisuga fusca (assembly GCA_038090715.1). NCBI lineage: Eukaryota > Metazoa > Chordata > Aves > Apodiformes > Trochilidae > Florisuga > Florisuga fusca. Next base: position 5,449,680 of record JAAWXA010000041.1, on the reverse strand, counting down.
AAGTGTTGTGAACTCTTTTTTTTTATACTCTGAGCTGTAAGGAGTGGTCTCAGTTGTGGATGACTTTCATTCTCGGCATCAATCTATAAGCTGTAGTCCTTGGGGTTACGATGAGGGAATGAGAACAACTAAAACTTGGCTAAGAAAGGGCTATAGCATGTCTGCTGATGCTGAGAAGCCTTCCCCTCTGCTCAGGTGAGTAGAGCCAGGCTGTGGAAAGGACACTATTAACAACATGATAAAATGAAGCTGCAAAACAACACCAAGGCTGATAATCTGCTGAAGTTTCCTAAAGCAGAGAATTGTTTTGTTTCTTTGCTTGAGAAAACAGATGCAGAACAAAAATTCCTGGAAGAGTTCTGGCCCAGTTAAAGTCCTCACCAGTGTCCCCTGTTTCCATCTGGCTGGAACTCACTAGGGCTTTGGCTGTACCAGAGAGAACCTTCCAAGTGCAGGTATTATTACCTAAGCCCTCTGAGATGAGTACTCTCTTTCTAAAATTATCACAGCTCTTTGAATAGAAAAAGCTGGTCCAGAAGAGTTGAGGTACTTGTATGTGAACTACCAAGGGTCTTGCAATTTGAGTGCAGTGCTCTTGTCAGGGTCCCTATTGTGCCTCTTCTTCCCATAGCCAGCTCAGTATATCATTCATGCTGTGAATATCTGGTTTGCAGTAAAACGGGAGGAACAGCTGGCTGATATGTCTCCTCTTGAGGAAGTTAACATTCTCAAGTAGCTGGGCCCAGCTCCATGGCCCGATATGCTCCTTTTCCAGGAGTTGTGTTCCCCATCCACCTTCTTCAGAAGCACTTAGAAGAAGTAAGGGAAGATGTAAAGCCATTTGCCATTCACCCCCCTTTGAAAAGAGGTGCAGACTACTACAGCTGTGCTCCTGAAGCAGAATATCCAGCTGGAATGTCTGTGGCCTTCTCACAGCTAGCAGCTTCGGACCACTGAAGAATTAACGCTGCTGCTATGAGATAGGACCAGTGCTTAGTCCAGAGGCTGCCATTTACACATTGATTTTTCAACCCTCAGTGGGTGCTGAACTCATTTCTCTTTAAATATAAAGAACTCAGAGATAGCAAGACTGCAACACAAGGCTGCAGCATCATTAAGCTTCAGGTGTCTCGCCCAAGAGAACACGTGACCCAAGTGTCAGTGTCATCCCCTATGCGTTTCCCATTGAAGTGTACTTCAGACATGGAAGTATGCCAGGACTCAGTGCAATTACCTGGTTTTCTTTTAGAAATTATGGTGGTTTAGACCACTGGGTTTTAGGCTAAGCTTTCTTCCCCTTTCCACTATCCATACAGACTAAAGCCTACCTCTGCCAAATACTGTGCAAGAGGACTGGGGCAGATAGGTTGCTTTAACAGTTTGAGGGGGAAGACTATTAGGAACAGCGGACAGCTTAGAAAACAGGATGCTTGCTTGGTCCCAGGCAGCATCTCTTGGAGTGGAAAATATGAATCCCACGTGCACAGGACAGGTGCAACAATCCTTGCTGCCAGGGGAGAACATCAATGACGCTGCTGCCAGAAAAGACATTGCCTGCAAATGTCTTGTGGACAGGGGTGTGGGGCAGGACATGGGCAAGTACAGGAGGTGTTAATGGTTGGATAGGGTGAAGAGAACGGGAAGGAGGAGAGAATGAAGGCAACAAACATGACAGAACCTAGATGTTCCCATGGAGAGTATTTTCTTCCATGGCCTGCTATAAGATATACTTTGTTTACCTTCTGCCACCACTTTGTTTTTATTTTCCCCTTTCATACTAGAAGGACATCCAAAGCAAATTCTGGCTCTGTCTGACCCTTTTGGCTTCACTATGGACAAAAATATACAGCCATTTAGGTGAGAGATGGTGCTTGCAATTCTTCTCTCCACAGGATTTGTTCAGACTCCCAAGTCTGCAGAAGGCAGGCTGTTCATAAGATTAGCTTTTTGGTTTCTCAGCGTACATAAAAAATATCCAGCATGTCCCAAAGCATCATCTGACCATGACTTACCACAACCACTTCAGTACATGGTTGTAGATCCAGTAATAAGCTCTGCAATTGTTTGTTATTAGAAGGTTTGTGTCATGTAGTCAGGACAGACCTGACAGTGTCTATGTAGCAATACAGAAGACAGCCCATGTGCAAGTAAGATAACACTGCCTCTACATCAAGGTGATTTTGGAAGCTGGCACACTTTATTACACTTCAACTATTTAGATCTGTAGCAAAATCTCTAATTGCTCTGCATGCCCATCTAACTTGCTAATAAGATTTTTTTCAGTCTTGTGTCTTTGTAGTTCCTGATCAACAGGATTTCTCCTGTTAGGGACTCAAAGGTATCACAGCACACAGACTCAGTGCTCAGTATATCTTAGAAATAGTTAATCTATCCCTCCACAAGCAGAGGAAATGTGGTTAGATTGCTTCAAAGGGCTAAATCAGTGGCAAAGCAGTGATAGGAATAGATGGGGAAGGAGACGGGAACTGAAGACCTTTAGCTTGTGCTTGGCTAAATGCAGACAGGGAGCTGGAGAGCAGACCCTTCTGCTGCCCCTAGCCTGCTGCTTTCCTTTTGCTGAATTACAGCACCCTGAGATGGGCACCAAAGGCACATAAATCTGTGTGAGGGCAGAAAAAGAATCATTCGATCTGACTTTACCCAGTAAAACACCAAATCTCATTCTGCATCCGTACACTGGTGTGGACTGGAGGATAAAGCACACCCACTTCCTGCTCCGTGCCTGACAATGAAGACCTTTCCCTGCTACAATTAAGAATAAACTTTAGTTCATTGTTGTGTAACGATGGTAAGAGCCTTTGTAAAAGCTCTTGAGAATCCATGGCCTTTTCCTTGTTATTTTTCTGCTGTTACACAGCTCTTATGGCCAGGGGCCTTTAGGAAGTAGAGGTATCAGAAAGCCAAAAGCCTTTCCTTAACAGGTAGTTTCATAGCCACTCTGAAATGAAGAGGGATTCTGCCCAGACATTCTGCTTCTGAAGCTTCGAGGTTTGTAAAGTTTGAATGAAAAGCAACAATTATTTCAGTAACAACAGCATAAAATGGACCAGCTCAGCATGTCTTTCTGGATGTACATCAGGAAAACGGAAGTTTGTTCTCTGGAGGTGCTTCAGAATTGTGAATTAGGATCACAGCTTTAAAAATAAGAGACATTTTAGCGGAAGGTTGTTTCTCTCTCCTTGGTACCTCCATCACTTGGATCCTGAAGTCCTGCAGTGGGTGGGTGCAGAGCAGCCTGGGACCACAAGAGCCATGATAAAGTACCTTGTCCTTTCCTGCTTTACTGAAAATCCATCAGACTTGTGGGTCTCTGGAGCTGTATAGCACCCAACCCACCAAGAATAGCCATTTGCACCTGGCATGGCTCCCTTGGTCCAGGACTCCAGAACAAGCAGCAGGGAAAGCAGAAAAAATGTATCTCCATGGAAAGTAGGGTGTGTATAGAGCAAAAACACTTCTTGAAAGGGCAGGCTTAGCTGAGGGACCATCCATATAGCCTTTATTCATTCCTCCTCTGGTTTTCTTTTCCTACCCCCAAAAAGCACATCTATATTCGGCCCAGATATAAATCCACTGGGTTTAAATTATAAACTGTGTTTAAATAAAAATTACACTGGGTTTAATTTGGCTCATCAGGTCTACCTTGATCTTCTCAGCAATTCAGAAACACAAACAGCAGACAGTTCTTTTAAATAATAGTAACAGGCTATCACAAACATTACATGCCTGCTGCTCTGTGAGGCTGATGAATCAAATCCAAATGTGAACTTGAACAGGGCTAACATAGATATGCATCCATGCAATTTGAGCAGAATTAGAGATTATAGAAAACTTATTCTATATGCATACATACACTTTCCTAACATGTTAGCAAGTGTATTGTGCTGTACAAGGAATAGGCTCTGCTTGTACAGCAGTCTCATCTTATGCCCAGAAGCTGTACAGCTGGGAAACTGGTTATCGTGTAACTTCACAGCTTCTGATAGATAATTGTGCTCTAAATGAATTTCTGTCTTGGATTCACTTTATCAGCAGTGTTCACACCACAATGTGAATTCAGTTTATGGGACTGCACAGCTGAAACTGAGGTGAAAACTACTTTACCCTACTACAAAACCAGACCTCTTGTAAGTCTCTAACCTCAGAAGAGCTGAGCCACACAAATCTCACATCAATTGTCTCTCCAGCTACACTAAGCATCTTCTTCCCTCCTTTGAGCTATAAATGAAATATTACCCCAATTTTATCTTCTTTTGCAAATGAGGCTTCTGTCCCCTCGCTGAAACCATTCTCACTAAAGTCTGCAAAGAGTTTGGGTGAGCATCAGGACCTCTGCTCCATGTGCAGTATTTCTGATTTTTAGCTGCTCTGGGGCTCTCTGCTATTTGACATCTTACCATCTGCCTTTTTTTCTGCTGTGTTCTCAATATCCTTCACTCCACATCACCATCTTTCTCTTCCTGTTTCACAAAGGTACAAACTGAGACCCTGCAATTCACAGAATCAACAATGTTAGGGGTTGCAATGGATTTCTGGATATGATTTAGTCCAACCCCCTACCAGAACAGGTTCACCTAGAGCAGGCTGCACAGGATGGTGTCCAGGTGGGTTGTGAATGTCTCCAGAGACAGACACTCCACAATCTCTCTGGACATCCAGTTCCAGTGTTCCAGTGTTCCAGTGTTCCAGTGTTCCAGTGTTCTGCTACCCTCAAAGTAAAGAAGTTCCTTCTCATGCTCAGATGGAACTTCCTATGTTCAAGTTTGTGTCCGTTATCTCTTCTGGTTCTGTCACTGGGCAACACTGAAAAAAGACTGGCCCCATCATTCTGACACCCCCCCTTAAGTACTTATAAGTGTTAAGATCCCCCCTCAGCCTTTTCTTCTCCAGACTAAAAAGGTCCAAGTCCCTCAGCCTTTCCTCTTGGGAGAGATGTCCTAGTCTCCTAATCATCTCTGTAGCCCTTTGCTGTACCCTTTTTAGAAGCTCCCTGTCCTTGAACTAGGGAGCCCCGAACTTCAGACAGTACTCTGGAATTCCCTGGCTCCTGTTTTCTGTTCCCTCCATTACATGCCTTCTTTAAACTTCATCTGCATGTGAGCTTCCATGTGTCATCTCCATCTCTATGCCAGTTACTCAAACTTTTCAGGACACTTCTCCTATATCCTGCTTCCACAAAGTGGAAGAATAGACCACTTACCCTGGGAGACCATTCCAATGTCTGACTGTCCTCATAGTGAAAAAATTTCCTCTTGTATTTGGAATTTCCCATTGCCCCTCATCCTGTCCATGGGACTCCTTGTAAATAGGAAGACTCCATCTTCTTTGTAGATGCCCTTTAGGTACTGGAACATTAAAATAAGGTCTCCCCTAAGCCTTCTCTTCTCAGAGCTGAATAGACCCAGTTTTCTCAGCCTCTCCTCACATGGCAGATGCTCTAGTCTTCTGATCAATCTCAAGGCTCTTTTCTGCACATCTTCTGGTTCTTCTCTCCAGCCTGCACGCATGTCGAGTCAGCTTCTGGAGAGGGATGCTGTGGTGTACTGTATCAAAAGCCTTGGAAAATCCAGGTAGACAATGTTCACCCCTCACCCTGCATTAACCCAGCAGGTTACTTTGTTGTAGAAGGCAATGAGGTTTGTTAGGCACAACTGGCCCCTGATAAATCCACTTTGGCTTTTCCTGATAACATGTTTTAACTAACTCATGATAGTCCCCAGGAGGATTTGCATGACTTTCACAGGGACTGAAGTGATGACTTTAACAGGGACTGAAACTAATGGATGTATAATTGCCTGGGTCCTCCTTGGAACCTTTCTTAAAGACGGGGGTGACACTAGCCTTCCTCCAATATTCAGGGATGTCTCCTGATCTTCACAACTTCTTCAAGATTATGGAGTGGCTTCACAATGACATCAACTAGCTCTCTCAGCACCCTGGGGTGAATGGTATCTGGACCCTTTGATTTGTATGGGTCAAGATCCTGTAATAGCTCATATACCATCTCTTCCTTCACTGATGGCAGGTCAGTGTCTTAACTTAAACTTCTTGTTTCTATGTCCTGGGACATAACAGCACTGGTAAAGACAGAGGTGAAGAAGGTGTTGAGAACCTCTGCCTTTTCAGCAATGCTGGTGACTAGTTCACCTCTCCTATTTAGTAGTGGGCCAATATTATTCCTGTTTTTGCTTGTTTCTTCTTAGCATTTTATAAGTATTAATGATACCCCTCTGCATGTCGAATTAATTATGTACACTAGCAGTCTCTTACTTCTGTTGAAGAACAAAAGGAAGGCATAGAACCTAAAGCATGGACTTTTGAAACACTTACACCCGATTCTCATTGGAATTCCAGACTAAATCACGCCTGAGGCCATAGTGAAAGAGCTGCCAGGTTACTCATTCAGATTGTGGTTCTCCTAGTTTAGCCTCACTGATGTCCAAGGCTTTTAGCTATAATGAAACATACAGATTAGAGGATTATCAGGATGTACCAGAAAATGTAGATACTACAGTGTATTAAAGAATGTTTGTCTGAAGTCGTCTTTCCTGTGTTAGAAAATAATTAGTGTTTCCTATAGGAAATAGCTAATATTTCTTCCTACTTAAGCTATGCTAATGGTATGTGCTGGGATTTTATGACTTGAGGAGAGCAGATTTGGTCCAATACTGTACAATCAACTGCTTATACTGTGCAGCTATACAAGGACTTGCAGGATGAAGAGGACTAGGTGCTAGGCAATTAATCTCTTCTAATATATGACCCTATGAAGGTCAACAGAAAGGAACATGTATCTGTCACAGCAGATACAGTGTAAAGTCTTACCATAGCTTACCCCATCTTAAACTTAGATTACTTTAACCATGGCTTGAAAACAATGTTTTCATCTGCCATCTCTTGATGTGAGGTAGCATAATCTCCAGCAAGAGCACTGAACACACACGGTTACTACAGCTGTAACTCCTTAAAACTGCCATAATCAGGTTTCTAATGGAGTCATGAATGCCCAGAAGTCAGGATGGAAGCAGCTCAGCAGTTCAGGAAGAAGGGAAATATTTCTGTTAGTCATCACAACCAGAGATTACTGCCAGGTGTCATTCTGGTTGGATGGGATGAAGTCAGGAGGGGGCAGTTCTCAAGATCCATCTGAGTTCACCTGCCAGCCCCATTAGTGCATGGGACAGCTGTCAATGCTACTGATACAGAGCAGGCAAGAATAAGTGACATGCTGTGGTTAGTAGACCACAGACAGCCACCTAGCCTCTCTCTCAGTCACCTCCTCCAAAGGCCAAAGGCAGAATCAAAGATGAAAAGTTTGTGAGGCAAGGTGAAGACAGTGAGATCACTTAATAGTTAGAGTCAAAGACAAAACAGATTGGACTTGGGGGAAAAAATCCATTTATTGCCAATTACAACAGGATTGAATAGCAAGAAACAGACAAATTAAGCTACTGCCTCCTCCCCTTATTTCCAACCCCACCCCTCAGTTCAACTTTACTCTTTCAGTTCTGATTTCACTGTCTCAGCCCCACTCCAAGCAGTGCAGGACAGCTGGGGAATGGACAGAGTTGTGGTCAGTTCACATCAGTTCCTCTCTTCCACTCCATCCTCTTAATGCTTTTCCGCTTGTCTGATGTTGATTGTCCCACAGGCTGCAGTCCTTTGGGACCAATCTGCTCCAGCATGGGCTCTCCACAAGTTGCAGTTCCAGTCAAGAATACCTGTTCCAACACGGGCTCTCCACGCATGCCTCTGCTATTGTCACAGATGCATCCCCCCTTTCCCTTCAATGCTCTGTCAAAACCTTGCTACTAAAACCCAATATATATGCCCTTTGGAAAAAAGCAAGGAAAGAGCTACAGGCAAGGGCCACTGGGGTAATTACAGAAATTAAAGGGGTTTATGTTAAGGACTCATGAGAAAGACAAGAGGTTGAGGCTACAAAAATACACAAAATACATGAGACAGGGAAGGTGCATATACATTAGGAAACAGCATGGAGATCAGACCTACTTATAGGTTCTTGTAAATATAAGACAAGATCCAGAAAGATGATGTCTTTTGAAACTACTAAAGCAAATGCCTTATTTTGCAAACCAGTTAATGGGTATCTTTCATCTGATCTAACTTGGATAGCTGTGTCTCAATCTGAGCCTGTTACCCATTGCATTAAAATAAATAAATAAATAAATAAATAAATAATGGAAGCGTCAAGAGGATGTGATTGATTCACTTAAGCTATTTTAGAGATGATCTACATGCTAGTAGTGACCAATTCCTCCCCACAGAATATAACAGCAACCAACTCAGATGCACAGGTAGATGAAACCCATCGAATATAAAAGAACATTGGCCATTAAGCTATTACAGCTAGCTAATAATAACAGAAATATCTCCTGCTTTAGTGTTTCAGCTAGCTAACCAGCTTCTCTGGGAGGAACCTTTGCAACAGGCAAGTTATTGCATTCAACTCTGTTCATTACAGGCTGAACTCTGAAATATCTAGTACTGGATGTAGTATGAGGTACAACAGACTTTGTTTTGCAGGTCTCCTATGCCCTCAGTGTAGAATACATCCATGTTTATGGATGCAGAGGGAAGATGGGTCAAAACTATGGTTTCTAGTATCCCTGTAATACCAATACACATTTTTTCATGTTATTTTTGTCATTCTTCTTTGTTGAGGGGAAGACAAGTTCTTTGTTCTGATCATAAGTTTATCAAAATTACTTCGGTTGTGGTCTGAAGGCTTTGCAAGGCTGATGAAATGCTCCTGCAACAGCAGGAAGATATCTAAATTTTATGTTTCTAGCTCCTTTCATATTGCCTTTCTTCTTCAGGGTATCTTTTTCCAACATGAGAGTATTTGCATATCTTAGACAAGCTCCATTGCTAAGAAACAAGCCCCATCTGTGCCTTTAAAACTCTGGCTCCAAACATAAAATTTGAGGAAATATTTTTTCTTTCCATTGCACTGTATTACTGTTTGTTTTTATTAAGATTTTTTAAAACTCTGATCTGACTGTTAGGGTTACAATTCTATTACAACCTTCTGTGATAGGATGATTATCTGTACAGTGCAACCGTTACTTACACAGTTGAATAAATAATGTATCTTTAAAAAATACCTTTTAAGGTCCCAGTAAAGTCCTGTTTTGCACACAGTTGGCTGTAAAAAAAAAAGAAGGAATACAGTGAAGCCTACTTACTGTCGGTATCTGTTCAATACTAAACTACAAAGCACTACAAATCAGTGTTCTTTCAAATGGCAACTCTAGGCTTGATGTGCTTGCTTGGCTGTGGGGTTTTTTTGGGGTGTTTTTTTGCCACGCACTAAGACATACTGAAATCCCCCTAATGTGTAGCTTTCACAGGTATAAAGAAGATCATAGGATAATGAGGGAGTAACCAGCACATCCAAACTACAAACTGCCTTGTCCACCCTACCTATTGCGTTTACACTAATGCATGGTACAGACAACACCTTGCTTCCTTGCAACACAAAGTCCAAAAGAGATGGATGTAGTTCATGAAAAACAGTTTCCTTGAAAGAGATTAATGGAAACTAAAGTATGGCTGCATGATTTGAGGCATTCTTGCCAGGTCTACCACCAACTTCTTGGACAATCTTCAGCAGATAATTTCCTCTGACTTCTCCATTCAGACTGCAAACAGTCTGAGCATGACATAACTCTTCCTTCATATTTTTACATCATAACTTGAGTGTAGCTTGCACTGCACAAGTGCTACTGAAATAATATTGTAGTAAAACCCTGCCTGACTACATAATCATCACTTCTCACATGAGTTAACAATGGACTTCTCAGGAAAGACTCAAATCACAGTCTCTGGAAAAAGGTCTTGTGTCATTTAGATATTCCTTTTACAAAATACACTAAAGAACATTTTTTAGTGTAAGATGATATGTCAGAATTTAAAACAAAATTATGTTTTTAAAGGAGAAAGCAGACTAAGTTTTGTGATGCAACAGCATCAGATTTGCAGCTTTTGCTTCTGGCTAATTTGGGAAATTCAGTTCTCAGTGGGTGTTCTTCTTGGTACTGCAACTTAGAAAGAGTCTTCTCTGGTTTTAAGAGCAATGCAAGAACTCAGTTCTGCAACTCTTCTTTTCAGTAAGTAATACTTACAGAAGCAACCCCAAGGAGCCAGCTTAATGCTACAATAAGCCACAAAAATGGTGAGCATAGGTGAAGCAAACTGGTCCTAGAGGCTCAACACCACATTTCTCTGCTTGTTGTGAATTCTCAGTTCTGACAAGTGGGTTTACCTTGAAATGAAAATATTCTGTACTTTTTCTGCACTGGTTCAAGTGATTGTTGCTCCAAATAATGTGACCTGGAGTCCACACCTAGAAAGGGAACATTCTCTCTATCCAGTTTTGTCTTGGCACACACAGGGTAAATCACTATTGAAGTAACATCTAGTACGGATTGAAAGCATTCATGTAAGAGAAGAATATACATACAGACAGGCCAGATTTTCAGTTGCACCATATATACCATACTTTAGCTAATATATAGGAAGAATAATATTTTATTTATTGTGTTAGTAATACTAAGGGTAAGCTATTACTACTTATAACAGCTTCAGTAAGAAGGATTCATAGTGTAATTGCTGAGCAAGAGTGGTTCTTGGGAACTTATGTTTGGTCTAAATTCCATTCCTCCCTCCACAACAGGTTTCTTTTAAGTCTGCACACAGCCCAAGGAGACAGATCCCACTTTTAACAATGTTGCCTTGAAACTACTATCCAAAGAGGCAATACCAAGAAACATTTGATGGAAACAAGAATTTGCATTGTTACCCTTGTGTTTAAGAAGTTATTTGGAATAAAGACAAATTGGTGACACTAAATGGCTGATGGTGTGACAAGCAGTCCTCTCAATTCTTCTGTCCACAACCATGGCTTAGTTCAAGCTCTCCCTTGCACTTGTGCAGCCACCTTCACCCCTACAGTACAGGGGTAAAAGAACACTAGCCTCTTATGTCAACATACAATGTTAAGGGGATAGTTCTCAAGGCACAAAAATCAGGTCACCATGTACAGCTGACCAGTGTAAACAAGATGAAAGTTGGATCACTGCAGGGAGTCAGCTTCAAAGACATGCCAGGACATACATTTCAATATTGGTTTTGTGGGATGTGTGGGAGGAGCAAAGGACTGAGGGAAAAAAAGAGAAGAGAAAACAGAATATAATTTTTGTACTCACAGATGCCAATGACTGTGGTTCCTGTGCTATATTATCTCTGTAGCCACAATGACACTTCAGTAGGAGGAAAAAAAATCTCATGATACTGAGTCTAAACCACTCATTATTTTTTCTTGGTTTTTTTTAATAATTATTTTTAAAAGTATTTGTTTTCTACAATTACTGCTAAGCCATCTCTATTACTGATCACTTTGTCAGGTGCAGAGCTCAAGAACAGAAACATGCCACATGATCATCCTCGCAATATAGACAGAAAGATTTGACAATGCTTTCATAATTAAATAGATCAAGAGAGAGTTTAATGGCCCAATCCAGAGAATCAGTGCCAACTAAGTTTTCTAACTACATCAAAACCAATGTACGTACTCCCTCAATGGAGTACTTGATAACCAGTCTGACGTAAATTAGTTCAAAACTAGGTCTGATATCTTGCAATCATTTCAGATTGAAGACAATTGTCAAAGATTGTCATCAAACACAGAAAGAAGTTACTGGGAATGATGCAGATCCCACAGCTGGAAAAGGATATTCTTCTGACCATACCTCACAAACATCTCAATTTATGACAAGTCCTTTCTCACAGTCCTTAATTCTTTGTGAACCCCTCTCACTATGACAGCGTGGAGTGCAGGGCAATGAGTTTTATGTCTTTACAGCAGTTTTGTGTATGTAGACCCAAGGAGGTCCAGTCGTGCATTTAGCTAGATTCTTCAGATTCCTGAACCAACTTAACAAAACCAAACCAAACCAAAAAAACCCACCAACAAACAACCAAACAAACAAAAAACAAAAACCACACCCAAAAAAACCCCAACCATCATTTACAGGGAATATATCAAATTTAATCCAAATGCTTATATTATTATAAAGAACCTAGTCCTGACCACGGTCAGTGAAGAGTTCTGACGATATGGGCCTCTCCTCATAGTGATTTCTGTAGTGTCAAGTTACAATCTCCTTTCCCCAACACAGCATAGCAAATACAATGTTGGGTACCCAGCAACAAAAAATAATCAGGTTTATGGAAATCTAATTGTCATGGTAACAGAAGAGGTCTTGCAAGTATTTTAAAAATAGCAATTTAACAAAACCCATTTATGAAATCTAAAATCCATTCTTGTACGAATAGAATGCACCTTCATTAAATTTGCAGACCACACTAATTGGGTGGGAGAGTCAATCTGCTAGAGGGTAGGGAGGCTCAGCAGAAGGATCTAGACAGGCTTGATCGATGGGCTGAGGCCATTGCATGAATTTCCACAAGGCCAAATGTTGGGTCCTGCATCTCAGCCACAACAACCCTCAGCAGTCCTACAGGCTTGGGGAGGAGTGGTTGGAGATCTGTCCAGCAGAGAGAGACCTAGGGGTGCTGACTGACAGATGGACGAACATGAGCCAACAGTGTGCCAAGAAGGCCAACTCCATCCTGGCCTGCATCAGGAATAGCGTGACCAGCAGGATCAGGGAGGTGATCCTGCCCCTATACTCGGCCTTAGTGAGGCCACACCTTGAGCACTGTGTGCAGTTCGGGGTATTGCAGTATAGGAAGGACATCAAGGTGCTGAAGAGCAGAGAGGTGCAGCTCAAGGAGCAGAGAAGGGCAACTAGGCTGAGTTGGGAACTGGAAAACAGGCCTTGTGAGGACAGGTTGAGGGAACTGGGGCTTCAGCTTGAAGAAGAGGGGAGGTTGAGGCGAGACATCATTGCTGTCTACAATTACGTGAAAGGAGGTTGTAGTGACACAGATGTTGGCCTCTTCTCCCTGGTGATTAGTGACAAGACAAAGCAAAATGGGGACAAGCTATTCGAGGGGAGGTTTGGGTTGGATATTAGAAAAAATGTCTTCACAGAAAGAATGGTTAAACATTAGAATGGGCTGCCCAGGAGGTGGTGAAGGCACCATCCATGGAGGTGTTCAAAAAACAAGCAGACAAGATGCTGCAGTGATGGTTTAGTGGTGGGGAGGACAGTTGGACTGGATGACCTTAGAGGTCTTTTCCAACCTTGATGATTCTATGAAAAAACAGATACAACAGAAGGTTTTCTACCTACATAAGGAAAAATCATTTAAATTCAAGATCTCATGTCCTTGTATTGCATATGTAATAGATATATGCATACAAATAAATATGTATTTTAAACCTAGAACAACAAAAAAGTTTCATCTGGACAGTGTTCTACTAGTGAGATCATTTGACTTATTTCAGGTTAAGTAATTGCATATAAATATTGTGCTTCATACTTTGTAAAATGACTCAATTTCAAAGGAAATAAACTTCTAACAATGGCTCATTATAATCTAGTTTATTTATCTTCATTAAAATCTCAATTTTTCGTTTATTTTTTATTTATCTTCATTAAAATCTCAGTTCTTCAAAGTCTATCCACTCTGGGCATATCCTTTGAATATGCTTACATTGGCATATTCAATTTAAATTAGTGTATTACCAGTGACCTTTCATCAAACTTTTATTGATATATACTAGTCTGCATATTTCGTGATCATATTGCATACTCAAAGACCTAGGTGTTCATAGTTTTATTTAGCTTGGCAGAGTCGTAATCTAGTTAGAAGTGTATCAACTTTTTAAAATTAAAAGCTCATCGCTGAAAAATCATGAATCTCAAAACTGAGATTTTAAAGAAATGCAATTAATTCTTTCTTTCTTTCTTTCCTTTTTTTTCCTTTTTTTTTTTTATTTTCTTTTTGAGGCAGGGTCTTTCAACACTTGGTCCGAAGCCATGAGAGTTACATTTTTTTCTTTACTTGAAAGCAGAGGTTCTCATCTAATCAAGAACCTCTGGGGACAGGTATCTAAGGGAACAGCAAAAAATTTGAGAATCAGGATTGCATTTCTAGGCCTTTTGAGGGTCTGTTTCATAGTCACAGATAAATCATTTGGCCAGTAACTCCCTCAGAATGGAAAAACTGAGCTGTGAACTGTCTTTATAATAAGGATTATATTGCTAAGGGAATGAGGGTGAGAGCAGCTTCGAAGTGTATGGAGAGAAAACAATCTGTAGAAATGAGTATTTTAAATCAAATATTCAAGTTCTGTCTAATTGTTTTTTCCTTATCACTACACAAAATGAAACTCAGTAAGTTTATAAAATCTAACCTTCATTAGCACCAGGGAAGCCCAGCCTGGCATCTCTTAAGCAAGCTTGTTCAACACAAACTTTTCTTTCTCATGTGAACCTGGGCCTGTGCTTATGTCATATCCTAGGTCTCACTTGTGCTCAGGGATGTCTAAGACTGCCACGTGATGCTGGCTCCATCTCTCTGCTAAGCAATACTGCTGCCACAACTGCTTGCTTTACACATGCCTTACTGTCCAGGGTACAGACCAGCATCTGAAAGGCAAGTGAGCTATAACTTCAGTTTAAAAAAGATGTTGGTCTGTGAACTGTAGTAGCTACAGCACAGGTGAGCATTCCCTTCTGCTCTTCTTGTTGCTGGAGCAGTAAATTCCAACAGACGTTGTGTTAGGCAGATAATGTTTTTAATTGCCAATAAGGTTTGCCAGATGTCAGAACCTCTCTCCTAGCAAAATACCAAGTACTGAACAGCACTAAACTGGTTTACCTTCTTCCAGATATGAGCTGGAAGACACATCCTATGAGAAGCAGGTTTGTCTAGTCTGGAGAACAGCACACTGAGGGGGACCCTCATTGCTCTCTACAGCTTCTTGAGGAGGGGAAGTGGACATGGAGGTGCTGAGCTCTTCTCTCAGGGATCCAGTGATAGGACGTGCATGAATGGTTCAAAGCTGTGTCAGGAGAGGTTCAGACTGGACATTAGAAAGCATTTCTTTATTAAAAGGGGGTCAAACACTGAACAGGCCGAAACCGCGAGCCTGTCAGTTTTTACAAGGCATTTGGATAATGCCCTTAACAAGATGCTTTAACTTTTGATGAGCCCTGAAACAGTCAGTCAGTTGGACTAGAGGACCACTGTAAGTCAGTTCCTATTAAACTATCCTATTCTGTTCTGTTAAATCTTAACTTGTTTCTTTTCTCTCTTGAAGCAAAAAAATTAAGTTCTTTGGCCTTCCCAACAAATTTCTGAGAAGGGAAAGTCTACAGATCATGGAAGGAGGGGCTGGCCACTTGGGAGAAATATGACTGTTGTCAGAGGATGCATGGAGGCAACTAGGAAAGCTAAGGCCTCAGAATTAAGCTCTGCAAGAGAGGCCAAGGTCAAAAGAAAGGGCTTCTTCAAACATGTTGCAAACAAAAGTAACTCAAGAGTCAATATAGGCCCACTGCTAAATGAGATGGGTGACCTGGTGACAGAGGATACAAAGAAGGCAGAGTTACTGAGTGCCTTCTTTGTCTAAATATACTGCTGGAGGCTGTTCTCAGGAGGCTCAGACACCAGAGGAAGTCAGGATAAAGGAGCAGTTTGCCTTGGTTGATGAGGACTGGGTTACAGTTCAGTTAAGCAATCTGGGCATCCATAAACCTATGGGTCTTGATGGGGTGCACCCATGGGTGCTGATGGAGCTGGCGGAATTGCTTGACCACTCTTCGTTACCTTTAATAAGTTGTGGGGAACAGGAGAGGTGCCTGAGGGCTGAAGGAAAGCAAATGTCACTCCAATCTTCAAAAAGGGTAAGAAGGACCCAGTTAACTATAGAACAGTCAGTCTCATCTCGATCCCTGGAAAGGTTATGGAACAACTTAGCCTTGGTGCTGTCTCTAGGCATATCAAGGGTAAGTGGGTCATAAAGGAGCACTCAGTATGGTTTCACCAAAGGTAAGTCAGGTCTACCCAACCTAATAGTCTTTTATGAGGACATAAGCAGGTGGATAGATGATAGTAGTGCAGTGGATGTCCTCCCACAGCATCCTTGCATCTAAACTAAAGAAATGAGGTTTGGGTGATCAGGTAGTGAGGTGGATTGTTAACTAGTTAAAGGAAAGAAGTCAGAGAGCTGTGGTTATTGAGACAGACTAGTTGGAGGCATGTGTCCAGTGGAGTTCCTCAGGGGTCGGTACTGGGACCAGCACTATTTAATATATTCTTTAATGACTTGGATGAGGCAACAAACTGTCAGCAGGTTTGCTGATGACACAAAACTGGGAGGAGTGGCTGACATACCAGAAGGTTATGCTGCTATTCAGTGAGATCTAGACAGGATGGACAGTTGAGTGGGGAGAAGTTTAATGAAATACAAGGGCAAATGGATAGGCCTACATCTGGAAAAGAACAATCTCATGTACCAGTATAGTTTGGGGACTGACCTCTTAGAAAGCAGCATGGAGGAACAGGACCTGAAAGTTCTAATGGATGGAAAAATGACCATGAACCAGCAATGTACCCTTGTGGCCAAGTATGGTGTGCATTCGAAGGGGTGTGGTTAGTAGGTCGAGAGAGGTTCTCCTCCCCCTCTACTTTGCACTGGTGAGGCCACACCTGGAATATTGCGCTCTGTTCTGGGCCCCTCAGTTCAAGAGAACCGCTTGAAAGAGTCCAGCGCAGAGCCACAAAGGTGATGAAGGGAGTGGACCATCTCCCTTATGAGGAAAGGCTGAGGGAGCTATTTAGTTTGGAGGAAACGGAGGGACAACTTCATTAATGTTTATAAATATGTAAGAGTGAGTGTCAGAAGGATGGAGCCAGGTTCTTCTCAGTGATGTCCAATGACAGGACAAGGGGCAATGGGTGCAAGCCAGAACATATGAGGTTCCATGTAAACATAAGGAAAAGCTTCTTAACTGTGACAGTGACAGAACTCTGGAAAGAAGCTGCCCAGTGAGGCTGTGGAGTCTCCTTCTCTGGAGACATTCAAAACCCACCTGGATGTGTTCCTGTGTGACCTACACTAGGTGATCCTGCTCTGGAAGGGGAGTTGGACTCAATAATCTTTTGAGGTCCCTTCCAATCCCTAACATTCTGTGATTCTGTGAATGTACTTTTCTCCTGGGCTTGATTCTTTACATTTTTCTCCACATCTGCCTTCATCTGGAACAGCTTTCCAAACTTCTTAAAATCTTGTTGGTTTACTTGGCCATTTAATAGCTCTTCTTTGTTGTCTGCTCCCACCTTCGCTCTCAGTCTTCAAGTACAAATTGCATTAAATGGCAAACAAGACCGAAAAATGCTGAGCAAGCCCTGTCTTTTTAGGTAATGTATACCTCCACAGAACTGCTTCAACGACAGCAGTGAACAAAAGCATCACTGTTAATTTCTTTTGTCTTCTGTTTTGGTGGAAACAGAAGGCATGAGGGAGGGGAGAAAAATGTTTGCATCTAAGTGGATCTGGTACTGACAGCAATTCAAAAGCAGCAGCACTAAGAGCACAGCTTGACAGTGAAATGAACCAGGAAGTCATCACAGACACAAGTGACACAACAGCTGACTTTTACCAGCTACAAAGAGTGAAGAGAAAAAACTGACCACAGGGCATTAGTACTGAGTATTTGGACTGTGACAGCGATTGCAGTCAAGCATAAGGCGTCTCTGTGCTTTTGCTGTGTGTGCCTGAAACTACATTTGTAAAGCAAGGGCCACGGGAGGCCCTCGGTGAGAAGTCAAGGCTTTTCTAGTGTAAGACATAGGAAAGGGAGGCATTAGAATATATTAAGTATTCAGGCAACTATGGGCTAATAAAATGCAGCTGCAAAGCAGAAAGAAGATTCCCTCCTAAAATGAAGCAGAGCTTGCCACTGGATACTGAGTGAAACCAAGAGACCATGCCAGGTACTTCAACAGAAATAAAGACCTATTACGCTTTTTTTTTCTGATAAGATACACAGGAAGGAATTGTATTAACTCCAGCACTGCTGATACTGCTGATTCCAGCAATGGAGCAGTAACACGGATGCACAGATTCTATCACAGGTCTGCTTTCCCAGTTTGCACATACAGATGAAGAAATTATCATAAAGACCTTCTTGAACTTTTCATTGGAAAACACAAAGCTCAAGAGAGTGAAGTATAATGAAAACAGGTTTGCTTTGTTTAGTTATGCTCTTATGAACAAATAGCTTGTTTCTGCACACTACGAGTGGTCTATACATTACAGGCAACATTAGCTAAAGAATTCCATCAGTAAAGTTCACAAACGCAAATTCAAACAAACATTTGAAAAACCTTTGTTTTGCTCAAAAGAACTTGTAAATCATCTAGATCCATTTATTTTCATGTCCATAGGAAAAACAATATTAAAAACTATCACAAATGCCAAAAGCAAGTTTCAGGTTGTAATGCACAGATGCCTGAACACCGCAATTTCTCTTCTGCAATATTTGCCCTACTATAGATAAGAAAATGTGGGGTTTTTCCTTGACATTCTTTGTTTCAATAATGAAGCTGATGGATGCTTGCTTGAAGCATCTAGTTACCATTCCAACAAAAATAAAATACATATTGATAATTTAAAGCAGACAATGGTTCTGTATAAATATTAGGAAGAATTTTTTCACTGTGAGGGTGACAGGGCACTGGAACAGGCTGCCCAAGGACGTTGTGGAGTCTCCTTCCCTGGAGACATTCAAAGCCCATGTGGACACGTTCCTGTGCAACCTGTTGTAGGTGACCCTGCTCTGGCAGGGGACATTGGACTACATGATCTTTCAAGGTTGCTTCCAACCCTTAACTGTCTGTGATTTTATGATTCTATGATGATCCTTGTAACATCTTGAGTGTTGTGTTGTGTACTTCTATTTAGCTCTTCAGAGAGCTCATTCTGCTGATGAGAGACATGGCTTTTAATAAGAGCGCTCTGCAGATGCCAAGCTTCTATAACTCAAGTGTTAATGCCGTACTTGGATAACTGAGGGTTTAACCCTTGAACTCTATCAAGACAAAAACAGAACAGATGGAAGAATATTCATGATAGGGAGCTGAGAATACCCAGAAGCAGGAGAGCTGTATACCACAAAAGAGGAGTTCAACAGTCTAGGAAACATCCCTTCTTTCTCCAGCTGCCTATGAGAGGCTGTCTTTCATGATCTCCTTCCACCAACTATTTAATGGCTTCTGGGTGGCTGCTCTCATATGCTACACTAACATAATTTTATGCTACGTATTTCAATTACTCCCTGCATTATAGTAGTATACATGTATAATTCAGGCTGCAATCCAGAAGTCCACCCCCTTTCTGACAGAAGAGATTGATCTTGGAGAATACCTCATAATTTCAGATATTTCCACTCATTTCTCACATTTTCCTCAAGTTCTCCACTCTCCTACACATATGATGTGGAGGGAAGGAACAACAGATAGGAAGGAGGGCATGATTCCTGTGTTTCAGCTCAGAGTAAAACAGGGAGCCAGATCTTCTCCCACGCTGACTGGCACACAACAGCTCCAAGAGAACACTGTTTGCCAGCTAAAGGGCACAGCCAGTCCCTTCTCTCAGTTGCCATCTGCAGCACATACCACCTGGAGGTGCAAAGCCTTCAGTCCTTTAGGAACTTTGAAAAAGAGAGGATATGCCCCCATTTATCTCTACTGGTGTCATCACCTTCCATTCTCCAGAACTTGTCTCAACATGATTTGGCTAAGGGGCTCAGAGCCTGCTCCAGAAGCCCTAAGCCATACACTAGAGGTTACAGTGTCTGTGGCACAGGGTGTCTGTGGCAGAGCTGGAACACTGGTAGCCAACAGCACCAATGCTTTTGCTACAGAACTCAGTGAGAATGCCAGCTACCTCTTCTCCCTTACACGCAACCTGCTCCTGTTATGACCCTGAGCTAGGGACACCTTCATCACAGATCATCCCTGCAGCTCCATCTGATCCAGGTGAGGAAGACCACATTGGACCATAGAAAATTCTGATCCAAGACATCTCTAAGGGTTTGTGTCTATCACTGTGCATGGAAGCAGTTCATCATTTCAAGGCAGTTCTGCAAAACAGATTACAAGTAGATGGCATAATCAAGATTTTTTAGGCTATATTTGGTCTGAATTTCAAGTTTGGCAAAGCTAAAAATAACATATCCCCAGGGTATGAAAGATTCCCCATGTGTGTTTTGTAACATATATGGAAAGAGTAATTAGTTTACAATATCAATATATCTTGAAATCTGCAGACCTGGGTTACTACATAAAACCCTGAAAATTAACCAACTGAGAAACATAAACTGACTATCAACAAAGAAGAAGTGTTGCTTCTCCTGTCCAAATAGAGTAGGCAAAACATATACAACATAAAATAAAAATAAAAATAAACTGGATGTTTAAAATTCACCCTCATAGGTGACTTCCATAAGCAAGGGTAAAAAGGGTAATTTAATTAAAATACATAGAGGCTTTCAGTTGCTGAGAGATAGAATATTTGGTGTCCTGTATCACATCTGCAGTTCTATTTGGGTATCACTGGTTTGAGGTACTGGGCACTAATGAACACATTAAATACACTGGTATCCAAGCAAAGGAACCTTTGGCTTATTTGTTGTTGCCCATTTTCTAGCCTGTTACGGGGGCTTCTGACCCTTTATTGCATTGCATTGCAAAGTCTATGTGTGAATGAAAATTTTGTGCAGAACAGACGAAGAATGAATTCAGGGGCTGCAAAATAAAGAACTTCTATTGCCACCTAAACACCTAAGGCAAAATACATAGCAAGACTATGAAACATCACTTCATCGTGTATAAATCTGGACCACAGGAATTGCTGGCAATTTTGCCATTTACTTCACTGTGAACCGACTTACATCCTAGATCTGAATACTCCACACTACTGCAAATAACATTTATTTTACAAATGTTGCTCAGTATATTGAGATGGCTGAAGTGCAACTATGATACAAGATCTCTTAATACGATGACTATTCCTGGTCGTATATTTGTGTTCCTGTTTCCCCCTGTGTGTGGGCTATGTGACACGGTATGGCTAAGATTATAAATAGCCATATTCTAGTCAGGCATATTAATATTATCTCACAGTCAATGCACTCGATACTAGCAGCTTCATTAAGAATTTATTGTTGTACAGACTAATTGCTATGCATTGCATATAGAGTTTGGGTGATATCTCCAAAACAATGCTTTTTACTGGTCTGTGAGAATGCCACACAGAAGGATTTCTTTTAATTTGCAGTTTGTTTGCTTTGCTACTTTTGCAACAGAAGATCAGAGAGTACCACTGAAATCAGCACATCAAAGAGAACACAAGTTTTTTAAGAAAAATCCTTGCCTGATTAAAAAAGTAGAATTGAACCCACTGGGGCTGGCCCAGCCAATCAGTGGCTGCCAACATGCCTGCAAATCCAGATTCCACTCTGAAGCTTTCAAGCCAGCAGGGACTGAGAGCCCTATACACTTGCCTCTAGAAAGGAAGCATTGCCTGTTGTCATTCTCTACTGATGCTTTCAGTGTGAGGGAAGGGACAAGTGTGAGGAAAGGCTACCTCCAGCAGCCTTGCAGCAGCAAGCAGTCAGAGAAGAGTTCCAGGCAGATAACCCTCCCTCAAGCTGATTCTGCCATAAGGATAGCTTCCTACCCTCCTAGGATATAGGAAGAACACGGAGGATTTTCTAGTGTGCTCTAGGAAGCAGCACAGTTATGAAGTATAAGATCATTCAAGTGAGAAAAAGAGTATGGTAAATAACTTTTTCTTGTACATCTACAGTGCAGATGTAGTGTCTTTAATGCCAATGGAAAACTGAAAATACACTTTGAAAGCTCTGGCTTTTAATACCTCTCTCTAAATAGACAGTAAGAAACTAAGTGCTAAATAACAATAGTCTAAAACCCCATGAAAGCACTCAAATTGAGAGTTTCTTTTTGATTCATTATTCCAGGTTCTTCAGTTGGCTGCAAATCAGAGTTGTGAAAACAGCACATCTGGGCACACAGCTACATCTTAGAAGTGCATTTACCAATGTCATAGAACCACGGAACAGGCATGGTTGCAAAGGACCTCTGAGTCCAACCATATGCACATTCAACAAGCAAAAAAAAAAACAAAAAAACCAAAACCAACCCAAAATCAACACAAACAAACCCCCTACAAACAAACAAAAAAAATCCCACACAACAAACTGTCTACAATCTCAGCCACATCGTTTTTCCACAGGAAAAATCTGAGTTATTTCAAAAGGTGGAAGTTTTCCATTAGAATATATCTTTAGGTTCAGAGCAAACATACTGCAATAGCAATGGCTGGTACACACAGCACACACTATACCACTCAGAAGAACTTTAAGAAATTAGGATTCTATAAAGAATTAAGCCATTTGAAACACATGAAACAGTTAAGGGCAGGGCAGTAGCTTTTCAAAAAAGGGACAGGCTGGGATATACTCTCATAGCACAAAGAAGGCTTCTGCATTTATCCTAGGAGTGCAAATGGTGGCCAGGAATGGAATATGAGATACTGAAGGTATGGATTTTTTTTTGTTTGGGTTTTCTTAAATGTGATTCTTTGCTTGCAGCTAGAACACTTGTATTCAGCCTTATGTCCCACGTGTCTTTGTAGTATTCAGACTCTAGATTCCAGTAAGCATGTACTTCCTAATTAAAAAGAAGTATAGGGAAATATAGAAGGGATTACAACCATAGCTTAGAGATGTGTGACCTCAGTCACTCATTAGGCACTTCGTATTCAGAAATGGTGAATCCCCACAGTTTCTCTGAACATCAGTTCCTCAGACCAGTGGTAAAGGTCCAGTATTTTTCAGGGGTCTCCTCAGGAAATCCGGGAAGATGGGCTCTAAAAGCCTGTCTTTGCTGATGATTGATGTGGTTTCTCTGCGCCTCGGTCCTCTAACTAAAGTTACAGTTCAGAAGAGTCCTTAAATCTGAAGCCCTTTCCCTAAACCCCATGATTCCCAGCGTCGGACCATGCCCCTTCTGAAGAAAACGTAAGGGTACAAAAGCGCGGGGATGCTCAGCCCTCGAGGCCGTAGACCCTCCTCTGTCTGGCTGGGTCGCACAGCGGCCCCGGCCCTCCGCCGCCTCGGGAGAAGCAGCACGATGACTGCGGCAGAGTCCGCCCTGCCCGCTGCCCCGAGGGATGGGCGGCCCTCCGCCCGGCAGCGCTCTGCCAAGCTGCTATCCCGGGCACCCCGCAGGCGGCGACCACTCCCGCCGCGAAACTTTCTGCTGAGGCTCGCTGCCTTCCTCACTCCCTTCCCGCGGCGACATCGCGGAAAGCTGCTGCCGCCGCGTCGGAGTCGGGCGCCCCGGAAGGCCCCGCATACGGTCGTGGGAAGTAGCGGCTGGTGGGGGGCAGACCCTCGCCCCGCGCCCGAAACCTTGGCCCAGCCGTCCTCCCGCCACGCCCGGGTCTCCGGAGGTTCTTACCCAGCCCAGGCACGAAGGTGTTGAGGAAGAGGCAGATGACAGCGACTGGGAAGGGCATGTAGGGGATGGCGGCGCGCAGGGGGCCTTTCTTTTCCCGGACCTGCACCACCACCCCGCTGGAGGGGGCAGCAACCCCGCCAGGCTCCCCGCCCGTCGCGGTCTCCCCCTCTTTAGCTGAGGGATCCATGGCCGACGGCAGCGACACCCCGGTAAGCTCCCGGCACNGAGGGTGTCCTTGGGCTGAAACAGGTCCCTGCCCTGCTCCAATGCTGTCCTTGGGGCAGAGAACATGTCCCTGGGGCTTTGCAGCCACAGGATGGACACAGAGACAGGAAGACACATGCACATACAGGCACACAGATAGACTTCGTCTGGAAGCAGGTAGTGCTATCCAAAGTAAATCCCAAATGGCTCCTTCCGGCTGAGCACTTGCTGCTCTCCCTGGGGAGCTGCCACCGGGTGTGAGGAGAAGGAAGAACAGAAACAAACTTACCTTGTGAAACTCTGATGTTAAAACATGAAACAGGACCATGAAAGACAGAGGGAGAAATGTAACTGTAGATGATATATCCAAACAGGTGGAGAACTAGGGAAAAAAACTAATAAATTGGCACTGTGGAGTAAACAGAGAACAGCTGCTCTACCACCAGACATTCACACTGGGGCTAAACATTATTTAGAATCCTGATATCTGAAGTACACCATTTCATCTGGGGCTCTTGTTTAGAGAGGATGAAAGAATACTCATCTGCTTTTCAGGTCACCAGCCCTGAGCCAGACAGGCTGGATAGGCTACCAACCCAAAGCAATGCTCCAACAAATGCTTTCCTCCATAACTTTGCTATTTCATGGTTTTGACTGAAAGAAAGCTTCTGAAGGAAGGTGGCAAACAAGATGTTAAGGCATACCAAACAGCATGGGACACACTGATCATGGTCCAAGAACTTGGAAAACTGCACCTGATGGCTTTTTTGCAGGTTTGCTGTGGAATTTGCTTGTGGCCACAGGTAACTCATAAGCATGGCATGCCTCAGCCCAGCTGGGTGCTGCAAGCCCTGGTGGCATTTAATATTTTTACAATATTTTAATAACTTACTCTACTGCAGTAAGAAACTGAAAAAAACAAACAAACAAACAAAAACCCCACAAAAAGAAAAAATAAAAATAAAAAAACCACCAAAACAAAACCAACAGGATATTTTTAACTGGTTTCCTCAGGCCTTGTTCGGGGTAAAAGGCCTAACAGGTCTAAGCAGCAATTTGTCCTCAGAATTTCCTTCATTTCATAATGACAGTTACCATCTGGTTTGGGATGTTCTCTTCTGAGTACCTCAAGCCCTTTCTTTTCCCTTTCCTTCCCAGGGCAGCTGCAGTACCTGCCCTAGCAGAGGCCCTGCAGAGCTAGGAGGCTCAACGATGTTTTTCAAAGCCCCTTGGAGTCTGAGTGTACAGTAACCATGCAATCATCTGCTCCGGGTTTTGGTAAGGTCTGAGCACTGTAGTTAGCAAAGGAGTGACAAGAAGACAGCATGATTGCAGTAGTCTCTTACTACTGAGAGCCAGCTGCCCACTGCAGAAGCAGGTGCTGCAGCGGGAGTCCCTGTTCTGTGAACTACATCCATGGCACCTTTGCTCATTCGTGGGCACAGCCACACCAGTGACCAGAAGTGAATTCAGAGACCAGAAGCTGAGTGAGGGATTCTGTCAGAGACCAGGCTTGACTTCTTGGCTGACTTCATGGTTCCAATGGTTTCCTGGCATTTCTCTTCAAAAGAGCAAAGGGGGTGTCAGTCTTTTCTCCCAAGTGACAAGAATTAAGACAAGAAGAAATGGCCTCAAGTTGTACCAGGAGAGGTTTAGATTGGATATTGAGAAAAATTTCTTCACCTAAAAGGTTGTCAGGCACTGGAACAGGCTGCCCAGGGAAGTGGTGGAGTCATCATCCCTGGAGCTGTTTAAAAGATGTGGTAGATGTGGTGCTTAGGGACGTGGTTTAATGTTGGACTTGTTAGTGGCCTGGGTTAATGGTTGGACTTGATCTTAAAAGATATATCCCAACCAAAAAAATTCTATAATTCTATACTTCCAGGGTGTATAATTTTCCCCAGCAACCAAACAGGAAAACCAGAAAGATCCTCCTGAGTCCCAGTTGCCCCACCCGGAGGACATGCATGAACTATGGAGAAAAGCAAGACAGGGTTTCAGCTGTAGCTTTCTATGGATAGATGCTTTCCTGCCTCTCCCCACAACTGCAGAGCTGAGTCCTATCAGAGAGAGAACTGCACAGGCAGGCTGTCCAGCAGAGGAATAGCAGAAGAGCATATGATTATGACCACATAATTATGGGGTTACACACAAATTGGGCAGGTGCTTAAGTGTACACCGACTCACAGTTTATACTGAGAAATAACCTGGACTACCTCCACTCAGAAGTTACATCTGAGAGGAAACTTTGCAGGTGGTTTGCAGGGAAAAATAAAGGGCAGTACTGCCTTTCTCCTGAGGAAAGGCTTTTGCCTCGCTTATGTTCACATTTTNGAACCCTCCCCGCTCCCCGCGCACGCCCGGTCCCTCCCTGCCCCCATCGCCTGGCCCAAACGTGTCGCCTCGGCTCAGCCCCGCCGGCGGCGGTAGTGGCGGCGGCTGGTGACCTCGCTCGCCTGAGGAGCTTTGAGCCCGCGGCCGCGCTGACCCCCGCCAGAAGTGCCACCAAGGCAGACTCGTCTCAAGCTTGTTGTAGGTGTCTCCCTGCTGAGGGGAGTAGAAGGCCCAATATGCAGACTGAACCTGCTTCATAAAGAGGTCTGCTGTCTCCCTGATGCCCAGATAAAGGACATCATAGGTAAACATCCCACCCTCATGAATCTTTCTGATTATGAGCCACTTCTGGTCTTTCAGGTGAGTAGTGATGATGTAACAAATGAGAGGATCACAATCAAAAGATTTCAGGTCCTTAGGGCAACTGGTAAAGGGCAAGAGCTCAGGTTGTGTTCTCTTCCATCTTTCTAATATCAGCAATGGATGAGGGAATATCCAGGAAGAGCCAACAAGTCAATCCATGGCTCCAAGACTGGTGTCTTCAACAAGGCTATGGATTTTATGAACACTCAGTATAGAAGGCACTAGTGTCATGGACAGGTCAGTAGATTGAAAAAATGTCTCCTGAATCAGCAAAATTACATCCAAGCTTGCATGAGATGGCACCATTTGCTCTGTCTACACTTCAAAAGATAACAAAGGTATTTTAGCAGCAGACCCCCTCTCCTTTGATATGGTAACACCCACCTTGAAGTAACAAGCTGATAAGATAAAATGCTAATCAGAACAACTCCTGATACAAAGTTGCCAGACAGGTAATACAGATTGGTGCAAAACTGATATATTTGAATACACAAAAGCTAAGGAATTCTTGGAATGCCTGAATACCAAATGGAAGGCCTGCAGTTACCTATTTAAAATCTCTGGCAATGATTGATGGAAAGCAGAAATTTTTTGGCTCTGAAACTCAGAGGAAAAAGGAGAAAATTCAGGTCCGCTTCCACTTAATCCACTCTCTCCCACTTTCTTCGACATCATCAGCTTACAAGACAGCGGCTGTGGTGGTGATTCTCCAGGGACCTCGGAGGGTGAAAACTTCCGAATCTGTTTCCTTCCCTTCCCTTCCCTTCCCTTCCCTTCCCTTCCCTTTTTTCTTAAAAGCTCTCTCTCTTAGATAATGCATCTGTTTAAAACCCTGTTTCTCTGCGTTTCCCCCCACTATTAACCCCTTCCTGAGACCCATTACTAGCTTGGTGCTTTTTCCCTTAAACATATTTCCATTTTAATTTGCTTAAATCTTAAAGTTGGTTACTTTTGCAATTTGTGGGGCATGTATGCACAGCGGCTAATATTTCCTCATAAACAAAATATAAACTAACAACAGTTACGGACTCTGACATCTTAATTGGTGTAGTCAGCAGGATAACGTTGAGGAAAATATTGGAGCCTGTTCATAATTTTGCACTCAAATTACAAAATTAACTCTTAAAAAAATTAATTACAAATTTAAATTCGGATTACTTCCAGAAAAGACACTGAAGCCATTTGTGCTATCACAAGTGGAGTTTAGGAATGTATTTTTCCCCTTTACAAGGAAGAAGAATTTCATGTGAGTCCATTTGTGTGCCCTTTCTGGGAACACCTCAAAACCATAGATACATCGCAAAGGAAAGCATTTATAATATAGTTTGCAAACATTCTAGAAGGGGAGAATTTGAAACCGTTGACAAAACCTTAAAATCTTTAGACAATTGTGCCACTACTGATAAAGAGACTAAAAAAAAATTTAAAAAACATGATATAATGCTCATGCCTTTTTTTTTCCTGGCCACTATGATCCGGCAGAAGAAAGAAGAATTGTGACAATAATTGAGGAACAGAGAAAGCAGCATGTTGGAGGAATTTGGAGATTTTATAAGATTTGATGGGTCTTGTGAACAAGACACAGGATGAAAACAGGTAACACACAAAGAGATTCTATATTCTCCCTTGGAATTGGTGCAATTAAAAAAGCAATTTCGTAGATTACCCTCTGAGACAGACACTGAATGAATATGTAATAAGCATCACATCCTGGGGAGATAATATTTTGCTATCAGAAAAAGAAGCCTCAGGCTATTGGGGGCCAGGAGCCATGCTAATTACTGGCAACCACAGGGCTCCCTGGTCTCTGACTCAACAAGCCCCTTTTAAGGCTGGTTTAATTGACCCCACAGCAAGGGGGGAACCCCGTGTATTGTAGGGAAATCTCTCCCAGTGATGGACAATGTATACAAAGCAAGTGTAATTCAAATGATTCTCATACTGATACTCTACCAGGACAGCCCTCTGATGCTGATGCTGACCAGAGATGATGGACATTTTTATTTGAGGGCTGCCCGAGGAGCTAAAAAATCTAGCAATACAAATTAAGGCTAGAATTGAAAGTTCATTAACAGGCACAGAATACACTTGGTCCGAGTTGGTCAAGGAGTTAACTGAATACAGCCACAAATACGAGGTGCTGGAAGCCGAATACTTGGAATCCTCTGTGAAAATCCTTCAGTCACCAGCAAATGATGACCAAAAACCTTATGCTGCTGTAACTACCATGCCCGCCCGGATCCCTCCTCAACAACAGGAGGAGACACAGGGTGAATGGACAGTTGTGAATAGAGGGGGCAGGCAGAGAAATAACACTCACCAAAATAAAAACCCCCAAGACAGAGACAATTTATCACAGGGTGAACCGAGCCCTTTTGCAAGGCTTAAGGACGCTAAGTGAAAAGGTATCCCACTCTCACTTTTGAGCCACTATTTCACATATAGTCATCTAAAAACCTTAATAGAGGAATGGCCTACAAGGTCAAATTCAGGAGAGATCTAGTAATTCAAACAATTCAGAAAACTAAAAAGCCTTCTTTCTGCAAATAAAAAGAAAAAAAAAAAGATGGCAGAGAGAGGAGAAGGGTACTGATCTTAATGCAGTATGTTCAACTGACCCCTTGAATAAACCGTGGGAGACCATCCCTGAAAATGAAAAGACTTGGTCAGAAAATAATAAACAATCAAATCCTAAAATATCCAGTCCTCCAAAAGACTGGCAAAATGTGCTGAGATTAGTTCAAAACAAAAACAGTGATTTGGAGCTTACCTGTGCTGTGGGGCCAAAGTGTTATGCTGTAACATTTGTGGTTGGTACGGGTGCACACTAAAATCTGATGTCATTATCTGCTGATGAGTGAGGGTAAATAACTTACTAGGACAGGCCTTTTCAAGTACGGTGAAGTCTGGGATATTTTGTCAGCTAATAAAGAGAAATAGCCCCACTGACAAAGGTTCAGCCTGATGCTTCCCTGTAGGGGACCCTGAAAACAATAAATAAAGGGAGAAAGGAAAGGATATTGGCTGTTTTATTTGTTGTTTTGGGGGGTTGGGTTTTATTTGCTTTGTAATGGCCTTTTAAGATTATGAAATCTCTGTTAAAAGTCACATGGATTTACAAGATTCTGACAGATAGTTAAGTGGATGTGAGGCAGTGGACAGGCACTTGGACCATAGCAAGTGGTTGTGATGGCTTTGAGGAGGTGGCCACAGCTGCCAGGTAGCAAGCATTGGAGGTGACCCTGTGCCTGAGGGACCAGTGGGGCTGGGGTGGCAGGGGCTGAACATACAGCCCTTGGCTTAGGACTCCCATTTTAAGAAATAGGCACTGAGTTGCTTCCACAGAGGGGGTAAAGGAAGGCATCCCTGACTAGAACAACAGTCAGGACTGGTGGAAACTGGAGGAAAAAACAAGTGAGACATGGGGAAGCAGTTAATGCAAAAACACATCAGAGAACCTTTACTGCAGGAGGATTCGGATTAAGAGGGTTGTTGCTGTCTTCTGTCTTTCTTTCCTATGGCCTCCCCCAGTACAGCATCTCTTCTAGACCCTCAGCCTCAGCTCCCTGCTCTAGGAGAACTCATCTGGGCAGCCAACTTGAATTATCATAAATCATAGAATGCCTGGTTGAAAGAGACCTCAAGGATCATCTGATCCAAAGTTTTTGGATAACAATGTAGTTTAAATGAGATAGCCCAGTACCTTGATGGTGCTTCACTCCTGCACACAGTGAGGAGTAACACTATTCTGTTTTTCCTCTGAAGTGGTTGAACCCGATCAGAGCCTGCCAGAAGGGCTTCAGGTGCAAATCCAGGTATATTTCCTGAACAAACATTTCCCCATCCTGGAGAGACACTAGGTTAATCAATATAGTCTAAAACCAGACCATCCTGCAGTCGTTGTCCATGCTTCTGTTTTTTGTGAGGAACAGAACATCTCTGTATTATAAACCCTGGGTCCTGAGGCTTGTTTGTGCCAGGGTTCCCCTTAGCCTGTGGGCATGTAGCAATAGGATGAGGGGGAACGGTTTTCATACTGGAGGAAGGTAGATTTACATCAGGTATTAGGAAGAAATTCTTCCCTGTGAGGGTATTGAGGCACTGGAACAGGTTGCCCAGAAGAATTGTGGATGCTCCCTCCCCAGAAGTGTCCAAGACCAGGCTGAATGAAACTTCGAGCAACCTGATCTAGTGGAAGGTGTCCTTTCCCATGGCAGGGGGGTTGGAACTATATGATCGTTAAGGTCCCGTCCAATCCAAACAATCCTATAATTCTGGAAGTTATTTTCTGTATGACTTACCTGCAGCCTCCTCTATCTTATGATAAAGGCGACCTTCCCTTTCATGCTACCTAAAAGCAACTGGACTTACTTTTGCCCGTTTACTGGCAGATGTACAGAGGCTGCAATATCTCAGGCATTTTTTATTAACCGAACTATCAAGCCAGCTTTTCATGCATTGTAAACTGATATGCTCAGGGAGGGTGTCCCTAGTAGTCAAGCATTTCAAGATTACATTTTCATTTACTAGCAGCAAGTATTTGCTCAAAAACAAGGCCAGATTTTTCCTTGCTGTTTAAGATGTACATTCTAACAGCAGCAGATGTGTCAGAAGGCTTTTTGGAGTCATTCGGCAAAAGGGCAGGCAAAATCATAGAATCATAGAATTAGCCGGGTTGGAAGGGACCTCAGAGATCATCAAGTCCAACCCTTGACCCACTGCTGCGGTTGCTAGACCATGGCACTGAGTGCCACATCCAGTCTCTTTTTAAATGTCTCCAGGGACAGAGAATCCACCACCTCACCGGGCAGCCCATTCCAGTGCCTCATCACCCTCTCCGTAAAGAAATTCTTTCTAATATCCAACCTAAACTTCCCCTGGCACAACTTGAGACCGTGTCCTCTTGTCTTGCTGAGAGGTGCCTGGGAAAAGAGACCAACCCCCACCTGGCTACAGCCTCCTTTCAGGGAGTTGTAGAGAGTGATGAGGTCTCCCCTGAGCTTCCTCTTCTCCAGGCTGAACAGCCCCAGCTCCCTCGGCCTCTCGCCATAAGATCTGTGCTCGAGTCCCTTCACCAGCCTGGTTGCCCTCCTTTGGACCTGCTCTAGCACCTCAATCTCCTTCCTGAACTGAGGGGCCCAGAACTGGACACAGTACTCAAGATGTGGCCTCACCAGTGCTGAGTACAGGGGCAAATCTGAACAAGGAGGGTTTTGTGACAGATTTTTGATGTCCATTAATAACAGCTCAATCACTTGCAGCATGGAGGAGCAGATGACATGGAAGGTAAAGGCAAAAGCACTGAGCTGCTGGAAGGAGTGCTGATCTTTGCTGCACTGTGGTGCTGAGAGAGGGGAGAGGAGCTGAGTTTCCAGACTGTCAAGACCACACCACCAATATATGGCACAAAGAACTCAGCAGCTGCTGGAGGGCAACAGTGTTTTGTGTTTATGCATTTCAGTGCCTGTAGCCACCGGTGAGAGCCTCAGCCATAGGATCAAGGCCTGTAACCTCTGTACAAGCCCAGGAATTACAGCAGGAACTGCCCTCTCTTGCCCAGGACTGCTCTTTCTTCACTATCCTAGCTTCTCACTCCAGCTTAGCATTGGCTGAGAAGCATGTTTGTATTATTCTTATGTTCACTTTTCTTCTTCTGAGGGAAATGAGCACTTGGACCCTTGCTTCTCACACCACCTCCAGCACCTGCCCAGCTGGGGGAGGGATGGGGGGCAGTGAGTGTGTCACTGATGACCTATGCCACAGCCAGCAGGGTTTTTCTGCTCAGGAGAGATTCTGAGTGGTCCTTAGGAGAAGCCTTCTGGCACATTAAACAGAACAGCTTGGAGAGAAGCTCTCCTGTATCCCTGTGTCTCTTTGCACACCAGGCATGTCCTGGGACCAGCCCACTGGGAACAATTTTTGATGCCAAAGTGAATGTGTGCACTCTGGATGCCACTCCAGACCCTCCTTGGCTGACTTCTTTTAGCCCCCGTGGATAAGGAAGCCTACTCTCGGCATTTAGCAGGGCTGGAGCCTATGTGGCTGCATGCGATCCCACACCATCCCCCTTTTTCCTATGCGCTGTTGGCAGGGGCCAAGAGCATGTTTTCCTAATTTTTCAGCATGAAAGTTCTAGGAGCAGATGGGCTAAGCCCGTCATTGAGTATGCATCCTCGCCTTGCAGTGTGTTTGGTGCAGGCATGGGGTGCTGGCAGCTTGGTCTCTTTCTGGGCTTCTGCTGGAGCCAGCCCTGTGAAAGGGCTTCTGCTTGCTGCACATCCACAGCCAAGTTTGCAGAGTGGGCTCAGACCCGTGGCCTACAATGAGCTGCAGTGGGAGAGTGGAAAGAACTACACAAATCTGGTTCTGGACCCTCTTGTGATGTCATTGTGCTTGGCTTGTCTGGTCAGTGGTAATGAAGACTTTGTATGTTCCTCGAGAGCCAAGGCTGCTGTGCTGAAATGGAGGGAGTGGGGAGAGAAGCTGTGGAGGACCAGCTATATCACAGGATGCCAGGATGTCCTGGCTGGAGAAATAGCACTAAATCCACATTTACACCATGCTTTTCTCTTTCACGTGCAGCCTGTGAAAAGGCTTTCCTTGCTGTTTTGTTTCCTTTCTTGCAGCTGCATGGTGCTGTCACAGAACAGAACACGTATGGCAGGTAATGATTTTTCACAATAATAATTGCCCTTGAAAAAAGGCTAAGCCTTTAAAATGTATAAAATAGCAGAAATAGATACTTAAGATTAGCTTCCATGAGACAAACTTTTCACCTTGCTTGACTGATGCTAGCATGAAACAGTAGTAAATAAACAGAATTTAACTGTAGAGGCATCTAAGCCCTCTCTGACTACTTCTTTCTTAACCAGGCAGAAAAAAAGCTAGCAGAAAAATCATTATACTAGGTGAGAGGAGCTCCTCTGGGAAACCTGTTCCAGTGTCTCAAAACCATCATAGGAAAGAATCTATATCTAATGTAAATCTGCCTTCTTCCAGTTTGAAAATGTTCTTCTTCATCCTACTGCTACATACCCTTGTAAAAAGTTCATCTCCAGCTTTCCTGTAGCCCCTTCATGTATTGGAAGGCAGCTATAAGGTCTCTGCAGAGCCTTCTCTTCTTCGGGCTGAACAAGCTCAAGCCTCTCAACCTGTCTTCATAGAAGAGTTGCTCCAGCCTTCTGGTCATTTTTGTGACCTTCCTCTGTACTTGCTTTAACAGCTCAGTGTCCTTCTTGTGTCAGGAGCTGCAGGACTGGACACGGTATGCCAGGTGAGGGTCTCACCAGAGTGGAGTAGAAAAAGACAATCATCTTCATAGACCTGCTGGTCACAGCAAACTTCCTAAGGGTGCATTCAATCCTGTTACATGTCACAGACACAGATGTTAAACACTACCTGCCCTAGTACCAACCCTTGAGGAACATCACTCATCACTCCAGTTGGACATTGACCACCATCCAGACATTTCCTTATCCACGGATTGATCCATCCATGAAGTCCATGTATCTCCAATTTAGAGACAAGAATGTCATGAGAGACAGTGTTGAATGCTTTGCACAAGTCCAGGTAGATAACATCAGCTGCTGTTCCCTTATCCACCAAATCCATAACCGCATTGTTGAAAGCCACCAAATTTGTCAGGCAGGATTTGTCTCTAGTGAAGCCACATTGGCTGTCACCAATCACTCTTTTCACACCTGTACCACTGCCCACATAGGATACGGGCATAAACTGTCCATGTTTATTCACTCAGTTCCAGTGAGTGGAATTCTAAAGAGTCCTGAAGTGATCTCACATGGACAAACTTGCTCATAGGGTTGGCTGAGCCTTGCTACAGACAAGATGAGGAAACTAGTGGTATTAGTCTTCACCATTCTTCAGCTAAATGTCTTGGGACAAATCCTCAAAGATTTCACAGCAAGCATGTGTCTACTGAAGCATCTTTCTTCAGCAGTCTTCAGCAGTCAGGACCACCCTGCAAGGGAATGACTCACCCTTCCCACACCTATCCCTGTTCACAAGATTTATCTGGCCCTGCAGCATTGACTTCAGCTGCTCTTTAGGGAGCATGTCCTCCAGCTTGTACAAGTCTTCTCTGGAAGTCATACCAGCATACCTGGTAGGCTAGTGTGGAGGCAAGCGTGAGATTGAACACAGAGCTGTTACTCACCAAATCCCACAGTACTGGAGCTAAGGAGCACTTGATGAAGCTTGTAGGGGATGGTTTTCATATAGAAATAATGTGTACCTCTCTAGAAAGTGGGGAGACAGCTTCCACAGATTTTTCTAACCTGCATCCCTAAGCAACAGCTGTGGACCCTGATGGACTAAGCAGGGAGTAGGATGCAGAAAGAGGCCAGGCTCAGGTGGTACGAGACAAGATGGAGGGTCTTGATATCTGTTAGGGGATTTCTTTTATTCTTATAGTTGTTCCATGAACAAGATAAATAAAACACATTTTTGAGGTTCAACAGATCCAGGGAATTTGTTAAAATTAGAGATTGATTTATTGCCCAGCAGAGATTACTACAGCATGCAGCAAACCGCGCTTCCCTCCCACATTTTGGCATTTGTTTGCCCTCTTCTATATTACTGGTGTTATGCCCTCCAGGGATTAAGCCTTCAGGCACAACCCTGACACAGCAGCTATCAGCTTTGTGCCTGACTTGGCCACAGCCACTGTGAAACAGTAATTCCAGAGTGCTGTTCCCTTCCTCCTCTGACACTTCTGGCCCAGAGAGCTGCCTCAGCACCTTGCCTCCTCTCCATGTTTGTGGACCAGGACAGGAAAATGAGTATTTGAAGGACTGAGAAAAAAATGAGGACAGGGCCAGGGACCTTCACTGTTTGAGAAAGAGCAGGCTCACAACTTCTAGTACCAGGAATTTTTCTAGAGTGGTACAATAGCATCAGAGCATCATTCCTCTAGCCTGCTTTCTTCCTTCTTGAACTGAATTTGATTTTCCTCACTTCCCCTGGTGAAATATGTATCTCACTAGCTCATCTCCCATTCCTGTGGTCTTTTCCCAAGATTCTCACCTTGATTTTGCACTCAAATTTCTGTCACTTTTAAATTACAGTCGTAGTACTTGACACAGCTATTGACCAGAGGAGAGGAATTAGGCATCAGGTGACAGCTATGGTCTCTTCCATGTTGTCTGAAGTGCATACGCTGTCACATACTCATAGCTCCTTTACAGGTTACACAGCCCCTAATTCCTTTGTGTCTACTTTTTTCAAGCAAATGATTTCATCTTTAGTGCTTTGAAAAATCCCTACAGCTGGTAGGTGGATGTGGGGGAGGGAGTGATTGACACAAAATGTCCCCTCTCCACAGGAGATTTTTATCCCTTTCCCCACAGTCCTACTACTTTGTTCTTATTACAATGTTCTTACTACATTATTACTTAATGCTGTCATCTCGTATAGTGTACATGCAATTGATTTGTCAGCAGAAGAAAGATCATCCAGAAGTTGGAGCAAGGGACTCGGAGTTGGGGAGTCCTGACTGGTAGAACATCAGCATGCAGTGGCCTCTTGGTTATTGTTTTCCTGTTTTTTTTTTTTTTTTTTTTTTTTTTTTTCCCTTCCTGTTCAGCTGATGTGAAATGAAGTTTATGTTGACAGAAATGTTTTGTGATCACTTGATGGAACATAATAATTTATTAATGGAATCTTACATAATCATCAAATTTCTTTTGATAAACTAAATAAAATCCCTGATGAGGATAGTGTATGCTATTTGGCAAGCAAAATAAACCCCTGACTCTCAGGCAGCGCTCCTTGGTGTGCAGAGAGAGACAGTGCTGGAGTCTTAAAGGGTAGCAGGACCAGAGCTCTGCTGGTGCTGCACATTTCCAGGCTGCGCTGGGGCCTGGTAGCATGCAGCACATGGGATGGGATTGTAAAAGGGTGTGTATTTTTAGGGTGTTAAATGGAGAAGGAAATAGGCAATATATACCAAACGGGTCCCAGCTGAAGGGAAACACTCAATGCTGTTTAACTTGTGTATGTTTATGATGTGTGTCTGTTATTTTAGGTGGTCAAGAAAGCTGATCCATCTGTCCCCAAAACTGACATATGACAATTCTGGGACACCATTCCGTTTCTGGGCTCCATTACAGTCCCAAACTGAACTGGTGAGCATTTTATTCAGCCCCAATACACCAGAGATGTTCCAGTTGGCTCAAGGGAGCTAAGAGAACTGGTCAGACCAAACACATTTTTTTTAAATTTTTGCCCCTATGTAGCAGCAACAGGAATGTTAAATTATTGATACCAGTGCCACATGGCTGAGATGTGACCAGATAAGGAGGGACTGTTACCCTTTCTGAGGGTGCAAGGGGAAACAGAAAAGGTAAAGAGAATGTGAAGAATTGTTGTGCAACAAGTCAGGACTGGAAAAGCAGAATTAATTCTTGACTGTGGTACATTTTCAGTATAATACCACTGAATTAATCTCTTGAGCTAAAGCAATGACATTTCCTTTTGATAGAAAGCTGATGTTTCCAAGAGTCTGAGATAAAAGCTAATAAGCACTAACTGAAGAACACGGGAACCAGTCCTTATGCAATACCTCTCCTGTCTGTTCAGCACAAATCCATGTGATCTTTATTGTTAAGCAATGGGAATTAGCTTCATACTACAAAAAGAATATCTCTCAGAGTACATGAAGAGAATTGTGTCCAGGCCACAAGCTTTATATCTGGTCTTAGAGGGACATTTCTCCATAGTCAAGCTACATTCAGATGTAGAGTTTCTTTTGGCCTACTGTGAAACTTATCACCAGCCATTAATGTTGATCTCAGATCTTGAGGAAGTACTACAGCCTGAACCCCAAAGTCAAATTCATCTCTAAGATGTAAGAAAAGTGACACTCTGCAGCCCAGCTCTGGATCCTAGGCTGTCCTTCTCTTTGTCTTTTCTCCATGTTCCAATTCTGTTTCTTACTTCAAAAACATTGCATCTAACAATGGAGAATTCTGTATTAGCAGTGAGTTTTCTGGACAAGATTCACTAGAGGGAGAAGCAGAATCTCTTGTTTTGGTGCCAGCAGTAGTGGTTTGATTACACTTGTTACAAGAAAATAAAGTGCAGAGCACAGCATCCATAAGTAGTGCATCATAGATGTGAAGGCCAGGTTCACAAAGCAAAGCTACTTCTTGAGCTAAGTGGGCTCCATACTCCATTTAGATGCAAAGAAATGTTTGCAGTGTGACCTGGTGCCTAGGTGGTAGGGAAAGAGCTCAGACACCAGCTGACCCCCCTGTCTCACAGGCAACAGGGCAGAGACCTGAGGGTGGGGGTGGACACCAGCATCCTTAACCCCTTCAGGCCTAGCAACCAGTTCTTCAGGGAAATCATTCTGAGATGTTATTTTGGTTAATCCCTTCTCCAGCACTTGCATAATATTGTGTGAGTCTAGATGGTTTTAGCCAGTTTCCCTCTCCAAGGCTTCCAGTTCCTTGAGCTTGTTATCTATTTACATGCAAAAGGCCTGGGGAGCCTAAGTGAGCCCAAATCATCATCCTGTTATTTAGTGTTAGAAAAAGTCTTACTTAGTCATTTACCCAAGAATGTGGATTTCATACAGCACACTGTTTCACAAAGCAGAATTTCATTTCAGTATACCTTATATAAAGTAAATTAACAATTCCAATAAAAATATATGTTTAATTCTATAGCCGCAAGTTGGATTCACTGTATTTGTCATGACCTGGATAGGGCACTGAGGGACACACAGTTGGACCCCCTTGCTTTCTAAACTTCTTCTCAGAGAGGAATCAATAGGATCCTAAGTGCAGCTGAATCCATCCTTATAGTGTCAGACCTGGCCCTCCCTGGGAGAGTGACTTTAATGTTATGGTCCAAGGAAATGCTCAACTGTTGGATACCCCTTTATAGGATTACGGTGAAATAACATTCAAGGTGTGTATTTAAACATCAGATTTAATTAGAACTATGAAAGGAATAACACATAAAAGCTGATACTTTGATTATTATATATGCTCAGGCTGTACAGTCCTAAAGGCTGATTATTTTGATGTTCAAGCTGTGCAGCCTGGGAAAAAATTGTGGTAAGTATTGTGTTACTTAATGATTTTAGGAAAGAGAATGCAAGAGAATAAGACAAGAAAGGCAACAGAAAATCACTGTTCCTGGATCCAGACAATGGGGGAGGGCTGGTGACTATGAAACTCTCAAAGCCTGCCAATGCAGCCCCTCATTTTATAAGCCTGACTTCTTTGTTTCATAATGAGTAAATGCTTAATAGAGACATACCAGTTTGAACAACTGAGCAGACCTCTGCTCATTTCACTTCCCAGACCTTATTGTTATCTGATATGCAGGGTCTAGGCCATAGGCAGACCATTCTCACTGCCTCCATCCTCTCCAGAAGTCCCTTTGGAATGCTATTTTGGAATGCATTGGTTCTGTTGGCAGAAGGAGGCAAAGGGGGAGGGAGGGGGGCGGGCTTAAAACGGTGGTTTCACAACACTTCCCAGAATACACATCCTGATGAGTGGTCCCTCACAGTACTTACATTTAATTAGCATATTGATGAGCTATTATCATACTAAAATGCCCATGCATAGGTGGGAGGGACCCCTACTAACAAAGAGCCCCTTACCCTTTGAGCATGGGTAGTAAAATTTTTGAGCATTGCTACTTTAAATGGAAGTGAGGAATTAGTTAACCAGTCATGGGTGTCTATGATAAAATGATGTTAGAGATAAAGATCTTTCTCACAAAAACTTGTGTTTGGGGAAATTGAGCTTGCTTTATGGAATACCACTCTGCTCCTCTTTCTGCACAGAAATGGATATTAACTTCTCTGCCCCCGTGTGCCAAGAAGAATCACATAATCACAGAATTATTGAGGCTTAAAAAGACCATGAAGTACAGCCTATGACCTCACACCACTGTCACAGCAGACGGAAGACCCGGACACTCAATATGAAGTAGCAACAAGCTTCTTCGTCTTTTTATTATCGTGCACTATATTTATACAGTTCTTAATAACCTAATACATATTCTGCAACCTAACTATACTATTGGAGAACACTTTTAAGGTTAGCTCAGCTTATGCTAATTTCTATTAGTTACTTCTTTGTGATTTCCCATGTCTTTATCTTGCATATTCAGCTATGACTACAGGTTCCCTTTGTTAAAGCAAGCTACATCCAAGGGGTACTGTGGCATTGCCATACAAAGACTTAGCTGTGTTCTTGCAACATCAGTAAATTAGAGTAACTGAGTTTGGTGATTTCCCAGCTCCTCTTTGGCCAGCAGCATTATGTCTACATGGCCCTTGTCACGTAACCAATC
This sequence comes from Florisuga fusca, assembly GCA_038090715.1. Taxonomy (NCBI): domain Eukaryota; kingdom Metazoa; phylum Chordata; class Aves; order Apodiformes; family Trochilidae; genus Florisuga; species Florisuga fusca. The sequence continues at coordinate 5,409,936 of JAAWXA010000041.1, read as the reverse complement.
CTCCACACACCACCACAAAGGATAGACCATGGCACTAAGTGCCACATCCAGCCTTTCCTTAAACTCCTCCAGGGATGGTGACTCCACCACTTCCCTGGGCAGTCCATTCCAATGCCTGATCACCCTCTCCATGAGGAAGTCCTTTCTGATATCCAACCTAAACCTCCCCTTCATGCAGCTTCAGGCCATGTCCTCTTGTCCTGTCACTTGTTAACAAGAAGAGCCCTACCCCCACCTGACTACAACTTTCCTTCAGGGAGTTGTAGAGAGTGGTAAGGTCCCCCCTGAATCTCCTCTTGTTCAGGCTAAACACCCCCAGCTCCCTCAGCCTCTCCTTATCAGACTTTCCCCCTAGTCCCTTCACAGCCTCACTGTTTCCCTCTGGACCCTTTCCAGCACCTCAGTCTCCTTGAAGTGAGGGGCCCAGAACCACACACAATACTCCAGGTGAGGCCTCACCAGTGCTGGGTACAAGGGGAGAATTCCATCCCCAGTCCTGTTGGCCACACTATTCCTGATACAAGCCAGGATGCCTTTGGCCTTCTGGGCCACCTGCTGGCTCATGTTCAACTGGTTGTCAACCAATACACCCAACTCCCTCTCTGCTGGGATGCTCTCTAGACACTTTTCCCCCAGTCTGTAGTGCTGCATGGGGTTATTGTGGCCAAGAGGATTATGCACTTGGTTTTGTTGAACTTCACACCACTGGCCTCAGCCCATCGACCCAGCCTGTCCAGGTCCCTCTGCAGCATCTTCCAACCCTCCAGCAGATCAACACTCCCCCACTAGTTTGGTGTCATCTGCAAATTTATTAAGGGTAGACTCAGTCCCCTCATCCAGGATGTCAATAAATATGTTGAATAGAACTGGGACAGCCCAATACTGATTCCTGGGGGACACCACTGGTCACTGGACATCAACAGGATGCAGCATCATTCACCACCATCCTCTGTGCCTGGTCATCCAACCAGTTTTTAACCCAGCAAAGGATAGACCGGTCCAACCTGTGGACTAACAGCTTTTCCAGGAGAATGCTGTGGGAGACTGTGTCAAACGCTTTGCTGAAGCTGAGGTAGGTCACATTGACAGCTTTCCCCACATCCACTGGCCGAGTCACCCAGTCACAGAAGGATATGAGATTCATTAGTCAGGACCTTCCTTTCCTAAGGAAGATGGTGCAGACAGGGAATGTGGGGAGAAAGCACTTCCAACCTGGTCTGATCATTTTAGTGAGTTCTCCTGGTTCTTTCATTTTTCTCTAGTGTGAGACTACATGCACTGATCTGCCCTTGAATCACCAAATCACTGGTTCAAGAACTTCTTCTAAAAAGTATATCAGAAATAGTGCGGACTCCACTGTGTTGAGCATCTGTACTTGGTCTGTGTGTGCAGCACCATCTAGTGCTTTGCAGTTGTAATTTTTTTTTCCTCCTCCGAATCTGTACCGATGTACTCAGGGTACACCTGTACCAGAAATCTTTTCATCTCTGACACACTACTAGTCCATAGACTGTCAGAGGGCTCACTGTGAAAGCAAACACTGCATACATTCATAGCAAAAATGTCACAACTTGGGAGATGGAAAGCATGAGATTAGAGTTGCACTGATATAACTTGTTGAGTTGCTGGTGTGCAACTCTGACTGGTGTATGAAGCCATCGTGGATTGAACATCCTGCTTTAGCTAATTTCAGAATCGCTATAAAAGTAATGATAAAATTCATAGCAAGTGTGTGGAGTAACTTCAGTGCTTTCCTCCTCCCTTCTCCAGTGAAGCTACAGAACCGATGCCCTCTGCTGATACTAGAGTGTAATACCTCCTTTAAAAAGCCTCGATTTGACTAATCAGTCAAAGAGGTCATATTTTGCTCTCATCATCACCTGTACTGTTATCTCCAGGGACTGGAGGAAACTCCTACCTGGAAGTACAGTATTTGGCTGAGGGATGCCTGCTTAGAAGATGTTCCCCCAAGTCCAAAGCAAGCTGCTCTCTACGGCAGGCTCTGTTCTAGCTGCAGCAGCTACTTAGGGCAGAAGCACCAGCCTGTCTGGACATAACCTCCCCAATTTCTCTTCGTTTCCCTGGCCTCCTCAGCGGCTGCAGGGCGGCTGGTGTCCCATACCAGCTTCGTGGGACCCGCTAGCATCTTCACAGCGAACCGGGTGCTGCCTTTCCTCAGGGAGGGGATTTAGGGCCTTCGGCAGAACCTGCTATGGCTCCGCACGCCAGGGACGGCGACCAGCCACGGCTGCCTTTGCGCATGGCCGGCCTCACCCGGTGGCGAGTGCTGGCCGAGGCCAGGAGGCGGCCGTTCACTGAGATCCTTTCCTGAACTCCGGGAAGTGGCGGCTGGGCGAGATCAACTGCCGAGCCCGAAGAGCTCAGCCCAAGAACGAGGGCGATGGAACGGAAGGAGAGAGACGTCGGAGAAGCCGGTTGCAGCTCTGCACCCCGTGGTCTTCAACCGAGGAAGCCTCTCGGGTTGTTTTGGGAAAGGGGAACCACCCGCCCCCGCCCCTCTTCGAAAAGGAAGCGTAAGGTGTTTTGGGGGCAAGCCCAGGGATCGTCTCTATGGCGCTCGCCTATATCCGAGGTACTGCGGTACCCCAGAAGCCGAGGTCACCTCCCGCCGCCACGTGACCTCTCGCCGCTCCCCACCCCCCATTGATGCACTGAAACGGTCAAGGCGCCGCTAGGCAAGAAGAGTCGATGCTCGAGCGGCAGCTGCAGCTGCTCGCTGAGGCGGCGGCGGGCGCTCGGCGCTCGTCTAGCTCTCCCCCGGACTGACGGCGGCAGGAGGAGCGCGGAACAGCGGGCGCGCGGCGGCGATGGCGGAGGTAGCGGATAAGCTGTACCGGGCGGAGTATGCGAAGAGCGGCCGCGCTTCCTGCAAGAAATGCGGCGAGAGCATCGCCAAGGACTCGCTACGCCTGGCCCTCATGGTGCAGGTACCGCATGGTGGGGCCCGGCCTGGCAGCCGAGAGGGCTGAACGCTCGGCTTCGCACCGCTACCCGTGGGGCAGGGCTGGGTCGCTCCCCTATATCGCCGCTGCGGTCTGGAGCCGCTTGGCTGGACCGCTCTCCGTCGCTGCGGTGTCTTCGCCCTTACAAGCTCCCCCGCGCGCAGGTCTCCTGCCCGGAGCTCTTCCTGCCACCCAGGGGGAAGTAGCTGCTCACCGCAGGGGCGGGCGCTGCCGCTCCCCCCGCGATGAAGTCGCATGGAGTGGAAGCGGTACAAAGTCCAACGTTAAGAGCCTTAGTGGGGGATTACCGGGGTGGAGGGGTCGGCCCAGGGCGCATGCAGAGGTTCTTTGTTGTCATTCGGCGGACGGAGAACCGGGGGAAGGCGCAGGTGGGCTTAGGAGCGCGGTGGGCTCGGCGGCGTGGCCTCTCCGTGTTCCGGACAGCGTCTGTTCCGCGTCGGTGTTGTGGAAACTTGCGATGTTTACTGTCGGGTCGTGGAAACCTCTACTTAGTGCGTGCTTGCATACGAGGAAGAAAACTACAGACTCTAATCGTGTTAAAGGTGAACAGTCCTGTGTTTTCCTCTCCGCTTTCCCCGGGCAGCACCGGGACTTGCGGCATGACTGGCGCCGCCGGCGGCGGGGGCGGGTACTTGTCCGGCCGGATACCCTGCGGTTACCGAGCACAGAGCTGTAATCAGAAAACATTCGGAATGCCGAGGCGTGTCTTGCTGTCAGCTGCCCTCAAATTATTTGCCTTTTGGGGAAGAAGCTTGCTTGGCTTTCCATGGAAATGAAGGGGAGGGCTTTGTCTGGTGTGGGAGTTGTTCACAGACCTGCTCTGCCGCGTTGGCTGAGTGTGGGGAGAGGATCGGCCTCTACAAGGGAGGCAAAACGCCGCTCTCCTGGGTAGTGGGGAAGGGCGAAGAGCGGCCTTCTCAGGCCCTGGGCCCGGGCCTGCCTCTGCAAGGGAGATGAACAGGCAGCTGCAGCGTTCAGGTGGTGCAGGTGGGTTGTCTGGTGAAAGATGATCAACGGCATGTATATGTATTGATGAAAGGTTAGCAAGGACGTGGGGTGTGAACCCTGTAGGAAAACCCTGCAGATGAGTGCTGTTGTTCCCAGACACTCGAGGAGTAATTTCTGAAGAAGGTGCCATGCTGTGCAGCTGAGAGTCACTTGTGCTCCTGGGAGAGGCTGCACTTGGAGTTGGGAGGTGAGGAAGGAACTGTCCCCCCTTACCCAAGCTCTCCCACGGAGGATGCCAGGCTGCAGGGCAGGGTGAGCTAGATTGCCTGGCTTGGAGGCAGGAGCTGGTTTCCCAGAGGGGAAATACTTGCAGCCTCTGATCTGCTGCCCCTGCTTTTGTTCCCCAGAGCCTCCATCCCCTGGGAAGAGTGTTTGACCATGAGGTGCTAAGCACATGTGTTCCTGCTGCTTTTTTCTTTTGTTTCTCCTGCTGCCCTCTCAGAAGGTGTCTGCTTCCCTCCACTCCTCCCCTGCCTCTGTCTGCTGCTTCTCTGCTTCCATCACATTTGTTCTCCCTTCCTGTGCTGCATTTCCCCATGAGTCTGAACTGGTACAAGGGCCGGCTGTCCTCCCTCAGCGTGGGGTCATGTGGGACTGCAGTGTGTCTTAGTTCAAGGATTGTGTTTGGTTTTGTGGGGTTAGGTTTACTGTGTGATCTGGGGGCAGGTGGAAGGGGACAGCTGTTATCGTTACTGCCCTCACAGACCCACTGCCAACTGTCTCCCCTAAACTACTCATCTTATACCAACCACAGGTAATTTTTTTTTTCCTGACAACCTCTTGAATTTGCTTGCTCTCTTCTGCAAAGGGCTGTCTATTCCCACTGTCAGATATTGTGTTCCAGCATTTTTTTTCACACCCTGCTGCCAAGCATCCTTCCTGCACAAGGGCTCAAATCTCACCAGAGCACCCAGGCCCTTTGTTTCCTCTTGGAGAAATGGCCCACAGAGCAGCTCTGCAATGCTTTCAGTGCACCAAGGTCTTTTGCAAATTAAAGGGAGGCACAGACAAAATTGTTATATGGGTGTCATTTCTGCTATAATCACTGTTTTGGTTTGGGTTTTTTCAAGTGAAGAGCTCTGAATGACAGTGGGATGCTTTGTGTTTGTCACAGGGCTGGCCCTGCAGAACCAACAGATCTTCAACTTTTGCTTCCATCTGGAACTGAATTGCTTTCTGTTGACTGCATGTGCAATGTGAAAGCTTATCAGTTTCTCCTTTTTCCATAGTTTATTTAGGAAACTATAGTCTAGAAATAGGTGATCTGAAGGAAGTTGTGTAACCAAGGTCTGTCTTGCCTGGAGGTTTCATTTGCTGCACAGAGAGGTCGTGCTCTAAATGTACAACTCCACATAATTGAGGAGATGTACTCATTGTTTGCATTGTTGTCTTTGAGGTTAAGCCAGCACTACCCTCTTCCATATGCACTTCAGTGCCTTGTGCCCCCAAAACCTTTGTATTAGGGACAAAACCATGAGGAAACTTCCAGTAAAACTCCAAAACAGGCTCTCAGGGGTAATCGACTTCCAGTGCAGAGCTGCTTGTGGCTTCCAGACACATTGAGAGCAACCCCAGGGTGGCTTCTCTATAGCTGATGCTGTGAGGGTAACTGAGTAGTCCAAATCCTGGCTTGTGGGAAGAGTCCAACTGGAAATGTAAATGTCCTCATACAGTTGTGGTTGATGTTTAGTCATATTTGGGGCTCACAACTCTCCTGGTCCCACATGTGGTATTCAAAGCCCTTTTCTCCTTCCTGCTCATGCACAAACGTGACTGCTGTTGTTTTCAGCTTGGAGATTTCCCTCCTGTTAGTGAGTGAATTGTAGAATGCCTTCCTTCCTGTTTGTGAGTGAATTGTAGAATGCTTTCCTAGGTCATTAATTCTGTATCATCAGTAATAATGATTATACAATGCTAAGTGTTGTACAGCAATTGTTTGAGTGCATTATGTGGAGCCAAACAACTGTACAGCTGTTTTGTCTGATGGGTAACCAGAAGGATGCCCAGTTGGCACCTACTGTGTCTGAGTCAGAAAAATACGTGGAGCACTTCTTTGAGTAGGTTAGTTCACTCTGGAGCAGTGCTTTGGGAAAGACTTGGGTGATGCTTCTGTCCTGAAGCAGGATTTCATTGGGCTCTGGTGTTTCCCTTAAATTTTTCCGATGCCTCAGGATTTTCTTAAGACCACAGTCACTGGAGCTACTCCTCCTGTCCTGTGCTTGGCGATGGGCTTTCCAGCACATGGACAGCTTGCTTGAGACATGGAGTTATGTGTTGTATTTAGAAGTCATGCAGCACAAGACCAGCCTCTTGTGCTGCAGTGGTTTCCAAGGAAGTTGAAGAAGATGAGCTGTGTGCTTTTAGTTGTCTTTTTCTACAACCTCTGTTTTGTTTTCCTTATACCAGTAGATGGTCTGATTCTCATAGGGAAGAAGCCTCTCCTTGTCTGTTCAGGGTTGGTATAGCCAACAATGAGACTGTGACCTTTTTGTTTTGAGTACAACAGATGGCCTAAGCAGCAGGATGTTGAACTGGTTAAGCTAGGTAAATGCTCCTTCCATGTCTGTCCCCTTTGGGAATTCTCTTCAGCAACTTCTCTGTCACGTTAGATTCTCAGATTCTCTTCTTAGACTTTGTCTTAAATAGTATCGATTTCTTAATTTAAAGAAAGAAGAAAAAAAAAAGTCATGTGTTTACCCAGAGACTACTTTTTAAATTAATTTTATCCAGCTTGTTTCATACTCGCCTCATGTGCTTTTTCCCTAGTCACCAATGTTTGATGGCAAAGTCCCTCACTGGCATCACTACAGCTGTTTCTGGAAGCGGGCTCGGATCGTGTCCCATGCGGACATTGACGGCTTCTCTGAGCTCCGATGGGAAGATCAGGAGAAAATCAAGAAAGCCATTGAAACTGGTGGTCCTGGAGGAGGTAAGCAGAGATCTCATGCAGTTTGGAGGTTCGGCTGTCACCATGTTCCCTTCTCTCAAGCTGTTAATTGTGGTTATTTGATTGCTGTGCCCCTTCAGCAAGAAGGGAAGAATTGCTGTGGCATCTGTATTACAGGGCTAGTCAGTATAACCCAGCATGTTAAATCAAGGAAGGACAAAGTCAGTTGATTGGTATATTACCAAATATCACCAAAATACACCAAATATTGGCATATTTTGTTACCAGTTCTTTAATAACAACAAGTGTTGCTGTAGTATGTTGTTTTGATGGTGCCTTAACTGCAGTGGATGGTTATGGTGGCTCTTTGAAATTGTTGCACCATAAACTAATGAGTCAGGGAAGCAAGTGGGAAAGGTCTAAGTGCAGACTGGACTAAATGCAGCACTTTTTGTGTAAACCAAGGATGCTGGCCAGTTTAGATTGATGTCTGCCTGTTGAAATGTAGTACTACAAAACAAAATAAAAGGAAACTGGTGGGTGGGAAGAGTTGTGCTTTGAAACAGAGCTATTTGTGACTCCTGTTACAATCAGGTCTTCAGGAAGATCTCATTTTATAGTACTTTCAGGAAAGAAACAAAAAGGGTCAGTTCTGTGCACCTTTGAATGTCTTCAAAAATTATGAAATAAGCAATCCTGTACAATTGTTACTTGACTGTTTAAAGAACTTTTCTGTTTTAAAAGTGATTTTGAACATGGGCTGCTTATCTTACTCTTTATTCAAGTTCTAAACAGATGAGTTTCTGTTTGACGGTTTATTGATCCAGACTGCTACCAATCTGGGGCAGATAAAAAGAAAAGAGGGGAATGCCTTTTAAAGCCAAACTATTTGATTTGTTCTCCAGGAAAAGGAGGGGAACAGGAAGGAGTGGGTAAGGCTGAGAAGAGCCTAAATGACTTTGCTGCAGAATATGCCAAGTCCAACAGAAGTACTTGCAAAGGCTGTGAGCAGAAAATAGAAAAGGTAGAAAGCTTTTTAAAGTTCTTGATCTCTTATTTCTTGTCTTACCAGTTACAGCTCAAACAGTGACTTTTACAATTGCTTCATGTCTGTCCTACATATGGAAAGCACTTGCAGAGCTGCATTTCTGTATTTGAAGAGCAGCTGTGCCTGGGACAGCTGACTGTAAAGGTACACCTTGGTCATTGTAGCATGGGCTTCAAACCTCCTGATGCTTCCTTTTACTTGGGTCTTAGAGCAGGCTGGAATGTCACTTGCCAGCATTTCTGTGGCAAGAGAGCTTCCACTAACTGCAGGTTTTCCTGCTTGTTGCAGCACTGCAACTGGTGCAACATCTTCCTCCTCAAACAGACCAGTTTTGTTTGTGTGTGTGGTGTATCCATATTGATTCCATGAAAGCAAACAAAAGCAGCAATGCAGCTAATTAAGATACAGCTGTGCATCTGGAAGTGTTTTGGTGTTCTACTTTCAAAGACAGTTGGCAAAATGAAGTTGTGAGCCTCTGATATAGACGTGAATAGACCTACCAGTTGGATGGGTAAAGTTGGCAAGGGCAAAACACCAGAGCTGGTATGTTTGTATTTGCAAGAACATTAGTGATGGTTGTATAGACATTTCCTTGAAGTATCGCCCTCTAGAAGCACCTAAAAACAGCTACTTGTTGAGCATCTGAAAAGTAATTTGCAGTAAGGCTAGGTGAGATCATATTAGTGCTGATGCTTGAATAGTAGGGACATAAAGTTAATTTTTACATTTGCCTGCACAGAGTTTGGTCATGTTTTTTCTTGTTTGTTTGTTTCTATCTAGAAAGAACATTGAAGAAAGCAGAAGGACTGTAGTGAAAGGGCTTGAAAAAAAATTGCAGGCTTTGATAGAGTAGCTGTTGCTATTTTACAGATGTTTAAAAAGCATCATGTTGCTAAGGTGTTAACATCCTGCCCTTTCCAGAGTAGCCTGACAGTTGCTCTTCTGTTGCTCTAATCTACCCCAGGGCCAGATCCGGATTTCCAAGAAAATGGTGCATCCTGAAAAGCCACAGCTAGGAATGATAGATAACTGGTACCACCCGGACTGCTTTGTGATCCGCCGGGCAGAGTTGGGCTTCCTCCCAGCATATGGGGCCACCCAGCTCCTGGGCTTTAGCATCTTGAAAGCTGAAGATAAAGAAACTCTGAAGAAGCAGCTCCCAGCTACCAAGAGTGAAGGGTATGTGGGCACTGTAAGAGTCATAGAATCATAAAGATTGGGAAAGTTCTCTAAGAAATTGTGTCATCTAGAAGAGTCATTGCTTGTCTTCAGATATATCCATGATAAATGTTTTCTGACATTTTTGTTTTTGTTAAAGTAATATTGGTTATAGTAGGGTTTGGTCTTTCCTGTGACCTTAGGCTGATGACAGCAGGCAAATTACCTGTCCCTGGGAACGTGCAGTCCACTTACCCCTGTGACTGCCTTGAGAAGATGCGTAGACCAGCAGCTATGGCTCAGATGACTGATGTAGGGATTTCCACCATAAAATAATGCATGCTTAATCCAAATGGATACTGGGGTCTGCACCTCGTTGTGTGATGCTGTTATCAGTGATGGTATCTCTGCTCTAACCACATGTTAGAGAATTGATTTGACATCTCTAATTTATGAGCTGCTTATCTCTGAGACGCACTGAATCTGATAATGGTGCTTATTGGCTGCATAGTGCTTACACTTGGATGCTTTTGTTTGCTATGTCTTTTATGGTACATATGAAATTTAATTGCCTTGAATTGAAATTTTTAGTAGAGGCTTTTGACAGAACCTATACTGACAAGAGATGTGCTTCCAGATGAGTTGCTAGCTTGGTCAGTCTTTCTCCATTAATTAAGGCTTTTGTTACTTTTGAAGCAACTTCATGTGGAGTCACGCTTCATAAAACAAATCAGTGGTGCATTGTCCCCGTGGAGTAAGGAACATAAGCTTGTAGACTGAATTAAGCCTTACTTTTGTAAGGATTCACCATGAAACTGTCCAGTGAGACTGATACTGGCTTCTGAGAAGCAATAGCCATGTCAAATCTATGCAGTTTTTTTCAGTATTGGTTTTCCGGTGTCTTGTGGATGCCGTGTGCTGTTCAGAGCCTTGTGAATATGTTGATGTCATCTTTGGCCAGCGGTAACAGAGCAGAGCTTGCATAAACTGATTTATGTGTTGTTAAGAGGCTGCAACTTCCACACTTTATTCTTGGTTGGCAAGCAGAAGCTCCAGAAGCATTCCACAGTGGTGCAAGTGCTGTGGTGCCTGCAGTGCCACAGGAACAAGTGCTCCTGCCAGAGCCCTGTCAGGTCCTGTGCTGTTCACCTAGCTCACTCACCTGAACCACTGAGATAAGCCAGCAGCTTGCTGTCTTTTCATTCAGACATTTTACCGCTGCGTGTGCCGTAGCATGTAAGTAGAAGTACAGTGTTCTAATGCTCTTGCAACTTTTAAAATAGTTCTTTGCTTTTTGTGCGTGTTTCACTTTGTCCTAGAACAGCATCTGAGTTTTAATAGGGCTGTTTGTAGTTTTCTTCCATGCCTTCAGCAAACCTCTAGAGATCTGACTGTGTAAGTGCTTCTCTTGTCTGCCCTGCTTTTCTGGGCCGTTACTGGCATGTTACACAAAATATGAAGGCTTTGTAAAGATAGGCCACAGAGTAGTTTGCCAAGTAAATGGTTAATAAAAGTCTAGAACTGCAGTGGAAAAAAACTTAGACTGATGATGGGGTAATGAGAACCAGGACCTCACACCAGAAAAATAGCAGGATTTCACCTCCAGTAATTTATCGTGTATAGTAACAGAAATTAACCACAGCATTTCACAGAAATGGCATTACAGCATTTTTCAAAATTTTCTTTAAACATATTTCTAATTGTGCTGCTTCCAAATTATACCTTGACTTGAAAGTCTCTGCAATTCAAATGTGAGACATCCAAATTTATGTGCTGCTTTTGCATGTCTAGCCCAAATTCCAAGGAGATGCTTTGACCTTGGGACTGCCCTGTCATCCCTTTCTGCAGGAGTATCAGTGTGATGTGCCTATTGCAGGTAAGAGAAGTGAGGTGCTGAGCAGAGCTACCAAGAATAGGTTGGAAAATCCTTTCCCTCTGAAGGGCAAAGATGTGAAGGTTTCCTGCAAGGATCCTGGCTTCTTTCATTGGCCAACTCTATGCTACAGGCACAGAGTATCTGGAGAGCAGCGGGACAGAAAGGGACCTGGGAGTCTGGATTGACAGGAAGCTGAACATGAGCCAGCAGTGTGCTCAGGTGGCCAAGAAGGCCAGTGGCATCCTGGCCTGTATCAGGAACAGCATGGCCAACAGGTCCAGGGAAGGGATTCTTTCCCTTGAACTCAGCGCTGGTGAGGCTACACCTTGAGTTCTGTGTCCAGTTCTGGGCCCCTCAGTTCAGGAGGGAGATTGAGGTGCTGGAGCAGGTCCAGAGAAGGGCAATGAGGTTGTGAAGGGACTCCAGCACAAGTCCTGTGAGGAAGGGCTGAGGGAGCTGGGGTTGTTTGTTCTGGAGGAGGCTCACAGGAGACATCATCACTCTCTAAAACTCCCTGGAAGGAGGATGTAGCCAGGGGGCAGTCGATCTCTTCTCCCAGGCAGCTACCAGTAAGACAGGAGAGCATGGTCTTACGCTCTGCCAGGGGAGGTTTAGGTTGGATATTAGGAAGAAATTCTTTACAGAGAGGGTCATCAGACATTGGAATGGGCTGCCCAGAGAGTTGGTAGATTCTGTGTCCCTGGATGTTTTTAAGAAGAGACTGATGTGGCACTCAGTGCCATGGTCTGGTAACCGTGGCAGTAGTGGGTCAAGGATTGGACTTGATCTCAGAGGTCCTTTCCAACCCAGCTGATTCTGTGATTCTGTGAGACGTGCCAGCCCTCCCCTGGTCTATGGGCTGGTCATAATGCAGTGCTGTCATTTTGCAGTCCTGTGGAAGGAGGATCTTGTGTCCTTGTCAACATGTTCTTGTGGAAAGGGTGCTCTTGTACTGATGTAGGAAATGCAGCAGCAACTTGCAAGCTCCCTTTGACTCTGCTGATCCGTAGGATGTGTTTTGTCCTCCTGTTTCGAGTTGTAATACTTCCCTGTATTTTCTGCCTTGCTTGTTTGGGGAGCAAAGTGTCATTCTGCAGATATCATGCAGCATTAACTACAGAGGTTGCCTGAGGCAGAGGGTAAGTACTCAGGCCAGCAGCAGTCTTGCAATGATTTATGGGGAGGAGGAGAAGAGGGGAGTTTTGTTCCTCCCTTGTTCGGCTGTTTGCTTTATCCAGGGTTGCTGTGACTGTCCTTTCCACCCTTCATTTTCACTGTAGGGAGCAGAACGTGAAAAGTAGTAGATAGGAAGGAAGGGCCAGGCTAGAGTGTGACAGTTTATCTCCTTCTTAATTGTCTCAAAAATTAGTATAAAACTTGGAAGTTGCGTATGTTCCATGAGGGTATGAGAACAAGTGGCTTGCAGTAATTGGGAAGTACCAGTCCTGAGCAAGCTGTTGAGCCATACCTGTTGAATGTGGGAAAACTGTCCCTTCACCAATAGGAGAAAGGGTGCACAGAGTAGCACACAGCTGCTTTTACCAGCTCACAGTGTTTGGTCCCAAGGACAGAAGATGAAATAAATGTGTGTCAGTGAGTTTGTATTTTGTCTGTTCTAAAATCTGCTGGTCTGGGACAATGCAAGATAATACTGAGTTGGCCCTTCCATCTCCAGGCCCTCTAAAATTAGGATTTGAGTTTGCTCTAAGGCAAAGGTGATTGGTGTGTTGATTTTCCTCCTTTTGGAGACTGAGAGACAAGTTGATAGCACAGGAGTGAACACTGGTGGAGGCAGCCTGTCAGCCTGCTGGAGGGAGAGGCTTTGCAGATTCACAGTGTTTGGGCACCCATCCTAAATACCTACATTATTAAACCCTCTGGCTTGGGAGGGTGCATCAGAGCACTTTGTGCTCAAGCTAGTATGTTTTTCTCAGATTGTGTTGTGTACCCATGACTCTGTTAAAACTTAGAGAAGTCATTGTCCTTCTGGTGTGGCTCAGTGGATGGTCTGGTCTTGCCCCTTGCAGGGACTGCACCTGGGGAAGAGAGGGGACTTGCTTAGGCCTGGGGACTTTTGAAGGTGTGGCTGTGTGTACGCACTGTATCCAGTCTTGCTAGATTGGTTCCTGCTTGCTTAATTTCACAAACAGTATGGAGGTTTTTTGAAAAACACAAGCAATCACTGGTAGCACAGTGCAGATGTGGTCCTCCTTGAGACAGGGTGCCTTACAGCATAGCCCCAGCTTCACCACTAGATCTTTGCAGGGGGCAGCTGAAAGATGAGTTCTTCTGCAAAACCAGCCCCTTGAAGACTTAAAAAGTTCTCTGAATCATGGGTTGGTCAGGGGTGCTAATGATGGGAGTAGTGGTAGCCACTGCAAATAAAATGAGAACTTGGCACACTTGTAGAGTCAGGACAGTTACTTGAACTAGCAGGTCTCTCATGCCAGCGTTTGGCAGGAGAGTACCTGTTGACATCCTGCTTTATACCAATAAGCTTTCATACAGGTTTATGACAGGTTAATGGTAGCAAAGCATTAGAAAGTGAAGTGTTTAAGATTTTAAGAAGGGGAGCAATCAAGACTGTCAACTTTATGGCTTAATCATCAGCCACAGCTTATAAAGTTAAGACAGATGCTTTCCTGAAAAGAAATATGGCAGATGTTTTGAAACTGTAGCAGCTCTGTCATAATGAAATGCAAGATCCAAGCTGTGTTCATGCTTTGCCTTGAGTTGTAGGCACATCCATCCTCTAGTGGGGCAAAAATTCCTTTTTATTTACTCATGAGGAGAGCACACACTGATTTGATTTATTGATACATTATTGTATTTTGAAGCCAGGTAGACCAAGGGTATGACATGACTCTGGAAACAAAGGATCTTCCTCTAAGGTCCCTTGTTGCTTTGAAATGTGACAAAATCACCCAGTTTTAATTTGGTCTCCTTTCCAGCCTTTTGCGAGCAGCGTTTTCTGTAACTTCTCCCTGCACAGCTCTTTGGTCCCAGCTAATAACAATACATTTCCACACAGCTGCACAGTAGTACATCACAAAACTGCTAGCAGCCTGGGAGCACTTTGCCACTTTGCATGTAGAAATGTCTTCCTGTCTGATTTCAGAGACCTAAGTTAATTCCAATGTGAAGAGAAACTACCTGTGAAATATCTAGTTTCCCAGTGTGTTAGCCTATTAGCTCTGCTTTATTAACATATGGTCTGTCTAAGATGAAATCAAGAAGTTGGTACAGCTGAAAATCTTTTAACATGCATTGCTGCACCTTCTCATATTTGGAGAGGTATGCTTACATTCAGTGATTCCACAGGAGTAGATGGATACACTTGAAATAGTTGCAGTATCTCGTGCTCTTCTGCCAGACCATACAGCTACCCTGTGGAAAAGCTCTAAGTGTACCCAACCTGCTTGAGCTCATAGCAGAGTACATATCTGCAGTCCAGCACTTGAAAAGGGGCTTGCTTGCAACAATGGGTGATATTCAAGCCTCTGCAGATAGCAGCAGTCAGTAAAACTGAGCTCTGGTAACAGTTTGATAGGCCTTTAAATAACTTCCTTTCATGTGTGTGTGTTTTCTTTTTCTCTATTAGAAAGAGAAAAGGAGAAGAGGTAGATGGAAATGTGACTGCAAAAAAGAAACAGAAAAAAGAAAAAGAATCAAAGCATGAAAAACAGCTGAAGGTGAGTTTTAGCTCAAATAAAAACTTATTTGTTAGAAGAGTGCAGTGATAGGCTCTAACTGAAGATCTGTAGCACCTAGAGGGAGGCTGTACTTCTTGCCTGGGCAAAACAGTTGTGGCACAGCTGGTCCTCATGTTCTGTCTCAGGAAATGGCCACTCACTAAGCCTTGACTGAAGGCAGTTCACCCTACAGCTTTCTCATGAAAGACAGGAAGGTCCTTAGGAGTTTGGCTTATTTGATTTAAATTGATTAGGTTAAATGCCTTCCCTTTCAAGGAGACTGTTTCTGTGGTCCTTTCTGTATCCTCTGGCTGAAGCTCTGAGCCTGAGTGCTGTTGCAGAAGAGCTTGGCAACCAATAGATAGCTAATTGCAGAAAATAAGCATAGTTAGAATGTGTAGATTAATGTGAAATCATGCCTTTTTCATCCTCTGGGCAGCTGTGTTCAGTTCTTGGGTAACAAAATGTGCTAAATCACAGCTTCCTGCCTTTGACTTTCTAGAATATCGTGGAAGTAATTCCTCATAGAGCATCAGGAATTTTGTATTTACTGAAAGTTTGACATAGACACTTTCCAAGAAAAAAAAAAAGCTGCTTTTGCTGCAATTGAAGTCTTAATGGAACTATGGAAAAATGGTGTGTCCACTTTTGAACAAAAGTTTTCTTCTTTGTCCTGTGGCAATACCTTAATTTTCAGTGAAACTTAGCTGAGACATTATCAAGGCTTTGCTGCTGCAGATGTTTAGGACAGATCAAGATAATTTGTGGATCACAGTTAACTTTGGGCTCACTGGTTCTTTTTTTTAAACAGCATTTCATCAGTTATGATCATAAACACTGAAAATGGAAAGTGCTTAACACTAGTTACTAGTCAACTAGTTCTTCCAAAGCAGACTGTGTTATTGACTGTAGCTAGTGAATAACATTCAGAAACTATGACATGTTTTAGGATGTTTTTTGCTGTCCAACCCTTTCACCTTTTGTAGAAAGGTCCAAAAGAATGTGTAAGCTTCTCCACATACACACTGCTGCAGGTTACTGGTCTGATAGAAATTTGTCTTATGCTTAGGTGACTTAAAAGAACAGTGTCAACCAGCATTTCTGATTTTTGTATAAATGCAAGGCTCAAGTGCAGCCACATCACCACTGTTGTCAGTGTCAGCTAGTTAGATGGTATTTGCAAAGGCTGTTGAGAGCTTGCTGAGGGTAGAAGTAAAATGGAAATGGGTTCCACTCTACCTAAAAGCTAGCTATCTTGTTAGTAATGCTTGTACTTTCTTCTGTAGGTAGTTCTGTAAAAGTTACTCTGTGGCCCTTCTGCACAAGTACATGATGAAGAGTATTTTTTTAATACTCTCCCATAGGAATGTCCTTCCATGTGTAAACTTGAGAAGAGACAGTATTTGCTGAAGCAGCAGCATGCTCATGTATTCTTACAGAGATCTGCAGCATGGCTTCAAAGATCTTTTCTAGGATTTTGGGTAAAATGTGTGACTCTTCCTTTTGGTAAAGGTTCTGGTTCTTGGTGCTCTTCATTTCACTGTCTGCATTTAAGGTACCATGCTCTTGCTAAGACCTTGTCCACTTGCTGTTGTTTCTGGAATGAACTAAGAAAGCGACTATTGCAAGTAGCTAAGCTGCTGGCTTTTGTCAACAGGAGCAGACAGAGCTGATCTGGGGCATCAAGGATGAGCTGAGGAAGGTCTGCTCCACTAATGACCTGAAAGAACTGCTTATCGCCAACAAGCAGGAAGTTCCTTCAGGAGAGAATGCTGTGAGTTGCTGTGTGGTTGCTTTGCATGTGTATTAGACCTTTGAATCAGTGAAACTAATCCAAACCGATATTGATGCAAGGTCCACAAGACTGAAGCAGAAAGAAATTTAAGTTGAAAATGCTTTTGTCTTGGGACTCTGATATTTATGTTAAGTTTGCCTGTGAAGGGTTGTGTGGTGGTATGTGATGCTGAATTCAGTGCCTTAGTCTCAGTAATGTGCCTTTATTCTGCTATGCCCAAAGTAGTCCATGCTTCTTTTGTTTCTGCCTCTTCAAGAGCAGGTTATGGCACTTCACATTGCCTCCCTTAATTGTTAAATTATGGAAAAAGAAGAAAAAACCTGCACAAAGTATTTCCTGCTATATTTTCTAAAAATAATTTTAAGTCTTTTTAGCTTGTGAAAGTCTTCTCTCATTCACAGCCACTCATCACTTCAAGTATTTGTATTTATTAAGACTGTAGGCAGTGTGGGTTGGAAGTTAAGAAGACTCTAGACACAAAACAGTAAAGAAGTACTCTCTAATCAAGAAAACCAGGGCTTGTCTGAGCTAACTACCCACCTAACTACTCATGTGCTCAGATGCAGTAGTTTGTCTCCTCTGTAGCTGTTCCGGCATGACTGTCAGGTCAGATTTTGTGCAGTAGGTATGTTCTCCTGCATGCTGAATCAGGGTAGGAGAGACTGCAAGTGTCTCTCATGGTGTGGCCAGGAAAACTTCATGTCATGTCTTTAAGGCCTCATAAACTAATCAAGGCTGGCAAGAATCTTTGTTTTTGTGCAGTGTTTGTATAGCAAGTGCTGAAAACTTCTACATCTTAATGACAGCAGCCTGACAGTTACTTTCTTGTGCAGCCCAGTGTAATGTAGCATGTGGGCTTCCAGCCTTCTTCTACCATGACCTGCTCTATATTCTTTGTTGCTTTAGATTTTGGACCGAGTAGCAGATGGGATGGCATTTGGAGCTCTGCTTCCCTGTGAGGAGTGTAAGGGGCAGTTTGTGTTCAAGAGTGACGCATATTACTGCTCAGGGGATATCACTGCCTGGACTAAGTGTGTTGCTAAAACACAGATTCCCAACAGGAAAGACTGGGTCATCCCAAAGGTGGGTGTTTACTGCAAATTTCATGATCTGAAGTACTTAGCTGATGTTACCTCTTGTAAGGATATTGGATAAGGTGCACTTGGTGTTGGATGCCAGAGAGCAGTGTACTGCAGTGCTGAGCAGCTGTGGCAGTGGGGAGGTCCTGTAACAGCTACATCCCTATAGGGGTAGGCAGCTACTGCATAACTAAATTGTATTTTTCCCAGTAAGACTAAATTGAAAGAGAAGTTGCTGTTGAAACATAATTTACCCTCTTCTGGCTTTGTCTTAATCAATAAAGTGAGCATTTGCTCACCTTAGTATGAATGTCTCAAAAATCCTTTTCAAGACCTGTGGTAAATACCAAAATCTGGCTAGTGCTCAATTATCCTTTAAATTTTACTGTTTAATTTGTTGTTATAAACCCTACTTACTCATACAGCATGGGCAGCAAACAGGAGTTTGAAGTCATTGTGCACCAGGACAGCTGTGATGTAGTCACCATGACATCCAGTAGGATGACTCTCATGATGGGAATGGTGTATTAGATGGTTATAGGCTCTTACTGGATAAACAGGGGAGGAGAAGCAGTGGAGTGGCTTTATATGTGAGGGAGTGTTTCAATTGCATAGAGCTTGATGATGATAAGATTATAGACTGCCCAACGAGGATGAGAAGGCAGACAAGGCATTCTACAAGCAGCTGTCTACAAGACATCTTACAATTGCTAGCCCTTGTTCTGGTGGGGGACTTCAACTTACCAGATGTCTGCTGGAAGTATAACGTATCTATATAAAGTATAACTTCCTGACACACCTGGTAAGTAAGCCTACAACAGGAAGTGCTTTGCTAGATCTGGTATTCACAAACAGGGAAGGACTGGTGGAAGGAGTGGTGGGAGATGTAATGGTCAGGGGCTGTCTTGGGCTTAGCAGCCACAAAATGGTGAAGTTCCCAATCCTAGGAGAAGTAAGGAAGGCAGTTAGCAAAACCTCTACCATGGACTTCTGAAGGGCAGAATTTGGCCTGTTCAGGACATTGAGAGAGTGCCTTTGGAGACAGCCCTAAAGGACAAAGGGATCCAGGAAGGCTGGAAACTCTTCAAGAAGGAAATTCTAAAAGCACAGGAATGGGCTGTCCCCATGCACCATAAGACAAAATGCCGGGGAAGACCATCAGCCTGGCTGAAGAGGGAGCTATTACTGGGAATTAGGAAAAAAAAAAGGAGAGTCTATCTCCTTTGGAAGAAGGAGCAGATATCTCAGGATGAATACAAGGATCTACTTAGGTCATGTACAGAAAAAATTAGGAAGGCAGAAATCCAGCTGGAGCTCAGTCTGGCCACTGTCATAAGGCACAACAAAAAAAGTTTTTACGAATACATCAATAACAAAAAGAGAGCCAGGGAGAATCTCCATACTTCATTGGATGCAGAAGGAAACATTGCAAAATGAGGAAAAGTCTGAAATACTTAATGCCTTCATTGCCTCCATCTTCATTAGTCAGACCAGCCCCTCTCAGGGTATTTAGGCCCCTGAGCTGGAAGATGGAGAGCAGCACAAGCCCCACATCATCCAGGAAGAAGCAGTTAATGACTTGCTACGGCACCTGGACACTCTCAAGTCTATGGGGCTGGATGGGATCCACCTGAGAGTATTGAGAGAGCTGGCACAGGAGCTCACCAAGCCTCTTTCCATCATTTACTGGCAGTCTTGGTTAACAGGGAACATCTCAGACGACTGGAGGTTTGCCAGTGTGACACACATCTACAAAAAGGGCCCTAAGGAGGATCTGGGGAACTACAGCCCTGTCAGCGTGACCTTGGTGCCTGGAAAAATTATGGACCGGTTCATCTTAAATGTTCTTACATGGCAAGTGCACGGCCAGCCAGCATGGGTTCAGGAAAGGCAGGTCCTGCTTGACCATCCTGGTCTCATTCTGTGACCAGGTGATCCACCTAGTGAATGAGGGACAGGCTGTAGACATTGTCTACCTGAACTTTAATAAAGCCTTTGACACCATCTCCCACAGCATTCTCCTAGAGAAGCTGGCAGCTCATGCCATAGCCAGGTTACTCTTCACTGGGTTAAAAACTGTCTGCATCACCAGGTCCAGAGAACTGTAGTCAGTGCAGTTAAATCCAGTTGACAGCCTGTCACCCGTGGTATTCCCCAGGGCTCAGTTTTGGGGCCATTGTCTTAATCAATGATCTAGATGAGGGGATTGAATGCTTCCTCAGTAAGTTTGCAGATGATACCTAAGTTGGGTGGACATGTTGATCTATCTGAGGGTAGTAAGGCTCTGCAAAAGGATCTGGACAGGCTAGACCAGTGGGACAAGGTGTAATAAAATGAGGTTTAACAAAGCCAAGTGCCAGGTCCTGCACTTTGGTCACAACAACCCCATGCAATGCTACAGGCTTGGGGAAGAGGGGTTGGAAAGCTGCCAGGCAGAAAAGGACCTGGGGGTGCTGGTCAAAAGCCAGCTGACTATGAGCCAGCAGTGTGCCCAAGTGGCCAAAAGTATCCTGGCTTGCATCAGGAGCAGTGTGGCCAGCAGGAGAAGAGAAGTGATCATGCCTCTGGTCTCAGCACTGGTGAGGCCGCACCTCAAATACTGTATTCAGTTCTGGGCCCCTCACTACAAGAAAGACACTGAGTTGCTGCAGCAAGCTCAGAGAAGGTCAACCAAGCTGGTGAAGGATCTGGAGAACAAGTCCTGTGAGGAGAGGCTGAGGGAATGGGGAACTGGAGAAGAGGAGGCTGAGAGGAGACCTTATTTCTCTCTACAACTACTGAAAGGAGGTAGGTGGGTGCTGGCCTCTTCTCTCAAATGAACAAATGGAAATGGACTAGAAGAAATGGCCTGAAGTTACACCAAGGGAGGTTTAGATTAGATCTGGGGAAGAATTTCTTTACTGAGAGAGCAGTTAGGCATTGGAATGGGCTGCCTCAGGAGGTGGTAGAATCACCATCTCTGGAAATATTTTGAAAACCATGTAGAAGGGGCACTTGAGGACATGCTCTAGTGGGTGATACAGATATTGATATATACTTTTTATTGGGGTGGAGGGGATGTTGACAGTTGGACATGGTGATCTTAAAGGTCCTTACCAACCATGACAATTCTGCAGTTCTGTGTGATTACACTTCCATCTTACAGGAGTTTAGGGAAATTCCTTACCTGAAGAAATTTAAGTGTAAGAAGCAGGACAGGGTATTCCCTCCAGATGCTGTGATTGTGAACTCTGTGCATCCTCCCTCTACATCTGCACCTTTGACAGAGGCTGTGTCCACACCCAGAGGTGAGTGGCTGGCTGGGCATGGGTTGGTGCAATTCAGGATGATGGGTAATGCCATTCCTAGCCAGACAAACATGACAACCTGAACAGGTGTGCTGTTCTCCTGCCTGCAGGCAGAACTGTCCTGGTAAAAAACAGCAGTCTCATGTGTTTCATCTTTCTTTGCACAAGTAGACCCTGATACAGTGAGTTGCCTGGGGACATGGACTTGAAATCCTGGTTGTTCTGTAACAAATAATTTTGGGTATTTTGTTTATTGTGATGAAATTATGTGTTTGCTGTGAATCAGAAACTTAAAGGTTTATGTTGCAAAATGAGTCCCAAGGGAGATCTGATGTGAAATGTCTTCTTGGTTGGTTTCATAGGGATGATGCCATGATATTCTATGATGATGCCAGATATTCCGCATCTTGTTGGGTTTAAAAGCAAAAGTTCTTTTTTATTTTTTAAACTCTCTGGCGTGTTACCAGTCAGTGTTACCAATCACTGACTCTCCTTATACAAAATAAATATACTGTCTCCAGCCCAGCTGGCAAAAGGTTGGACTCCAGATATTCTCTATAGACTGTTGGAATGAGTTGTGTGCTTTGGTGATACAGCCTATACACTAAGAGCTTTGGTGACTTCTTTCTTGTCCAGCCTTTCTAGTTATGGCCCTACTGTTAGGAGCAGGCAAATATTATTACTTGGTAAAAAGGATGGGAGTAATTTTGCACAGCTAATTGTAACTAGATCATGTGATTTTTAGCAATGAAGGCAAAGTAACTCGGGTCTCAGTTCTGGTTGTCAAGTTGATTTCAGTTCCAGTGTGCTCTGAAAGTAAACTCAAAGGATTGACCAGATTTAAAGCCAGACTACTTTGTTTACCAGCAACCAAACTTGAGTGGGGGAAGAAAACAGAACAAAACCATCAGCTGGTCAATAAGAGTTAATAGCATTTGTCTTCAGAGGTGCAAATATGCTCTTAGACATTGGCCATGTCATGGATGTACCTGCATTGCAAAGTATTTACATGACAGCATGGAGCTTCAGGTTTCCTCCTGGCTTGTTGCAGGGTTTGGGTGCTATAATCATGTACTGTCTGAAAGATCAGGACTCAAATGTAATGTAGTGTAGGCACAACTGTTTCTTGAGAGACAATCCTTTCTTCTCATGTCATAGTTTAGGCCTTGGACCTAAACAGAGGACCACATGGATGCTCACTCCCCCTCCCCCATTTCAGGAAGTTGAGGATGAAATCCACCTACATCATCATGAGTCAAGACTAGGAGGGTTTCACTCACAAATTACAGTCATGGGCAGAACAGACTCAATTTGGGGAAAAATCAGTTTAATTTATCAATCAAATCAAAGTGGCACAGGGGGACAAGGGAGTCGGGTTCATGGTCTATTTATCACGTTGTTTTCTCTGCTCCTTCCTCCTCAAGGAGGAAGATTCCTCACAGTCTTCCCGTATTCCAGTGTGGGGTCCCTCCCATGGGAGAGTCCTTCACAAACCCCTCCAACATGAGTCCCTCCCGCATGGCACAGTTCCTTGGAGTGAACTGCTCCAGTGCAGGTGGCCCACAGAGCCACACACTACTTCAGGAACAGTCACCTCTCCTGGCCTGGGGTCCTTCATGGCTGCAGGTCCTCATCTGCTCCAACATGATCCTTCACAGGATGCAATTCCACATCTCCACCATGCTCCTCCATGGGCTGCAGGCAGGCAGCCTGCCACCTTGCCATGGGATGTAGGGGAACCTCTGTTCAGGCACCTTCTCCCTCCCTCCTCACCGACCTTGGTATCTGCCCCGGTATTGCTCTCACTTCTGCTATTGTTCTCTTCTTCTCCTCTTCTCTGTCCTGAGGTCTTATAGCCGCTTTTTTCCCTTTCTTGAATATGTTAATTGCAGAGACACATCCATTGTCACTGCAGATCTCAACTGAGCCAGAGGTGGGGCCCAACATTTTGTAGCCAGGGAAGTTTTCAGCAGCTTCTTACAGGAGACACCCCTGGGGTCCCTCCCTGCTACCAAAAAAAAAAGTAAACATGGCACTGCATCAGCCTAGAACACCCCAGCCCCTCAAAACCAGATTGCCTTTTGTAGAGGCAGCAGCTTTCATATTACAGTGAGTTTCTCCATGTTCTCCAGGCATCAGGAGAACAGTCCCCAGTACTACTGAAGCAAACTGATTTTTTTTTTTTTTTTTTTTCATTTTTCCTGGTAAAAAAAAAGGGGGGGTAGGGGCAGGCAAATACTTTGCCTACATATGTCTTCTCTGTCTTTTATCTCTTCTGTTTGGTGAGGTTGGTGAAGAGCTCTGTTGCCATTTCTGGGGGAAAGGGAGCTTCCTCTTACTTGATTGGTGCAGGTCAGACCTGCTTGGACCCTTGTCTCCCTGTCAGATGGGACAATTGTCCTGAGTGTGTGGGGATGTTGTTTTTTTGTCCTTATTATTTTGTCTATGGGGATTTGTGGCTGTTCCTAATATGCTGTGTTACTTCTGAACCTCTAGACAAACCACTGACCAACATGAAAATCCTGGTTCTTGGAAAGCTATCAAAGAACAAGGAGGAAGTAAAAAGCATTGTGGAAGAGCTTGGAGGAAAGATGACAACAACAGCTAACAAGGCCACCCTATGCATCAGCACACAGAGTGAGCAGGCATGCCTTGATTATTGGCAGCACTGATAACAGAGCTGAGCAGATTACAGAGGGCATGTGTTTGGATTAGGGGGAGTGTTTTGTATGTGCACGTGGCCTTAGTGGGCTTGGAAAAACAAAGACAGAGGTTGATGTTTGAGTTTTATTTTACCTAGCATGATAACCCTCAATGTTGTGCTGTAAAGCTCTGCTGGGTTCATAGCACTTAAAGATCAGGTCTAAATGCAGACCATGGTGGTGTGTGAGCTACCCCTGTTGGGATGAGAGGTGCTCAGGACTATGTCCATTCTTGCCTTAGAGAAGTTGCAGAGCTGACTGTTGGTGCCTGAGGACAGCTGTTTTCTCTGCTGGCAGTTTAGGGTCTGCTCTTGCTCGCTGTTGGAGTTGATGTGCAAACTGGCTGCTGAGGTAGGAGACTTGTTCCCACCTACAAGGAGGTCCAAGGGGGACTGTACAGCCCCAGCCCAGCTGTGTGATACTCTGGACCAGACAGACAAAACATGAGTGTTTCTGCTCTAGACTAAGCTGCAGCTTGAGCTTATGGGGGTTTTGTTCTGCAAAGAACATGATGAATCAAAAATATGGTGGAATTGTTACTCCACGAAGTGTTACAGAGCCCTGAGACATGACCAGAGGGAGGGGCTGAAGTCTGAAACCTCACTGATACTTTTTCTTTCTGCTTCCCACCTTGCCTCTGCAGAGGATGTGGAGAAAATGAGCAAGAAGATGGAAGAAGTGAAGGAAGCCAAAGTCCGTGTGGTCTCAGAGGAGTTTCTTCAGGATGTGACATCCTCCAGCATGGACATCCAGGAGCTTGTGGCTCTGCGTGTACTTGCACCTTGGGGTGCAGACGTGAAAATGGAGCATGAAGAAGTGGCTGTGGATGGGAAATGTAGAAAGGCCTCAAGTATGAAGAGTGCTGGGAAGATCAAAGAAGAACAAGGTGAACAAAGCAGGTTTTTTTCCACAGGCCTGTTCAGTGTTGTGAATGCATAAAGCAAACCTGGATGTAGCTTGTCCTTGTCCTTTCCTTCAATTCTCTGCCCTTTTTCTCACAATAAATTTAAATAATGAGACATAAGGGTAAGACTAGCTTTAAGTAAACGTGAATCTGTTTTCCGAGCTGGCTTTCACTTCCCTTAGTTCAGTCATGCTTCAGAAGTCTTCTTTCTCTATGTTCCCTGGCTCGCTAACATCAATCGAGTCTTCCTCACAATGCCTCCTCAGTGTCTCTTCCAGTTTGTGTCAGTGTTGCAGCTCCAAAGAGCTGTGAGGCACCAAAATGTGGCAGACACTATATTGGCCCCCAAGAGTGTTAGCAAGTGAGATCCAGGGTCCAGAGCAGTGGGTTTGTGTTCTTATTTTAGAACATAACATTTTTGTAATAGAGGAGGAAAAATGTCCAACTCCAATGGCATTCCTCACCAGTGTCTTAGAGAGATTACATTATTAATGCTGGGCAGTGAACAAAACCATCAGATCTCCTTGCCTGTTTTCAGAACCTGTTCTTCTGCATGTCCTCCGTGTGTAAGTTTCTGCCATACAATTGCATATGTTATTGCCAGGCTATTTACAGCAGTAGGGTCTTCGGGGAACCTGAACACAGCTCACACCCTGTGAGGTTTTTAAATCCCACTTAAGCACAACCACAAATGGGAATTTCATCTGCTTTACTGTAGAAAAAATGAGGTGGCCCTCCCTTTGGCCACATAGAATCTGGGGAGTTCTTATTTTTTTATTTAATTTGTCTGGTGGGGGCTGTGAATTGGCAGCTCAAGCCAGGTGAAAAAAAAAAAAGCCATTGAAGTAATTGTGTTCATATACTGGGAATCTGATTTGAAGCCTCCTTGGGGTGTTAATTATGCAAATTGAGAATTTAAGTGTTGATTCAAGTCAGACTGGGGAAAAAAAAATTAACTTTTTTTGCTGCAGGACCTAGCAAGTCTGAAAAGAAAATGAAACTAACAGTTAAGGGTGGAGCAGCAGTAGATCCTGATTCTGGTGAGTGATAACAATGTTTGGGCCTGCACCACACACAGTCTTCACAATGTGATCATTTGCAAAATGCTTTTGTGTGAAAGGACAAGCGTTCCATAAAAGGAAAGTGAGTTTTTAAACCATTTTTTTCTTACTGTCAAGGGAAGGATATTAATGTACATCCAAAGCTAGATATTCCAAGGTTTTCTAGTGTAACTTTCAGAAGGACCACTTCAGCTAAGGTATGCAGCCTATTCAGCTTCAGGAGCATCTGTTAGTGAGGTGGATAAAGGCCCAGCTTTTATCCAGCACAGCAGAGACCACATTCTGGTGTGAGCATCTGCCACCAGACTCTTCAGGGATCAGCTGATGCTACTTTCCAGACCTACAGCACATGAATGTTGTTCTAAGAATTCATATTGCATCCAAGGGCAGACTTTGATTAACAGTCCATTTTGCTAACGTGACACCTGCAGTGTTGTATCTCTCTTGAGAATTTCTTCACTCAGTCACACAGTGGTAAATACTAGATTTTAGATGTCTCTTTATCACAAGGATAATTTTTTTTCTGTAGTTAGGATTGATGTATATCTTCAGTGTATCTGAAGGTGCATGCTCACAATTTATTAAAAAGAAATCATGCATAAAGTAATTTTGATTGAGCACATGGTCACTGGTTTTGTGATATTTTTGTTCGGGGTCTCACCATTCCATGAAATATTTGGGTGAATGTAAATGCAGGAAGGAGACCTAAAGTGATAACATTCTCTGTGTTCTAATTCGTTTTCTCTGTAGGTTTGGAGGATTCTGCTCATGTCTTAGAAAAAGGTGGAAAGATTTTCAGTGCAACCCTGGGCCTAGTAGATATTGTGAAAGGAACAAATTCCTATTATAAATTGCAGTTGCTAGAGGATGACAGAGAGAATAGGTGAGTTTAGTTTTCCCTAGGCATACTTTTGTTCACTTTTTTCTGATAAATACTCGATTTTTTGCATCTACAAAAATAAAGCATGAGTACAATGTCTTTGTGAGGAGATACAGCTAGGTATCTCCTGTCAGCATAAGACATATCCTATCCATATATATATACGGATATTTTTTTTAAAACAACCAAAACAAAGAAAACCTTGGGCAAAGAAATCCCTAATCCCCCCAGAAACTGCAAAACAAAACAAACTGTCCATGGAGAAGCCTCTGCTCCGCATGGAGGTGTTTCTTTGTGCTGTTGACAAAACCTAAGTTGCAAGATGAGTAAATTTGTGGAATTACAACTGGTAGTACTCATTCCTGCATCCTGGGATGAGGAAGTCACATATGGTTGGTATCTTCAAGAATGGGTTAATTGGCTAGCAGGGAGGCCCTTAAAAATACAGAAGTAGAATTTGGTGGACATTCCTATATTCTGACATCAAAACCCTACCCATACAGTCAGTGATGTTGGGAATCTTTCCCGTGTTCTCCAACTTACTTGTCTCCTAATTGCAGAGCTGTAACCTTCGGAAACAAACCCAGATTCTGGCTATTCTACCACAATGTAGTAATGAATTGTGTTCCCTGAGGCTTAAAAAATCAGACTGAGGTGGTCAGAGTACCATGGTTTGTTTAGTTTTCCAGTCTCATGAAATGCATAGCAGAGCTGTCCTGTGATTACGTTACTGAACGAATAGATGAAGAAATCGAGAGGGTACTTTAAAATGAAGCTGCATCCCAAGCATATCAGGGATGCACAGAAATCCAGGGGAGCTGATGGCTGTCAGCAGCAACCCTGGTCCAATGTATGTTTGCTATGTATCTGGATCTGTGATTCAGTACATGGAGTAATCTCAGTGCCTCTGTTTTGTACCTGACACGTTGGGAAAGTTAGTTGGGAAGGTATTTCTGTAAACACTACAGAAGCTTACCTAAGGTGGTGTCAGTAATACAAATGAATACCCAAGTTACTTCCAGTTTCTCTAAAAATCTGAACTCTAGAACTTGAGGCTTAAAGATGCATTGTGCTTGGTTTTCAAATATATGATCCCAGTAGTCTGAAGATTCATATTCCGACATATTGTGGGACATTAAAACTGAAGGAATATTAGCCTCTCTTTTCCTGTGGTGTGCACATTTATCCTTAGGGCTGTAGGCCCTGGGCACTTTTTCCACACAAGTTCTTGGACTTACACTGTGTTCACTCTTCTGTTCTGCAGTCACTAATAGGGAATCTCTTCCGTAAAATTAATGGTGAGCAAATGGCTGTTTCACATGCAGTTATGTGATCGTTGCACATTCAGTTTCATTTGGATATCCAGAGCCAGAATATCTTATCTGTTTTTTTCTCACATTTCATTTCTCCAGATACTGGGTGTTCAGATCTTGGGGTCGTGTCGGCACTGTAATCGGGAGTAACAAGCTGGAGCAGATGCCATCAAAAGAAGATGCTGTTGAACACTTTCTGAATTTGTATGAAGAGAAAACTGGCAATTCATGGCATTCAAAGAACTTCACTAAATATCCAAAAAAATTCTACCCACTGGAAATAGATTATGGACAGGTAGCCAAAATGTTACTGTGTCCCAGGTGGAGCATTGCTTTCCCATAACTTTTCTGTTCAGCATTCAGTGTTGGATCACTTACACTTGACCAGCCTGAGGAGTGCAGTTCAGGTGCAGCTACTGCATCTTCTCCATGCTAAAGAAAGAGAGCTGTACATCAATGAGTGCCATGCATTGAAACTGTGCTGGAGAGATAGAGTTTGCATTCTCAAGTCTGAGGTCCCTTTAGTACTCTTCTTTTTACCCTGTAATTTTACGGATGTTAATTGGAACTTAATACAGCAGTCCTTCCACATACTTCTTGTTTGAAAACACCATTCTTTTCTATCTAAAATAGATACTTATCTGTCTTCAGCATCCAAAATCCTCTCAAATGCACAAGCAACACTTATGCAGCACTCTGCTTAGTGCACATACTGAGCAGGCTGAGAAAGAAATTATTCATTGCTAGTAAGATTTGGCTATTTAGACAGTTTAGCCAAAGAAGAATTCTCTTCTGTCTGTCCAGTGGGGATTTGTATGTTTACTTAAAGGCATACCTATAATTTAAACTATTTTCAGATTAAATAATTGAATTCCGTTAATAGCTATAAAGATACCAGAAAACTTATTTTCAAGCCATTGCATTTTTTTGCAGCCATATTACTGTGTATCATCTTTCAGTGCGAAGTACTTGATGCTTAGCTTTTTTTCTGGAAATTTGAATATTGCAGCATCAAAGTGTCTGTTAACACTGCAAAGTACAGTGGTACTCTGAAATACCCAGCATATACCTTTGTTGGTGGAATGGTCTATCAGTGAAAGCATCCAGGTGGAACTGAGGCTAATTGTTGATTCCTGTGCTCCTCTGTGAAACTTTTTATTACAAAAAAAGTTAGTGAAAGCAGTTATTACATTATTTTGTCATAAAAGCAAGAAAGTAAACAGTCATTTGTTCACATAAAGATCTCTGTAGTGGAAAGCCTACAGAAAAAGTAATTAATACTGTTGCTTGAGGTGAAGCAGAGATGCACACAGAGTTTCTATTCCCTTAATGCTGTTTATATTTTACAGTACCACTTTTTGAAATAATGTCTGACAGATTACTGAGCAAGTGGATTTTTAAACCCACTTTGTTCCAGATTGTCAGAGCAACATCCCACACTGTGAACTTCAGGCTAGTCATGGTATGCATACACCAAATTGGTTTTGAATTGTTACCATGGCAGCCAACATATTACTTTTATCCTTTGTGATTTTGCTAATTCTGTTACTATTTTTACATTCCAGGATGAAGAAGCTGTTAGGAAACTGACAGTGGGTGCTGGGACTAAGTCAAAATTAGCTAAGCCAATACAAGACCTTATTAAGATGATCTTTGATGTAGAGAGCATGAAGAAAGCAATGGTGGAATTTGAGGTGACCACACACGTTCATGTTTCTCATGAAAACTCCAACTCTCCTTTCTCTCTTAACATCTTATATATACAGCCAGAAGCAAGTTCTTTGCAATCAGGGTGCATCATACTTCCCCAAATCAGTGTGAGTTTTAGATCATCCTTAAAATAAGGATAGGAGTCTGAAAAGAATTTGTCAAATACTGGAAGTTGTAACTTTGTTATGATGCATGCAGTTTTTAAAATATGGGTGGATTATTTATTCTTCGATAATCATATACATCAGCATCTTCAACTTAGGCCTATGAGAAAGTTATCTGCTGGTCCTGGGATGAATAATCGCTCTGGTTTTATTTTCCTAGTGATACATGCATTGTGACCACCGTTTGCTGAATGTTTTTTAAATACTAACACAGCCAATGAGTCAATTGCAGGCACTTTTATTTTTATGAGGGGTGAACCACATTTGAGGAGGGAGGAGGGCAACACTACTACTAATTTAGGTAGCAAGTGAATATGCATCTCGGTTTTGAGAAATGTTGCCAGTTGATATGTGCACTAATTAAGTGCCTTTACAAAATCCAGATCCTCTTATGAATAGGGCCAAACTTAAGATT
This sequence comes from Florisuga fusca, assembly GCA_038090715.1. NCBI lineage: Eukaryota > Metazoa > Chordata > Aves > Apodiformes > Trochilidae > Florisuga > Florisuga fusca. The sequence continues at coordinate 5,379,973 of JAAWXA010000041.1, read as the reverse complement.
TTTTTGTGGTAGTTCCTCACCAAAATAGCTTTCAGGCACTGGAACAGGCTGAACAGGGAAGTGTTGGAGTCACCATCCCTGGAGGTATTTACAAGATGTGTAGGTGTGGTGCTTGGGGACATGGCTTAGTGATGGACTTGGCAGTTCTGGGTTAGTGGTTGGACTTAATGTTCTTCAAGGTTGTTTCCAAACAAAACAGTTATGATTCTATGAATTCTAATTTGTTCTAATGATTCTCCATTTTCATCCATTCTTCTTTCCTCCATACTTCTTGATCTATGCTGTTATGATCCCACCCTTGTGGTCAAATGTTACTTAACATTCGTATTCCACAAGAACAAAGTCCAACCACAAAGGGCTGGATGCAAATAGAAAGTTTTATTTGGTAGACAGCAATATGAAGTAACCTGGCAAAGATATGGCAAGTCGGTACAGAGAGAAAGAGAGAGATAAGAGTTTCATCTCCCAAGGATCTTGTGACATCCCAATGATCCTTCTTCCTCCTGGTGGTGGGCCAGTCCTAGGCAGGCTAGCAGTCCAGTAGTCCAGTCCTAGGGGGCAATGAATGAATGTATCAGCGTTCCTTATATATCCATGGAGTTCTCATGGCAGATTCAAACTTTGTGGCAGGTTCAAACTTGTTCCACATTTCTCACCCCAGTGTAAGCACACTGGAGCTATTCTTACCTAGCCCAATAGTCATTAGCCAGTTAGCTGGGAGTGTCAGCTCACCGCGGACTTTATCTCAGAGAGACCCCCCCCTCACCTGACTTTTTCAGTCACGTTGCTTATCAAGAGTCTGTCCAACATGTCTTTGCCTCAAATGACAACTGGCAAGTGGCAGTTCTGCTGAATGGAACCTCACATGTGCTTCTAACAAGCTTTCAGAGAGTGATCTGATCATTTCCCTCTCCTTTCCTAGGAGCATTTTTACTGATGTTCGGAAGTCCTGCAGTTTGTTTTACTGCAGCCATTCAAACTGGGTTAACTAAATAACAAGTTTTTGTTTTCTCCAGCCAGCTTGGTTATCCTGCTTTAAGACTTGTTATTTAATCATCTGTTAATCTGCTCTATCAGTATTTTTGCATCTGTTTTTCAGAACAGGCTTTGCACCATTTCATACAGCTTATCTGAAAGCTTTCATGTGTCTTGCCCAACATTTTGTAGTACTTTGGGCTTATTGTATTCTTCTGTATCTTCACTGGTTGTTTACATTAAAGTCTTCTAAACTATTAGTAATTCTTTGTAATTGGAACTGGCTAAAGACTCTGAACCGATCATTATTTGACATCTTCTGGCTTTGTAGAACTCTGAAACTATGTTAATTCACAGCAGCTGCAGATCTGTAGGAGACCTGTGAGTCCAGATGGGCCTGTCTTCCTATTAATCTTCCTGTACTGTTGCTGCCAAACAGCTGTTTTCCATTAAAGGAGAATTTTTGTTCTAGTTAGAGGTTTCTGTGCATCCTCTGAAAATGGCTGCTTTGTTGCTTTAATCAGCCTGATCTCAAGCATGCCATTCCATCTAGGCATGCTCGCTCTGCCAAAACTGTAGTAAATTCTTAGTCTTTCTGCTACACAACAATAGAGTTATGTATTATATATAAATATATTTATCTATCTATTTATTTTCTCTTCCTGCTTCTAATTTAGCTATCAAGAGTTTTATCTCAGGGGTTTATTACAGTTATCTATGTCATTGTCTTACATGAAAGGCCTGTTAGAGGACTGAGTCTATTCTAGTGAATAGACCTAGTGAATTTGCCTGTGCGGAAGGCAAACTCCCTGCCTCTCACAGTCTTGGTGCACACATCTGTGATGTGTTGCTAATTGTTCACATTATATTCAGTGCATCTGGCAGTATTCACAGTGCAGTTTTAGACCCAACCCTGTAGCTGCTGTGTTCTTTTGATGGATAAAGTTTTGGATGCAGTTTAGGTTTATATTAGCTCTGCAGGGCTATGCTCATCTCCATGACTCTCAGGAGACACAAAATTCATCTCTTTGGTTGTATGTGGGCTCTGTAAGAGATATATTACTTGGTCACCTGGTTGGGGATGTGTTCATTTTATAGGTGTTACTGTTAATGTGTTAGTATAAAGATCTGTATCACAGTTACTGTCATAAAACAGTTTGGGTTGTAAGGGACCTCAAAGATCATCTAGTTTTAAACCCCCTGCTGTGGGCAGGGACACCTCCCACTAGACCAGGTATCTCAAAGCCCCATCCAACCTGGCCTTGAACACTTACAGGGAGGAGGCACCTGCAACTTCCCTGGGCAACATGTGCCAGTGTCTTAGCACCCTCATAGTGAAAATATTTTTCCTAATATCTAACCTAAATCTACCTTCTTCCAGTTTGAAACTGTTCTCCCTCATCCTGTAACTACATGCCCTTGTAAAAGGTCCATCTCCAGCTTTTCTGCAGGCTCCCTTCAGGTATTAGAAGTATAGTGTTACATAGTTAGTGGTAGGTACACACAGCTAGTCAGTATATCCAAGTTAAATGGCCCATTTTACCTTTGTGTCCTTCATGATTTTTCTGTTAATAATTAGATTATATGTATGGTACTCAACAAGAAAGTGTTGTCCCCAAAAGTCAGGAGATAGAAATATACTGCAAGTTGATTTTCATTAGGTTATTAATCTTGGCTTTGCAAGTTTCATGTCCCAAAGACATTATCAGTTTTGAAGTCTGTCTTCTGTCTTGCAGTCCATCCTGGCTTTTCTTAATATCTGGCTTTATATAGACTTAGCTGCAGTTAAAGGTTAAGGTATTTCTAACCCCAGTACAGGGTGGAAATCTTCATATGAAATCACTTCAGGGCCTTTACACCAGTTTGAAGCTTTGAAGAACCTTCAAAATTTGACTTGCAGAGAAGATCTGCATAAAGCTGTGTCTCCTAGGTCCATAATGAATAAATAAGGTAGAACTTAACCAGGCAGTATGTCATATGCATAGTTTCATAGGATCTTCTGTCCCTGTGATGAATCTTAAACCCGTCAAGTAAAGTAAAAGCTAGATTGACCTGCAGTGTGTACAGTGGGTACTGTCAAGAGTCCAGAGGGTGTATGGATGTTCTTTATAAAAGACTCCATTGCGCTTAATTTCATCAAACTTCTTTGTGTTTAGATGGTCTTTAACTATGCAAAGATTTATCTTACAACCCAAATCCAAAACTCTCCCAAAATCAGTCAATACAAAAACAAAAGCAACATATAAAAGGAACAGGTTGCCCAAGGAAGCTGTGGCTGCCCCCTCCCTGGAAGTGCTCAGGGCCAGGTTGGATGGGGCTTTGCACAATCTGGTCTGGTGGGAGGTGTCCCTGCCCATGCAGGGGGAGTTGGAACTGGATGATCTTTCAGGTCCCTTACAACCTAAACCATTCCATTCTATATAAATTGAATCAGTCAATAAATGCAGACAACAAAGGCACTGCTTTTAACTTGTGGTTTTTTGTTTGTTTCATTAATGAATTCAAAGCCTCTTAAAACCTCTTTGCATCTGACCCTTCATAGTTGTAGGGTAAAGTTGGAAGAAGGTGTCTAGGTTGTACCTAGATGATCTTACAAACAGAATTATTTCATTCAGTTTGCTTCTTTGACAACCTAAAATGTATGGTTATTGAAGTAATTGAGGAATGCACATGACATCAGGTCAATATTCTAGCCAAATGCTTAGTACCCTATTTTTGTATTGCCCTGGCATGCATGCTTAGTCTCCTATTACAGTATCCCTTTGATTATAGAACATTTTCTGTGGCATGCTCTGCACTGTCCTTCTGACATCATTCCTCAATCCACAGAGATTAATACTAAGTCTGCAATGTTTCCAATCTTCATGTGGTCAGTCCTACCAGGATGGAGAGATTTGTTCCCTAGAGATAGAGTGCTGCATTGGTTTCATTGTAGTAAAATCCTATTTTATTGGTATAAATCTTCATTAGATTGACCTGCAGAAGATGCCACTGGGAAAACTGAGCAAGCGACAGATCCAGAGTGCATACTCCATTCTTAACGAGGTTCAGCAGGTGAGCATGAAAGGGATGTTGGAGCAAGACAGGAATTGAGAAGTTGTTCTGGGCTCAGAGTGGGGTGTAGCAGGGAGCTATATATAGAGAGATCTTTGCTCTCTTACAGAAGGGAATGTGGCTTCCATGGGTAGCTCTCTTCACTGTTGTACCAGTTTGGGCAGTACTTGTATCTTGCATGCTTTTGTAGCACAAATGCTCGTGTCTTACCTAGTAGCAAGCTGGTGTCTCCATCCCAGACAAGTCTCTTTGAGGATGAGAATAAAGGTTAAATTGACAAAGGAAAGGGTCTGTTTTGTTTTGGTAACATTACTATATTTACACATCATGATCTAGACCATCCCAAGAATCACTGTAAAAATCACATAAACAGCTTGCAAAAGTGTACCAGCATACAGCATTTTTGTCATGGGCTCCCTTGCAAAGCATGAAAAGTTTTATTTCAACTGTTAGAATAGACCAGAACTTTGCTAAGAACATGCATTCCTTCTGTATCCAAAAGCCTTTATTTTACCTTCCAGAAACATAATCTGCATTAGATTTTCCTCATACAAAAATTCTGCATATTTCTTAGCCAGTTTTGAGACTTACTACATGCAAAACAACTTAATAGAATTATCCTCTTTAGTTTTGTGAGTTTCACTGTTAACACCATTTGTATTGCTTCTTCTGTGTATTAGTCCTCATATATCTTGTGTATGTATACTGCTATGAAGACTTAATCTTACTTTGTATTTTTCTTTGGTGCTTGTTGTCTTGTCTAGGCAGTTTCTGACAGTGGTTCAGAATCCCATATCTTGGACCTCTCCAACCGCTTCTATACTCTGATTCCTCATGACTTTGGGATGAAGAAACCACCACTCCTAAATAACTTGGAATACATTCAGGTATTGCCTGGAAAAAGTATGTTGTTAGCAGGCAACAAGTCTGATACCAGACAACTAACACAGAGAATATATGAAGTTTTAAGCCTTACTTTAACCTCATGCTTTCATGAGGTTAAGCTTGTTTTTCTTCAGAATATAGCTTTGTTTGTGTGCATATATGTGTATACAAATAATTATATATACAAGGTATTAGAAGATACAGATGTTCCATATTATTGTCTGGTTTTATATATGTGGGTATATTTTTTAGTATATTTAAGTAAATATTAAAAAAAAAGAAAAAGGCAGTGCTGTTAGATGTCAGTGTGTGACCAAAGATTCACATACTCTTTTATATTGGGTTATTTCAGAGTTATTCTGAATATGTCAAAAGCACAAGTAAAATAACCTGTTTAAATTCTTCAGGCTAAAGTGCAAATGTTGGACAACTTGCTTGATATTGAGGTTGCTTACAGCCTTCTCAGAGATGGAAATGAGGATGGAGATAAAGACCCAATTGACATCAACTATGAAAAACTTCGAACTGATATTAAGGTAAAGAAAGTAAAAAGAAAAGAGTGACTGAATGCAAACTGATATCCTTTTCATTCAGAGTATCACCTGAATTGTAAGTGGACGGATGTGTTGGCATGAGTTCAGCGAAGGGTCGCTGAGACAGTTGAGAGACTGGAGCATGTTCTTTGTGGCAAGGCTGGAAAAAGTGGAGCTTTTTACCCCAGGAGAAAGAAGGCTCAGGGGATATCTTACCAATGTCCACGGACACCTGAGGGAGGAAGGGAATAAATAAGACAGAGACAGACTTTTTGGTAGTGTCTTGTCACAAGAGGCAATGGGCACAAATTGAAATGCAGGAAACTGTATTTAAAGAAAAGGAAAAGCTTTTATGGTTGGTGGTGTTTGGTTGCAGTTTTTTGTGTGTTTGTTTACTGTGAAGGTGGTGAAACACTGGAAGAGTCTGCCCAATGAGGCTGTGGAGGTTGCCTTCTTGGAGGTTTTGAAAGCCTGACTGGATTCAGCGCTTGGCAACATCCTCCAGCTGACCCTGCTTTGAGCGGGGAAGTTGGAAATTGTATCAGTTTCCAGAGTTGCCTTCCCCTTTCAGACATTCAGTGACTAGGTGCTGTCGGTATACCTGCACATCATCTTTAGCTGGGAATAGTTTTCACCTAAATGGCAAAGGACACTTAAACTGGAGGGTTGCAAGCATATGGTGGATATCATCATGTTATAAGATTTCTGATAGTTCATATGCTGAAGAAACTTCTTACTTGCTTCTTTGCAGGTTGTCGACAAAGATTCAGAAGAAGCCAAAATTATTAAACAATATGTGAAAAATACTCATGCTGCTACTCACAACGCATATGATCTCAAAGTTGTGGACGTAAGCTGGGCAATATTGGGGCTTAAGTTTGTGAATATGGACTCTTCTAAGTCAACTTCCTTGTTCATAGTGTCCTTTTATTTTTTATTAGCTTATCTATTTTCCTTCATTGAAGGGATTGTTTGAGAGACCAATTGCTTTAATAGAATAGCAAAAGTCTAGGCATAGAGGACTCATAAGTTTACTGAGATGGGTTTGTGTGTCTCTATTTTAATTGACCTCAGAAATGAGATGGAGGAGTAATCCTATTCTAAAACTGAGTCTTAAATCATTGAATGATTTTTCAGAAAATTATGATCTCATGAAGATGGGGAAGGGAAGGTGGAGAGGTAATCAATAATACATATTGTGTGATCAGTGCTGCTTCCTTTTTGCTAGCATGACATAGCACAATGCAAATACCAAAAAACATCCAGATGAATTTTCCTAGCAGATTACACTATATTCTGAGTGATGACTTTTTTTCCCCATCTGATTAGTTGCATGAGGGTAATGTTTTATTTTCTTGGTTGTTGTTTCTTTTCTCCTATCCCTTTTTGAATGGAAGATCTTCAGAATTGACCGTGAAGGAGAGAGTCAGCGTTACAAGCCCTTTAAGCATCTTCACAACCGCCAGCTGCTGTGGCATGGTTCCCGCACCACCAACTTTGCTGGTATCCTCTCACAGGGTCTCCGGATAGCTCCTCCTGAAGCTCCCGTGGTATGTTAAACAGATAGCTCCTCTGACTGCCTCTGTTCCTGTAACCAGAGATGGCCACAATGGGAGGCAATCTAAGTAGAAGAAATCCTGTGGCAGGGGAGGCTCAGTGTTATATCTCAGCATGCAGGCAACATTGTATCCAGAGGGGGTTGCTGACCGGTGTGCATAAGGGCTTTGATCTTCTGAAAGCCCAGCCAGGTGGACTCAGTACTGCTATTATTGTTACTGTCCCAATCTATTTCTTTTCTGTGTTTGTTTTAGGGGTTTTTTTGTTTGTTTTTTTTCCTGCTTGCAGACTGGCTACATGTTTGGGAAGGGCATCTACTTTGCAGACATGGTATCCAAGAGTGCCAACTACTGTCACACATCTCAAGCTGATCCCATAGGCTTAATACTACTGGGAGAAGTTGCCCTTGGAAATATGTAAGTAACTTAAAAAGACTATGTGCTTATAATGTGGAAATAAGACTAAATGTGCGTAATATATCATGGTAGAAGGTGATGTTAAAATTGAAAGCCTTTTCTTCAGAGTGAAGAAAGAGCAGTTTGTATTTTTCAGAAAAAAGATTTGTTTCTTTTTTATCCCACTAAATAGCTGATTTTAAGAAAATAAATTAAAGTTGCAGGTCTAGAATCTTCTGTTAAATGCCAATATAATCAAAATTAGTAACTGAGAAAAGAGGAAGGCTGTTGAATTCCAGAATAGAAAAAAAAACCCCAAACAAACAAAAACACCAAAATGAACCAACGAACCAAACAAATGAATAAAACCTCCAAAAAACAAGAAAATATTTTTCATTGAGGTAGTTTAAGATGAATGTAAAATGCTATTTACATCTTCTCTGTGCTGTCCAGGTATGAGCTAAAGAACGCTTCTCACATAACAAAATTGCCGAAGGGAAAACATAGTGTGAAAGGTAAGTATTAATAATTGTCACTAGTAATCTGTTATTTTTGGTGAACATACTCTGTGTTTAGGAAAGAGAACTACAGTAATTTCCTTTCCTTGAGTTTGCAAAATGTTGTCCTATAGTTGCGTCTGTATACGTGTATATGGTGTTTTCAGATGGTAGTTAATGCGCTTGTAATAGTTAAGACTAATTTTAACATGTTGCCTGAAGTTCAGGAAGAAACTTTTATATTGTACAAAAGAAATATTGAAATCTGTAGTCACCTTCCAGGAAGCTGTGGTGAAATTAAAATTTGGACTTCCACTGGGATTTCATCTGTCAACAGTTGGTGTGGTAAACATGAAAAATTAACTTGTTTGAATTTAGTATTAGCCCCAATAAAGCCCCAAAAGAAAACACAATGTGTGTTCTCCAACATTTTACTCCATTTCTTCTTAAAAATACTATGTATTTTAAAAGAAAGATGTGAAGTTGATCATAATGATTTAGCTTTCAAGGTGCCTTAGAAGTTGAAGGAAGGGATAATAATAAGGGAGAATAAAAGTTTAAATGGAACAGCTGTTCTCATTACATTTCTATCTGCAAAATGTATTGGTAATATTGAATTGAAAAAGATGAGAGAGAAGACAGCTCTCTCATTCAAGCAAAAGAAGTGGCAATCATGACTGTCTTCTATACTGAAATGGGAGAGAGGAGAACAGTAGCATTTAGTAATAAACGGCTTTTTAAAAACTATTCATTTTGAGAGTCTTAAATCATCTGTCTAAAATTGAATTAAATGTGATTTAGCATCTTTTTCAATACATACTAATCCCACTATTCTGGATGTCAAATCAGATTTGCATTGAAGAGTTTAAAGAGAATAAGAATTGCTTTCTTATAGTTCTCTGAAAATGCTACAATGTGTGTATTTCCATTAATGGACCTAGCATATACTAACTTTAAGTCTGGTCTAGTTTAGCTTTAATCATACAGATTAGACAATTAGCAGCCAAACGTCTACAATTCTCATTTCTGATGTAGCAGAGTACAAGTACCATAGGTCATGCTGAATTGTACGTTGTTACATACTGTATACTTTCTGCTCTTTTTAAGATATTTTTGCACTTGTTCAACATTTGAAAATATATGTGAAGTAATAGTTGGCTGGCTAAGTAATTTTTTTATGTGCAAAGTCTGTGTATGCCTTCTAGGTTTGTAACTAATGTTTTCTGCCTTTCTAGGTTTGGGCAAAACTGCACCTGATCCCACAGCCACTACTACCCTCGGTGGTGTAGAGGTTCCTTTAGGGAATGGAATCTCAACAGGAATTAATGATACCTGTCTTCTGTATAATGAGTATCCTTTGCTATGCTGTTGGCAGCATGCTGTATTTGTATGTTGCTGAGTTAAGCAGGAACTTAGTAATGTCAGTCGTGTGTTCTGAAATACTGTTTAGTTTCTTTTAGATCTGCTTTGGACTCAGAAAATTTGGAGTTAGTTCTCCAAGGGAGATGATTTTACAGTTCTCACACTTAAATTGTCATTCTGCAAAAAAAGGAAGCAATACACATAGCAACTAACTGTCGCCCCAACAGAACTTAATACCTGAAGGCATTGCAGTGGTTAGGCAACACTGTTGAGAAGTGTCTTGCCCAGAGACAGGCTAGGGGAGGGGAATACAGCGTGAGGTTTCATATCACTCCAATCTGCTTACTTCCTCATAGTGCAATGGCTGGCCAGCTTGGGCAGGAGTAGGTGGGGGAGCCAGCTCTGTGATTTGGAGGCTCTCCTCACACAGCTTCAATCATGTTCCCCAGACCCTTTGTGAGTATTGAGGTAAACCTTAGATACCCATCAGAGATGGAGCCATTAACCCTCATTCTACGCACAAGTGGCACTAAATGAATGTGTGCTGAACACTGACAAGAGGACAATAAGTGATGTTTAAGGTCCCAGATCAATCACTGTTAGAGAACCCATTAATACAAACTCCGAGTTGGGTAGAAAATCTTATCTCTTGGCAAGCTCTTCCTCTTACAAGCAATCTTGGCAACAGAACTCATGGCAATACAGGTTTTATCTTGAGGTTTTTAAAGCACAGCATCTGTCTTGGTAGGATGATAAAATATATTATAGTTAATAATAGCTAACTGAGGTAATATGATACATGTTAATTTTGGTTTACACTGTTTAATGGGGATATATTTCAACTAAAATGGGGATTAGGGATAAGTTTGAGGCCTAAAGCATTGAGAAACAAATAGGTGGGCTGGGACTGTCTTCTGAAAAAATAAATTGGTGCAGTGCAGTTATAGAATATATAAGCACTGCCAGCCATTGTAGAGCTCTTCTCTGTGATTCCAGTTGGGGTTTTTTAGTGAGAAATTCAGAGGACATTAATGACTTTGTGGTAGAAGGTAGCAATAGAGTTATAATTGTAGATGCCATGTCTAACTGCAGATCACATCTAGTCTATGTTGTTTAGATAGTGAGAAAGACATTGAGTTTGATGGCTCTGGCTGACAAAAAATAATCTGTAAGTGCTGCCACCCTGTATCTAAGTCATTTCACCTGTCTGTCACTCAAGATTCCTGCTGCACTGTCATTAATTCTCCATATGACTTGCTTGTTTCTAACTATTGTATAAACATTTTCAGATTCAAAGAGAAGTCAAATTTAATCATTTCTGTTGTAAGCTGTTAGAACTGCTTAATCATGGAGGCATCTGTATAAATTAAGTTCAAAGGTGAAGTTTGACTGTGTTTTGAAGTTCTTCTGTGATACTAATATCAAAAACTGCAATTTTTCCTTAACATTCTTCCCAGATATATTGTGTATGATGTTGCTCAGGTAAATCTGAAGTACCTGCTGAAACTGAAGTTCAACTATAAGACATCACTTTGGTGAACAGTAATTAGAAGCCCTGTTAGAGTTATACTGTAGTTACACTATAGTGTTGAATGCTGACATGCTTACACATTGACTTCTTTTACCAAGATATCAAAAGTTAAAATGCAGAAGAAGAGTTAAGGAAAATCCTATTTAGGACAACACTTAGTGAAAGTTTATGTAAATGTGTGGCAACACATGGGCCTGAATTCTGATGAGGATGAGTACCTGGGTTTATTTTATACCACTTCTAATTTGGGGACTTTCAAATGTTTCTTTTAATTAGCTAAGCTGACAAACCAATAAACAAAAGAAAAATCAAGCTTGTGTTTTTAGCGTCAAATAGTTGGGCAGTAGCAGAAAAAAGAACTTGAGGATGTTTACAATATTTGTTCTGTTAAGGTTCCCCCTTGTTTAAGGTACTCTTTTTCAGGTTTTCATTTGAATAAATGATAAATGTGCATTTATTTTGAGGTAAAAAATAAAAGCTAGTTTCATACTAACAGCTTTGTTTTAAAACTTCCCAATTGTTTTGGTTTTGAGTCATGATTTTAAATTTATTTGGTAGAATATTCTTAAACATGGTAGCTCTCTCTGAAGGCCAAATGCCAAACATTGAAATCTGTAGTCACCTTTCAGGAAGCTGTGGTGAAATTAAAATTTGGACTTCCACTGGGATTTCATCTGTCAACAGTTGGTGTGGTAAACATGAAAAATGAACTTGTTGTTTGAATTTAGTGTTAGCCCCAATAAACCTTTAAATACCTACCTTCAATGTGATGTAAGTTGGTTGTTGTAGACTCAAGTCCTTTCAAAACTGCAATTTGAGTTTGGGCTCAGGCTTCACTCATCATGAGCTGGAGTAAGGTTTTTTGCCACTTTGTGGGTAGTCTTGAATTCCCTGTCACAAAACACCAATATAAACTAATAATTTCAGTGTTTAGTGATGTTTGTTACTTCCTGCTGTCAGTAAGTCATTGAGCAACATGGGAGTACTTGACTGTAAAACAATGTCAGTATCTTCTCTTAAAAAGTTACTGCTTTCCCTGAGCTCCACAGGGACAGCTCTGCACTGACAATACATTCAGTATCTCCTTTGCTAACAGTTCCATCTCATTCTGATGGTTGTAGTTTCAATCTTTAATAACCTACGTGGAAATGGCAGATTAATTTCCTAAAATGTCATGTCCCAGTGCTTTTTGAAAAAGGCTTTTGAAGCCAAAGTGGTTGCTGTATAGCTCAGATATTTCCTTCAGGACCCCTGAAGGAAAGGAGGATGAGGAATAGTAGATGGAAAACTAGGTTGCTGTGAGGGAGAGAAGGAAATGTGGAAGGAGTGAATTAAGTCATATGGCTTGAGGACAATTCAGCATGAGAGAATCAACTGAGGTTGATGTTAATGATTTTGAGAGGAAAAGAGTGGCCCCTACCTTATAGTTCTTCAATAACAAAGAGTGGCTGATGATAGTTTTGCTTCCAACAGAAACATTTGGTAAAGAAGGAAGGAAGGAAGGAAAGAAGGAAGGAAGGAAGGAAGAGAAAGAAGAGAAAGAAGGAAGGAAGAGAAAGAAGAGAAAGAAGGAAGGAAGGAAGAGAAAGAAGGAAGGAAGGAAGAGAAAGAAGGAAGGAAGGAAGAGAGAAGGTAGGAAGAGAAAGAAGGAAGGAAGAGAAAGAAGGAAGGAAGAGAGAAGGAAGGAAGAGAAAGAAGGAAGGAAGGAAGAGAAAGAAAGAAAAGAAAGAAAGCAGGAATTCCTAAATATTTAATATATTTAGCATGGCTGGAGGCTCTTGTTACATGATGGCTTGCAAATGTCAAGATAGTCCATGCAGTTTATATGAGTTGGGTAAGCTGAAGAAAACCAACCTAGGCTTACTGATTGGCAATCAATGTAGATTGTTTGTGAAAAAAAAAAAAAAAAAAGAGCACAGGTTACCCAATCCAGTACTTTGGCCATAAACCAATCTCTAAATGAGTTGGTACAGCCTTCAATTAAATCCTTCCCCCTTATGTTTCTAGTCAGAGGGGAGGGAAAAAAACAAACACACAACCAAATAATTTATGGATTAAAAAGACCTCTGGACACATCAAACTTTCCTGATGCCGTAAAGTTGTACTTGTGCTCTTAAATGAGTCATGTGTTTGTAACTACTGAGGTCTTTGCTTCCTTGGGTTCCAGCTTTCTTTCTGAAGACTGTTCCAGACCTCCTGTTATGAGTTTTGATGGAGTGTTTTTGTGGCGAATTTATATCCCACTAAGTATTTTGTTTCAATTGCTTTTGTACATGTGGTAAGGCCTGTAACTTTCTCCATTATACTCTCATTGCTGCTACACCCATAAAAAATTTAAGTTTCCACTGTTGTAGATACATGCATCTGTTAAAGAGCTTCTGTCCTTTTACTTGCAAATAAATACCAGCCCAGAAATTACAATTTTGGAGAGATAGTGGTACCTATGAGAAGAAATGCAGATGTAGATCCCAGTCAAGGTGACTTGCTGGTTTTCATTCCTTACAGTGTGAAGGTAGTGTGTGGGCCAGCAGGCATTGCAGTTTGCTTTGACAGAAAGTGAAATACGTAAGTACAGTCAGAAGGCAAGAAGGCTTCATGGCATCCCAGCAACTGAAAGGGGAAACTACTGCTTCTCCTACCTCTTTGTTACACATTCTAATTTCATAATGTGATTAATGCAGCAGGACTCAGACTTCACAAGAACATGCTTCAGTGACTGAAGAGCACAGTCTTCTGACAGCTGTCTGTGTTCTTCTTTGTACTACCACTGCCTGCCTAAGAGAAGTGCAAAAATTACACCATTACACCACAATTACTAGCCATCTGTCCTTGGAACTGTCCCTGCATTGTACTGACAAGACTCTGAATGCATTAATTAGTAGGTGGTGTAAACCTGTTGCGGATCGGGCTTGGAGATTACCATAAACAGCCAATGTGGTTGAAGGAAAAATCTTGTTTATTAAGCCCGGTAGCGCGGAATATATACTTTTCTCTTATCAGTGTTACAAACATGGCATTACATTATTGGTTAACACGGTTCGAACCTGATATTAACTTATAAACTAATTGGCTAAAGGCTATTGTCCATGCCTACAAAGGGCTGTCCTGATTTTAAAATAGTTGTTATTGCTGTTACTTTTGTTATCTTGTTTTTCTCCAAAGCCAGTACCGGTGTTATTCATTCCTGCAAGGTCAGTTCTTCAAAACATTCCTGAATGCAGCTTGTCCAGTACATGTCTGCCTGAATGGAAAAACCCCACATAAACCATGTCTTATCATCTGCAATAATTAAGAAACAACAGTGTGGAAGTGTTTTCTCCAGCATTTTCAGCACGCACCAGTAGGAGCAGGTTGCTTAACATGACCCCCTGGGGAAGAGAATTGCATGAGTAAAGCCAGTTTAAAGATCTCCCTCTGTGAGGCAGGTGAGTCAGAAGTACCTAATGGCAGATTCTTCACAAATGGTTATGATGCTGTAGGACTAATGGTTGGACTTGATGATCTTGAAGGTCTTTTCCAACCATGATGATTCAATGAAATATTCAATGGTCTCGGTCACCATTCCAGTGTGTCAGAACTGTTGTGTCATTTCTACATGACCGAAGTGCAAACCTCAAATTTGTCAGATGGGTAAAAGGACAAACTGAAAACAAGTATGTTTGTCTGCATACTGTCAGATGGCAATGGCTGTGGCTTTATCAAATAGGGTTGCAGGTTTGTGGCCTGGAAACAACATGCATAGGAGAAATTAATAACTACAATACAAAGATATCACAGCATTCATAAAAGGGCAAGATATAAAAGGTTGCTTATAGTAGGAATACTCATAATACAGTGTCACTAACAGTTGCCCTTTCATCACAGTGAATGGTAATAGCTATTGCTAAACATTTTCCAAATGCAGTTGTTGGAATGACATGAAGGAATACCCAGCATCGTGGTATTGGGGGCTGAATTATACCATCTGATCTGGTAGTTTTTAAGGTGATCTGCAGGACATGTTTGGGGCAAGGGGAAATCTTTTTTTGTCTTTTTCATCTGTTTTCTAGATTTAGAAAATGCCTGAAAGGCACTGGGATTTTTGCTTGTTTTCCTCTTTGCTTTCCCTTTTAGAAACCCAGGCTCTGATGACTGCAAAATGTAACTGTATTGTAGAAAACTTTTATTCTCCTTCTCTGAAAATCCCTTGCCAGGTGAAAGCTCTTAGCATCAAGGTGGTGCTGGGCAGCTGCTGCTTTAAGTACAATGAGATGTGATGACAAGGTTTACAAAGCACAGAAGTAAAAATCTTGCTGGTGAAAAGTGCCTTCTGTTGGTTGTGGAAGTATCAGTGTTACCACTTTTAGCTGATTGTTAACATACAACCCTTGGAATGGGGTGGGCAGTCTATCTGAAAAACAACAAAAGTGCTTGTGTCATTAACACATACTTTACCCAAGCCTGGAAGGTCTGTTCCATGTCAGGCCTTTGGGGTGGTAGAGGTGTTTCATTGAAGGGAAACATTGTACAGGGTTTAATATTGTGTAGTTTTTTGCCTTTCAAATAGTACAGATTACAGACAACAATTTTGTTGCTTCTTTATTATTGTTTAGTGTTACACCTACGTTGCTTTGCATCTCTCTACTGTAGTTGCTTGGTTTGTGTGATGCAGTAGAGAAAGCTCTCACTGAACTGTCTTAGGCCCTTCGGGGAAGGAAGGCTGTTTTAAAAGCCTTTCAAAAATGAACTGGGAAAGGGCAGGGAACTACATACTAGGATTTGCATTTTCTTTTAAATTTTTTTTTTCTTTTTAAACTCTACTACTTTGTACATAGAAAGCCCTGGGGGAATTTATAAAGGATTTTACTCTGTTTATACTCTTAGAAACTCATTTTTTTCCTCTTAAGCATAAGGGCAAAATTGGGTTTTTTTAATATATATTTTAAATGTTTCATAACATGACTGCTATCCAGCCTCCCTCAGCCTGCTAGAGTGCCTTGTTATCTGAGTTCACTTGAAAATTAAGAACACAAATTAAAAACTCTTATTCTAAAGATATGTATTTTCTGTGTTTTGCAAAACCCTTGGTTTCACCTACATGCTTTTAAAGAGATACAAACAGGCATGGTGTCCATTTTGCATTACATCATGGTCGCTAGTATGTTTAAGATGTGATACTGAGTCAGCCTTTGAACTTAAATTTTTGTATTTTCATATATTTTTAAAAAAGGAAATTTATTTTGATTTATGTAGCATTAGGTACTGTTGTCAAACCTGAACTAGGTGGGAAGTCTGGTCCATAAGCATGTAAGGTGCTTGTGGCCTACAATAGTATATTCGTGCTTCTTCCTGCAGAAGAATCTTTTTCTTTAAAATTCACTTCAGTGCAGAGACCCTAAGGGAACTACAGAAGGAAACCACCTTTGCTGCTTGCAGGTTTCAGTTGTGATGGTTGGGGACTGCATTAGTGTTGGTTCTCACACACACCGGATGGAAAAAAAAAGACCTTGGCCTTCAGGCCTTGAATTCGGTGAGCATTTCTGTCGACTTTTTTCATGAAGAGTGCCACAGACCACGGCTGCGCGGCCAGGACCGATTTTACAGGGGCTTTTATTCTTACCACTCCTCCTCATGTCTCACCTTTGCAAGCATTTTTGTTAGGTGTGGGACAGCTAACAATGAAAAGCAGAGACAAGGAAAATAAGTAGATTTCAGCAAAAAAATAAAAATCGTAATGAAGGAAGATGGGTGTAACACAGGGCGTGTCTAAAGGGTCGGGTGAATCGTCACTTGGGACCAAGTGACAGCCGCCGTCATCGTGCTAGTCTACGGCAGGCCCCTGGAGGGACCGTACCAGCCCCATGATGTACGCTGCCGCTCTTTCCACCGCATTGACCGGCCAGGGCTGGACGCAGCCTCCTCCCGCCGCCTCCGCTCTGCCCCACACGCATTACCCGGTGCCTTCCCCACGCACGCACGTACGTACGCACGCACGCACGCGCCCGCCCGCTCGCGCCATCCCCTCACGGCAGCACCGCCTCGCGCAGTCTCCCTTCTCCTCCCCCAGAATGCACCGCGCCAGGCAGCCTTTGAAAAAGCGGCGCGGCTCGCTCAAGATGGCGGAGCTTGATCAGCTGCCTGACGAGAGTGAGTAGCCCCGTTCACTCACTGCCTGCCTCCCCCTCCCCTGTTCTCTGCGGGATACAGCGCTGCGCTCTGCCTCCAGCCCGCCACCCTCCCATTCGTCGCGGGCGCTGTGCAGGGCAGGAGCCGGACCTTTCTCCCTGGCAACCGGGCCGGCCCAGCCTCCTTCCCGCCCCCCACACCGCCACCTCGTCGTCCTCGTCCTCCTCCCTCTCCCCTGCCCCTCCGGCGCGAAGCCGTGCCCCGTTTGTTGGCGGGGGGAGGGCGGCGGGCGATGAACTGCCTCCCGAGGGTGCGACCCCCGTTGACGTCGGGTGTGCCGAGGCTGGATACCCCGCCCCGCCCGAGTCAGGCGGCGGGGCTGGACGGCGTCACCTGCCGGGCGCGTCGCGGGGGNTTAATTTCACCACAGCTTCCTGAAAGGTGACTACAGATTTCAATGTTTGGCATTTGGCCTTCAGAGAGAGCTACCATGTTTAAGAATATTCTACCAAATAAATTTAAA